>CM014732.1:37421070-37721070 GCA_004329165.1 Spatholobus suberectus
GCTCAAGCCCAAATCTACAAGGGTTATTGTTTGGTGTACCTTATGCTTTGGACACCTTAGGAATGTATACCCATAATTTCTTTGAGTCCTTGAAGTATAAAGTTCACTCTCCCTCTACAACCATAGTAACTCATCCTAGCTAACCTCTTATTGCTACTTATGGCACTTCCTTCATCCTCTATTGAAGAAAAATGTCTCACGTTCATGGATCTTATGGATTGTAGTCATCAATCTCATGAATTGTAGCCTTCTAGCTTGCAGCTTTTAGCCACCCAAAAACCACCACCCACATGGAAAAAGATCAATCTAATGATTACATTAGCATTTTCAAACCAACCAACACAAGCCAACATTACACACTTACACAGTATCACTCTACCATATCACAAAAATGCTAACAAAGTTAGAATGCAATTGACAATAGAGACTAAACACATAAATTTGTTCATCAAGGGATTAAAATTTACAATTTTTACGTATAGGATCAAAATAGTAAAGTACGAACAAGTATAGAGACCAAATGGGTTTATAGATTGAAGAAGGTTCTTTTACCCTGGCAGTTAAGCATAATTCATGATGAGATTTTGTCTGTTTGAAGAGACTTTGCTAATCACGAAATCAAAATTGCCTATAGAAAGCTTGCTCTCAAGTATGTATCCTCATATTGCCTTAAAATTCTCATTTAGCGTCACAACACGAAAAGGTGAGATCGAAGAATCAAATTTGGGATAAGGGGTTGAAAACCAAGGGGCAAGAAAGGTTGTGCATGGTAGCTAGTAGTCTGTGATGGAGATAGATTGGACAGAGAGAAAAGAGATGATGAGATAAGCAACTTTGAAGAAAAAAGAAACAATGATTATAATTACAATACATGCCACCACATTTTCAATGTCCTTGTTTTCATTTTCTTTGAAAATGATTTTTTTTTTTCATTTTTAGCTTCTTTTTGAAAATGCTTCAAAAAAATTGTTTTCTAAAATTGAAACACATTTTTAACACCATTTTTAATTTTTATTGAAAATGGAAATAGAAAACGAGCAATCCAAACAACTCCTACTCTCAAGAATAATTTTGCAAAACTTGAAACAAACACACTTAGTAACATTTAGCTAGACAAAAGACATTGTTTACATTTATTTAAGTTTTTCAATAAAAAATTATCTTTAATTATAAATATTTTTTGAAAAAAGACCAAAACTTAGAAAAATAATATAGAATAGTGAAACAAATTTTAAAAAATTAAATATATGCCATAAAAACATTTAAAAGATATATCCAAATGTGTGCATTCTTTTTTGCATCTTTTCTTGTGAGTGGAAGAGGGGAATATCAATATTCCGCAGATAACCAACTAACCATGAGTAGCAGCAGCTTTAACTACATCTTGGATCAAAATAATATATCCATGATCATCAGGAAGCTCAGTTTGTATAATGTATGTCAAAAGAAAGATTCGTTCTGCTATAATGTCTTGCATTTTAAATTTTTGATTAACTTCCTTTTCCCAATTCAAAATGGGGACTGTTGAATGTGCAGGATAATAATTATTACATTGTTTACAGATGCTGAAATAAGGAGTTAATTCAACAAATCTGGCAAATAGAAAGCATACCCTTCCTAGTTCCTACATCTAGGATGATATCATTTATCAGGCACTGTGTTGTCTGAAGCATAGTTGAGGTAGGATATTACAAGATCAGCTGCTTTGCAGCCTGAGGCAATTGCTTTGCCAACTGAGAGTCCACCTTTGTAGTTACCTACCAAGTCCATCATTAGTAGCATGAGAATTTAGGATGCATTTGGAAGAACTTAGTTACAACTTATTTGGTTGTGTAAGTGTTTGAGAAAGCTTATGAAAATAACTTATGATATGTCCATAAGCTGTTTTCAACTTATTTTAAAAGCTCTCCACAATAGCTTATGAGAATACGCTTATATGAAAATAGTTCTACCCTATTTCTTTTCGATTATAGAAACAACTGATATATCAGTGCTTATATGATAAACAATTATTTAATAAGCACTTAATTAAGCTGTTTACCCAATCGGGTCTTAGAATTTAATGCTATGTGCATGTCTTATCTTATTCCACATAATCTATCCCTTCCAGAATTACATAAAAGAGGTATGTACTTTAGCATTTGCAACTTTGCATGAATGCACAGGTGGCTTCATATGACTTCAAGTGGCTCCACTTAAACTTTTCACGTTTTAACTTAATAGAGCCACCATACACTTGTGATTTGTGAATGCAAATGATGATTTGTTTAATTTAAGATGTTTGGATATCAAATTGTGAGTGGAATGGAATGAAGTAGAATAGAACAAAGTAATCATTCCGTTGTTTGGATATTTTATGATGGAATGCAATTAAAAAAAATGATCCAAGAAGTTACCTGCAAAGAAAATTCCAGGAAGTTCTTTTTCCATCTTATCAATTGCTTCAAGAACTGACCCATAGTTACGTCCATACAAAGGAAAGCCTTTACTCCAATAGAAATGGCTGCCATTGAGCATATAATTTAGAAGGATATAAAAGTAAAGTATTGAAAATAAATTGACAACATACTTAACAAATGTGGGTTCCCCCTCTGCTCCCAACAACTTTCTCAGGTCATAAGTAACAATTTCTTAAGCTCATCACTGCAGTAAACAGCAAACTAGTAATGAAAAGGATATAAACAAAAGAAAAGAAAAAGACAAGTCAACAGGAGATTATGTATGGTGTTTTTACAGTGTATCGTTACTCCAATGTATCTATTGTCACTGCTACTTTATTAACTTTTATATAAGTTATTGAATAGAGTTGTAGATAAATATTAGTTGAATAGGAGTGACAAAAGACATAAGAGAGTGACACTATATACTCATATGGTTCTGGGTCTGCAAAATATATGATTACAACTACAGTAAAAGTACGTTGAAGCCTGAGCCAGTTTCCTGTTTTGAATCCCGCCAATGAAGGTGGTATAGAGATATAATCACTAGGTGCACGATCTGGGAAACATCATAGAGGAAAAAAGTGTACCTGTTGAGCAAAAGAGTTCAGCAGTTATCAGAAAATATTTCAACCCATTTTAGATATTTTGGGCAATAGGCCTATGGAAACATTACCAAGGGTTTTTAACCATTTTGTGTTCTTTTGAAGGAACAAGAACTCCAAATCCCTCCAAAGGTCTCTTTACATTCTCCTTTTTGAAGGTGGTAATCATGACTGAGATTGGCACGTAGCTTATCTGCAACAGGGATTGTGAGATGCTGTGTAAAAACAAGAACTATAGAAGGTACAATTAATTAGTTCGGTTATTGGACATGTCCCCTAAAGGATAGATGCTGCTGCTCAATTTCAAATTTAAGCATGGTAACTTTAACATTCACAACAAACTGATTTACATGCCTATAGCTTTGTTTGATGACCCTGAACCTTCACATTCTGCTTAATGATGTAAGAAAAGCGTAACATGTCACCTTATATTTGCAAACAAATAAATTTTGAAGTATAATAATCGAACTCCAAGTCAAGTTGAAATGTTGTATACCTCGGGAAGAAATTAAGTGGAAAGGGGGTTCCCCTTGTTGTGATCTTGATGTCCTTGACATTATAGAGGAGCCTATATTATTGATTAAAAAAAAAAACTCATCAGAAATTGAAGTCATCAGCGGTAGCAACTAATAATGTGGTGAGAATGTTCCATTGAAAAAAAAAAAAGTGTAAGCTTCGAAATAAAACTTCAGAAACTAAACAAAAGGTTCTTAACACATTTTAGAAAAGGAAAATAAATGTTGCAGAAACAATCCCACTTGTGATTTCTTGAATAAAATAGTGCTGCTTAAAAGTCGGGAGAATATTATTAAAGCCTATGTAGATTACAAATCACAGGAATAAATCTTCGACCCTGGTCTCCATCAATGGAGATTCTAGCAGAGATGTGCCATATTTCAAGTCAAAGTTCCCTTGAATACCAATTGTAATTAATTTGAGCAACGTGAAATACCATGTCACGTTAACATTGGTCTGCAGGAATTAGTATGCTACAGACAAAGATGCATTCAGATATATATCAATATATTAGAGTATACAGTAGATATAAGTAGATATGCCTTCTGTATGTGTACGTGTAACAGTTTCTGTTCGAAATCGGTTAGTTAGCTCATGCTGAGTCAGCATCTCTGCTAGTTACTAAACTCTATATATACATTACTGTACTCATCACTATCAATACAGAATTTACAATGTCAGTTTCTCAAATACATCTTAGGGTTTTCTCTCTCTATCGCTTACTCTCACAAGGTATCTAGAGCTTCTTCTTTTTCCTGGACCTGATCTTTCTTCTCTCATGGCTGATTCGCCATTGATCCATCAACCTTTCACCGGAGCTTCATCCTCTGATGGTGGCCCAATCCATTTCACTCATGCGATCTCTATTAAGCTCGATGACAAGAACTTATTATGGAAACAACAAGTCGAAGCAGTCATCAAATTGCACTGTCTTCATCGATTTGTCGTAAGCCTGCAGATTCCAGCGAAGTTTGCATTGGAGACCGATCACGAACTTGGAATCGTATCTGAATCCTATCAAAATGGAAAATCCAAGATCAAATGCTCTTCTCCTGGCTTCTATTGTCGTTTTCGGAATCGATTCTGACTAGAGTAATTGGCTGTACTCATTCCTATGAAATTTGGGAGAAAATCCACAATCACTTCTGCAAGAACCTTTGTGCCAAAGTTTGGAAGCTTCGCACCGAATTACGAATTACAAAGAAATCTGATTGGTCAATATCAGATTATCTCCTTTGTATCAAAACAATTGTTGATTCTCTCTTAGAGATTGGCGATCTTGTGTCCTATCAAGAACACTTAGGCGCAATTCTTGCTGGCCTACCAGAGGAATACAATTCCTTCATTATGATGATACACAGTCGTGTTGACAATCCCACTTGTGTTTTCTAGAATAAAATAGTGCTGCTTAAAAGTCGGGAGAATATTTTCCTTTTCTAAAATGTGTTAAGAACATTTTGTTTAGTTTCTGAAGTTTTATTTCCAGCAATCTCTTTTGTTTAGTCCTATCAATACCATGTCACATTAACATTGGTCTGCAGGAATTAGTATGCTACAGACAAAGATGCATTCAGATATATATCAATATCACTTAATAATATACAAGAACTTGAAGAATTGAACAAAATTATCTATCTTTTTAAGTGTCTCGGAGCAACCTATCCTCAGAAAAATTAAAATAATACATTTGTTTATTTGGTTCAACCTCTTCATGGCTATCTGGCAAGAAGACAGCATGAGTATTTATTTTTTTAACTCTCAATAGAAGAATAGCAATTGCAATGATAATGCCTTTTCTCTTTTGCATGAAACTTTCTTTTATTTTGTTTGTCCTACTTTTTCTTCTAATTTATTTTGATCTGAAATTCAAACTTTCATTCACATCTGCATCATCACACATATTAGCCAAGTCTTTCCTTGACTTTGGTTTACTTTTTAGTCATATTAACATATTCATGCAAAATTTGCAGTGGCTACATCTAAAGTTTTAGGAAAAGAATAAAAAGGGATAAAGAAGGAAAACCACACTAACCGTCATGATTACTGCATCAACATCTTGTGTTCTTTGGTTAGAAGCACAAGTAATAGACCAGTTTTGTGATGAGGAACTTCCATCATGACCATAAGCTAATGTCAAAACCTTTGCATTTAATTTAAGGTCATCTTTGCCAAGCTCTTTGCACAATGTATCTGTCAGTGTCTGTGCTGGATAAAAATCATATAAATGAGATGAAAGATATGTATTAAGGAGATCAATGCAATATTCATATGGTCAATGGCTCTAATCAAGCACAGCACAGGGTTTTTCTCAGAGGAGACATATTTGCACAATTCAGTACCTGCATCCCACCATGGAAAGAAAATGAACCACGCTTATGTTTGTTTTTCCTTAGTGCGGCCTTATTTTCTCCAGTTTTGTCCCTTTTGGCAAATAACTTAGATTGCAAAGCCCCAGCTATAATGGAGCCAAACCTGAAAATATAGAATATGCACCATATATTAACCAAACAACTATAAAAAAAAAATATCTTACATTTCTAAGGAGACTACCCGACAACTCCCATGCTAAGTTATTTAAAGGGTGACTCTTTCTGCCCAAACTAGCAGTGGGACAGGATTGTTTTAACAACTTTTTGAATCCAGTGCTTACCACTAGGCTAGAAGCTATACCTAATAGTCAAGACACAATGATTCCTACTCACGTGCATAAGCCCAAGTGTCACAGTTTTAATTTTACAATACATGAAAAGAATAATATCTACTTGAAATAGCTACACAGGAATAGAGTCAATTTTGACATAGATGTGCCAAGTTCACCAGATCCGGTGGGAAACATTTATACAATTTTTTCATGTCTAACAAATTACCATAACTACTAGTTGTATTCTTTAAGAGATAAGACACCAATAAATTTGCTAACAGTGAACAGTAATGGACCTCCATAGTTCCTATTATACAGATATCGAGTAAAATATCAACTGGAGAGAAATTATGATTTAAAAAGAATACACAACATCAGCTAAAATAATTTAAGAGCACCAAAAGAAAGTTACAGGCAATACCTTTTCTCCAAATTCCATAGCTCTGGGAAAGAATGGCGCATCTGTTAAAGACAGAAGTTAGGACAACTAGAAGTATTTGTTGGTCCCAACTGGTTGAAGTCAAAATTTTCAGGGGGAATTTACGTCACAGGCTCACTCCAAAACTAGTTAAAAATAGCAAGATAAAAATCTAAATAGTGATATGACCATGGCTTTTGCCCCAATAGTGCATGCTATCATGCAGTTCATGTGTTTGATTGCCACAGGACCAACAGAGTGATTTCTCTCTCTCTCTATTGGAGTGATCTGTATTCCCCATATCCTCTTCCCAGGTCATAGTGGTAGATCCAATACATCAAGGATGATGTGAATAGTGGTCAGAAAGGGAATTTAGGCTAAAACCACCTTGCACAAGTGGCAGGTGGGTAGGAGGAAAGCAAGGGAAGGAATACAGGGAACCGAGTAAAATATAAGGGGAGACAGGGAACGCAAAAGAAGAAGAATTAGGTATAGGATTGAAGATGGTTGGCCCTGGAGAGTTCGCCTAGTTACTGTTCTTTTCTGTCTGCAGTTTCTTGGTTACATTCCCAGTTTCTGTTAAAGAAGAGGAGGTTCTCATTGCAAAGATTTATTCTCTTTTATTTTTGAGAAAGAAAAAAAATATTAGGAGATGAATTTCAATTAGGGAGAGAATAAGAAATCCTCTGAAAATATGAGATCAAGCCTGCCCAATCTCTTCATGAGATAGCAAGTCACTTGAAGCAGTCATGAGCAGAACACCATAGAGAAGCAAAAAACATAGCTCTATCCCAAATCATTTTTAGAGAAAAGAAACAACTTTAAGGATGCAAGATGTTGAAATCATCAGGAAATGATGAAAAAGGTAAATATCAAATAGAGAAGAGATAGGAAACTGGATAATATTATGATGTTATGATACTGTCATGATACAAAAACACAAACCTAATCCTCTTATTTATGCCAATATATTAGGTCAATACCAGTGAAGCACAACCTGTCCAAGCCTTGCTTAATAACATTCCAAACATAAGACCATAGTATAGGGTGCAGTATCAATCCTAGATAGTGGTGCAAAGTGGCCAATCCCAAAAACACTACAATGGGATAGCAGATAGCAAGATGGCCACAATGCCTAAGATAATAGATACAATGCAAATAATTTATACTGCACAAATACAGATGCTCATAAAATAAAAACTTGTTCAAAACTATAGACATACTCATCATTAATAATCAAAAGTCATAGCCTAAACACACAATCATCATTAATCTATTCTAAGGCATAAGTAACATAGTAGTAACAAAAGAGTCATCAACCTTTAAAAAAACACACTTCTGTAAAAGTACTGAGCATCACTGATTGGGATGATTACATCATACAACAATGTCAGTGAACAGGCAGAGAAAAACAGAAACAAAAGGAGAGAAAGGATGAACTGGCCTGCAAAGAGGCTTACAGAGGAAGGTTAGAACAGGGACTGTGAGCTGAAGTGCTGGCCTTGGATAGAAAATGCGTGGCTAGCCTGAAGAACGACAGAAAGGTTGTCTAGAGATTGAGTGAGATGGTTCTGAAGAAGAGGATGAGAAATCATAAAAGTAACCACAAAAGACAGTTTACTGATCGAAGAAAGGAGTGGAGGGATTGGGGGCAGGGGAAGAATTGGACTTCCAAAGCTAATTGGCAAAGCAGTGCTATCCTCCATGACTTTGACCACTATCCACATGACACTGTGAGTTCCCCGCAGCAGCCAGCAGCTGCATCGCTCCACCACAGGGAGATAGCATATGCTGCTATTGAGTACTCTGAATAAGACTCTTAAAACAATAAGAGTCCTATAATTTAAACAGTCCCCGTCAAGTTGAAGTTTACTAAAAGTAAACAGACATTGAAGAAAATAACTTTAAACTATAATTTGCTCCATACACCATATAGCCTAAAACAGTAGAAGTCACCCTTGAACACAGAACATTGCTAGAAAGACAAAACAGTAAAATGGCATGTCCCAAACATTACTGAATGATAGAGACAACAAAATGAGCACCACTGAAAGGACAAAAATTAAGTACATGGCTGGAATGATCCAACAAAAAGGTTCAAAGGAGGAAAAGAAACAAGTGGTGGAGATTTAAAAATTAAGGATGTATGGTTTGAGAAATCTTAATGAATTTATTGCTAATTTTAAAAAAATTAACCAAAGTCAGAACTAATTATTAACCCATGTTCGATAAATGGTTAACGCCAAGCCAAACACTAACTAGATTAACAGTTAATACTGAGTCGTTAATTCTTTCCCTAGCTGGAAATCTGTTTGCAAGACTTTTTAATTGGAACTCTTCCAAAACTAAATACATAAATCTGGGCTTGAGCAAAACATTTTTGGAACCATTCTAGACTCAAATTAAAATTATGTTCATATAATAATCATTCTTTAAAAAAGAAAAAGAAAAAATGTCTGTAAAACACAACACTATTTCGCTAGAGCAATATATATATAAACCAACTGTATCACACCTAATTATGCAGTTTTCGTAGTTAGGAAAACACCAACTAAGATGTCACGAACTACTAATTCTACTGTCCCAAATTATACAAATGAAAAGCTTGATAGAGAAGCTACTATGATTACAAGACACAATATTCCAAAAGCAAAGTTAACTATCCAAAACAGTCAGATCTAAAAGCCTTTCCCTCTTTAACCTATTAGGTAGATATAGTGCATTAATTTAGATCATGATTAATATCTTTTATGATTATCCATTCTAAATAAAATCAAAATTCAAATTTAAAAGCATGAAATATGAAATATTGTAGAAATAAATTAAATTCTGAGAATTAACTCACAGAAAGAGATTCAGGATCTGCTGCACTAGTGCCTCCAACAAGAGGATCAATCAGATAGTCCACAACCTTCAAATAGTTTTGTTAGAATAAGGCATAAAACACTCCAATCCAAATAATAAATATTATGCTTGAAGATTTATGTACTGTACACGGCAAGCATATAACATGTTAGTCACAAGCAGAAAAACATCCAATGAGTAACGCTACTGTAGTGTGGCATATACCTCTTTCCCAAAATGACGTTCAAAGAACCTGCCAACACTGCAAGAAAAAAAGCAGAACAAAGGCTAAGGATATTACTTTTATGATAAAGTAAAATATAACATAGACAGACAGCATGGTTCTGTAAAACTGGATGCCATTAATTAAGGTTTATTGAACCTTTCCTCAGAATTTTCATCACACACATTAGAGGGGTCACTTCTTTTCCACATAAATGGTTCAAAAATGACCTGGATCTGCAAATTTAGAAAGTTAAGTAGGCAAGTTATCCTCTTAAAGCTGGATGAATGAAGGTTTCATTAGCTACATTTAGAATAGGTAATCAATACCACTAACAGGACTAAAAAAACGGAAAAAAATAAAGAGGAACAAACAGCATGAAAAAACAAGCTCACATTTGCCTTCCATGTAAATCATACATCAATCCAAATTATATCTAGAACTTTTTTTTTTCTTTTTTTCCTGGTTTTGAAGTTTGGCATCAACTTCCTTGAGTGCATCTAATGCCAGATTCCTATGTTTGATATTCTTAGTAGAAGATCTAATTCATGGGCACGTAATTTTTACTAGTACAAACCTGGACATGAATAAAAAAAGACATAAAAATTTTTGCAAATCAGTGATCAACCTCTTAATAAATTTAATAGGACATGCAAAACAGTAAGGTAAGAAGTTCCTCAAGGGTTAATTGTTCATAATTTTAGCAAGAACTTATATTAACTTGCACAAAAAAAAGTAGGCCATGGCCCTGTAAACTGTTTTTTCCCCACAGCAAATAGGTGTGAATAGAAAATAATTCACAAGATGGGATGAGAACCCTCGTAATAGCACATGCTGATTAGTAACAGCTTAGAGCTATATACAAAAGTGAACCGGAAGTAGAAAAAGAACACAACCAATAAACATATGCAGAGAGACAAAACAAGTCATATTTCTTAGCTAATTGTTGTATCAAAAGCAATGAGATTGGACTATTGACATTGTATGCTAATAATGTCAGAAAACAGTCACAGACTCCATATGTCATTTCATACATGGAATATTCAGCATTTGATACTTCAAAATATACTTCATTTTAGCAAATGCATAATCTAAGATTGTGTTCAGACTTCAAATTTATGATTTACCCAAACTATCATCACAACCTACATTTTGCAGACAAGGGAGTTTCTGACAATCACCAAAAAAATTGCAAAGAAAAAGATATTTACACATGCTGTGGGAGGTATGTCCAGAATCTTATACCTTCAGAAAAAGTTATAGTGAGGCTCAAAATGTTATGCAATGAATTGCGGAGGAGTATTTGAGAAGTGTGTGAGTGTAAGCATTATAAGTAACAGAAACCAAATAGAAAACATTGAATGATAATGAAAAATTTTGAAAGCTCAAGAGGCTGGAAGATCCTTAGACAGTTAGACATGTTGTGAGAAAGAAACCTTTGATTGTGCAGAAAGAAGTTTGCTCTTGAGTAATGCAGCAGGATTTGTGGGTACCTGATTTAAAAAGTTACCACATTTTATATTTATTACAAGACGAAGATAGCAGCAAAACATGAAAACCCATTTAAAAAGTTCAAATACTTTGAAATAGAAAAGCAAGAATCAACATTTTAGAGAAAGACAAAAGTTATAAGTAAGAAATACCAGAACTGGTGCCCCATTTTTCACAATATAGCGCTTATGCTGTGATATTGGCTGTAACAGTAAACAAAATCTCAATCTTGATCATAACTAAAACAAATATTTAAACCCTGATAGATCAAGCACCAATACTCTTAAACTTCCAATTTCAACAATAAAATCCAAATTATAATTCAAAGAACTAAGGCTATGGCAGCTCAAAAATATTAGAAAGATGTCAACAGTGAAAGATAAATGAAAGAAAATTGTTTTATATTATCGGGAAAACATAGTCTCAGACATTCTGTTTTCTAAGCTAAAAATCCTTACAAATTGTTGCTTTTCTTGAAGTCCAAGAGCCTCAATCAAATCTTTAACCTCAATTTCACTTTCAGTCTGCATAAGGTGGACAAAACTCAACATCAACAGTAAGAACTTCTGTTAAAAGCGTATATCAAATAAAGGGTAAATTACAAATAACCCCTATGATATATAATTCATTTTCAATTCTTATATATGAAGTTTATTTTGTATCACATAACCCCCACGAAGTTTGTGTTGATTGAAAACATTAAATTTTGTTAGTCTTATCTTCTCATAGGTCACATGAGAAGCATGTGCCTTCAAAAGTATAAGGATGAGCAGCTTTCAAGCTGGGTCGACTCACTTCAAGCCCTGCCAATAGGATGTTAAAACTTACAGAATTTCTATATTTTCATTCTAACCCAAAACTCAGGTGGGTTATGTGTTACAAAATGAACTTTATGTATTAAAGTTGAAAATAGCTGAAACATCAGGAGGGTTATTTGAAATTTTCCCAAGACTAAATTCAACTTGTTACAAATCCTCCTCCTCTAATGTGAAGATCTCTTTAAAAAAGAAGTGCACATGAATAATTTAAAGATGAAAAAATCAATGGTTTAGACTTTGGAATTTGATTGAATACTGATCAATGATAAACTTACCATTGTATTAGCTCCCTCATCCCAAATTAGACCATCCCGAGAAACACTTCTTAACCTCCCTCCAGCTCTTCCCTCAGCTTCAAATACAGTGACATCCAGACCATGTGATTTCAATTTGTAAGCCGCAGCAAGCCCACTTGACACCACCATACAAAGTTAGCAAGAGTTAATGGTCATGAACATTTAAATCTCAGATACACCAATGGTTGCGAAGGTTATCATGGAGGATGCAGGCACTCAATACCCTTCATAAAATACAATAGACCATACAACCAATCATCATACTTCAGCCAAATAGCAACAACGAAACAACCTAAAATGACATCATTTCATTATTCCTTTTAAATCCATTTCCTTACACATGCTTCAACTCAACATAAAACCAATGTCAACGGTATTCAAAAATCTCCCAGCACATGAAGGGTAAGGTTTCATGCTACCAAAGACAACAAGTCTAAATCCAGCCAAGCCAACAATGACAATCCAAACAGTCAATCTGACTAAACTAAAAGCCAATAAACTCAAGCATCAGCAGCAACTAGATAATATATAGAGAAAAAAATACGGACAAAGACAAATGCCAGCAACACACGTTCAGACACACTCTTTTCAACACACTATTTTTAACACACTTTCAGACATACTCTTTTTATGTCTAAGGTGAATTTCACATAATAACAAGCAGTATGTCAGAAAGAACGTGTTGCTAGCATTTCTAAAAGTTATATAGGAAGAACTAAATTGATAATACCAAGCAGTGACCTCACCTTACCCCGGCACCAACAACAGCTACTCTTTTTGCAGATCCTGCAGACCCAAAAATACCAAGTCAAGGTTTTGAAAATTTAAGGAATTTTAGACACACATCTTAGTAAGCAAGAATTTGGTACTAAAATTATCACACGTTCTCTAAGCTGTGCCTAGTTTGAAATTTGACACACTGTTCAACTGAATAACTGAATATGAACCTAAAGACAATTATTTTTAATTTATATTTCAAGTGATAATTATTATGATTATAACAATAACGGGGATAAATTAGAGAAATGTGAGTGTTTTAGAGAAAGGAGATAGCTTACGTTGGTTATCGTCTGTTGCAGAGGAGGCCATTTCTTTCAGGCTACGGGCGGGGGTTGTTGAATGCGGAACAGTGAGCTGAGCAAAATGTCTTCAAAACGATGCATCGTCTCTTCGTTTTGTTTTTTTATTAATGAATGAAGATGATGATGATGCATAAGTTGACATTTGACAAGTTCAAATTTGGTTAAAATATATATTTTTTAATACATTGTATTATTTGTTTTTCATTTTGAAAAAAATAATAATTAATTCAACCCATAAATGTAAAATTATTTCAGCTTTTTAAAAATCGCTTTTAGTAATTTTTAGTATGTTTATTTACACATATAGAAAGAAAGAAATTTTTAAAATATAAGATTTTTATTATTATTTTAAGAAGCTACTTGACAAATTTCGGGGAAAGTTATAGTTATAATTAATTTCGAAAATAAAAATATTTTATTTTATAATTATAAGTAAACGAAAAATGATTTTTACTTTGCGTAAAATATCTAAAAAAATAAACCACTCTTTTAACACAATTTTGAGATCATATTTTTAAAATATAATCTTAAACAACTTAAACCTTGAATTGAAATGTTTTATGATTATAAAACACTACTATATGTCTATATGACTTATCATTTACAATCAGAGGCGGAGGGAAGGGTCACCCGCACGGGATAGTGTAATTATATTACTAAATAAAAAATTTGTGCCCCCTAACCCCTCACCTTAACATAGAAAATAAAAAGAAATGTTTAATTTTTAAAATTATTGATATTTATGTTGCTAAGTTATTGGCATTAAGGACTTTATCTAGTGATACAGTGATATATTATATTATGAGATGTTTTTATTGTTTTTTTATCTTTATTAATGCTTTGTTTGATTTAGAAAAGAAAGTACAAAAAAAATGAGAAAGTAAGATAATTTTTTGAGTTGTTTGATAGAAAAAAAAATAAAAGAAAAAAAAGTTAAAAGTTTTCCTTCCTCTCATTTGGTTGTATAAAAAATGAAAAGAAAGAAAAAATATGTATATGAAACACCAAAAATATCCTTAATAAAAAAAAGTGTTTAGCAATAAGGATAATTTAGTCTTGTACGATGTAACTCACTCTTTTCCATTCTTTTCTCTCCAAAGCCAAGAGATTAAATTTGGTTGTGTCCCACACTTATTTTTTAATTCTTTCACTCTCTTTAACATTCTAAATTGTGAAAAGAAACAAAAAATTGATGTTTTCCTTCCCTCTATAATCAATCCTCCCATAATCTTTGGTTGCAAACATAGTGTAAGTCTTGTTCAAAATGATGTATGAGTTATATTCAATAGAAAAAGAAAGTAATTCTAAATAATTTAGTTTTGTTGTGTATTATATCCGAACATGTTCAAGGCCTTCAATGTCTTATAAATATTGGTTAACTTCATGCAACTAAAGCAAATACATGAAGTGGTCCAATAACCTTTTGCAATTAAGATAAAGATTTGAGATTGTGTTGCTAATCTTTTTCTAATTTCTTCTAATTTTTGCTACTACTCAGTACGTGTTTGCATGTTGGTTGCACTTGTCCTCAATCTAGTTATATACTTATTTTACTCATAAGAAAATATTAGTTATACACACACATACTAGTATTTTAGCATGTGCAATGCACAGGATAAATGTTAATTTTTATATGACTAAAATTTATAATAAATCAATAGTTTTAAATATATAAATTATACTTTAAATTTACAATAAATAATTTATATTGTGACATAAGATTATTTTTAACTATTTGATAATTTTTTAAAAATATATTAAAATTCAATTCGAAAATAAAGATGAAAAGATAGACTAAAAGAGATAAGCAATTAAAAAAAATCAAATATACAAATAAAAATAAAAATAAAGAGTGGTTTGAGATAGTCAAGAAAGAAATTTTTTTAAACTAGTTGTTAATTTAAATTAAATTTCAAATTAAAATTAAGAAGTATATTTGAAAAGAATAAAAAATTAAAAAAAAAGATTAAATACTTAATATATGAAATTAGAATGAGACATGTGTCTCAATGAGTGTGATAACAACTCCTAAAAATGCTCCCCTTTTAGAAAAAATCATAAAAAAGCTCTCGTTGAATAATAGTTCCTAAAAACATTCTTGTTCAAGAAAGCTATTCTAATTTATATATATATAAAAAAAAATTAAGGTACAACTTAAGTTATTGAGTAAATTACACTAACACCCATTGAGATTTTTTAAGAATGCACAAAATTTTTCTATTTTTTTAACGTTTACAACAATCTCCCTTATAGAGGTACATAATGTAATGTTTTTTAAACAATCAAGGGAAGTTAATGTAATATATAAGAGGTGTCAATATATTGTTTTTCAAATAATTAAGGAGGGTTAGTTTAGGGGTAAAAAAAAAGGAGGGGTATCGAAAGAAATTTGACGAAACCTTAAAGGATGTTAATGTAATTTACTTTAAGTTATTTTTCCACAGAAAATAATTGAATTTCCAATCTAAGTAAGAAGTTAGGTGGGGGAAGGGGGGGTGTATCATCAACATAGAGATAAAAAGAAAATACAAGAAGATTAGCCTAAGCAATTCAAGTATACTGACAGAATTCATCAAAAATCTCTAGAGATTTGTTCTGAATTGCAATAGCTACTAATGTTTGAATCTAAGCTTAGTAGTTGCCTAAAATTTGATTAACAACAAGTAATGCAAAATCAAGATCTTAACCTACAAATAGATCTAAGTTAATTTTAATCCAATTTAATTAACCTAGATTCCCAAATCTATCTATATAACCTCAACTAGATGAATAGATTTTGGATTAATCAATACTAATTTATATCATTGTAATTACGAGATCAAGTACTAGATCAAATCAAATCAAATCTCATCTAAGTAAAATCCTACTTTCAAAACCAACTCATAATTGAATCAAAGAAAAAAGAGAAATTACAATTTGGATCATAAAAAATATGAATAGGATTTTAGAAATTCAAACCACACTCTTGAACTTCTTATATTGATTAGGGATTTAGATCTCCATGATCACTTCCATGGAAAGAGTGAGAAAGAAGAAGAAAAAGTCCTAAAAATTCAATTATCCAAAAAGAATTTTTGTACAAACTCGCATTATACCCCTTTTATAGAGAGTAACTAACTTCTATTTTGCTATACTCCTAAAATGAAACTAAGCCCACAAGAAAAAAAATTGGTCAAGTCCCATGCAAATTAGACCTCAAATAACCAAGTTATGGCTATTTTAAATCTCCTTTTATTGTTCTGTATCGTTTGATTAAATGATACATCATTTGCTCCAATTTTGACCCTATAAATGATTGATTTTGGCTTTTATGCAACATAAAACTTCTTGCCCTAGATGTTAGATTAAATTTTACTATGATTTTATACAATTCTGACACCTATAACTTGAGATATTGCCATTAAACGATACAAAGGTCAAGTTATAAAATGATATTTCATCAATTCAATTTGTAGCAAAAATTTCACCTAGATGGAGTTTGATCCAGGTCTTGACTTCTCAGAAAAGTTTTATATCTTTCTCTTAGGT
This sequence comes from Spatholobus suberectus, assembly GCA_004329165.1. Taxonomy (NCBI): domain Eukaryota; kingdom Viridiplantae; phylum Streptophyta; class Magnoliopsida; order Fabales; family Fabaceae; genus Spatholobus; species Spatholobus suberectus. Next base: position 37,437,971 of record CM014732.1, read on the forward strand.
TTCCAAAAAGACCAAGATCACTTTATTTAGATAAGTGTAGCTTAAGATATGACTTACAGATGATATAAAAGTTATAGTGGGTCTAAAATTTGAAAATTGACACATTTTTTCAATTACCTAATTAAGCTCAATGTCATAAAACTCAAATCAATCAAATTATGCACAATCATAGTCCAAACAAACTAAGAATGACACCAATAAGATAAGCAAATTATTGCTTAACCACTCCACATCTTGCCACTTTTTGATGTTTGTCAAAGAATTTTCTCTTATCTCCTTGTGGCATTGCAATTCACTTGATAAATATAGCCCCTTTTAAATAAATATCATCTTCTAGATAGTACCTAAGGTTATATTAGGTTCTATTCACCATATATTAGACCTTAATGGTATGTTTGTATAGGAGAAAAGAAAATACTCAAAATAGAGAGAAAAGAAAACATGAATTACGATATGTTTTTTTTTTAATTTCATTAGAGAAAAAAGTAGAAGGAAAAAGGAAAGAAAATTGACTTCTATAAACAAAAATTTAAAATTTTCTTTCCATCCACTTTTCTTTCAATTCCAATTTCAAACTTTTCTCTCTTTTCTTTTTTTCCTTTCACCCTCCCAAACAAACCCTAAGAGTTCCCCCTTTCACAACGTCATTAAACACATTGAATTGGTTTAGCACACTGATTTTGTTGTTTGAACCCATAGCCTCAAAAAATGCATGTCAAATCCATTAGCCTTATGATGTCATTGTTTCAAGCATGACCACCTTGATAAAACTAACATTTCCATGCTATTAGACAAATTTTCAATTTTCGATACAAAAAAGCAATGCTACCTAACTTAGAAAACCATCTACCTTCCCCATTTGTAATAAGCGTTCAATGTCATTGTTGTTTGGCCTTATTAAATATATATCCATAATACCTTGTTCACACTCCTTGAAAATTTGTTTAACCATTTCATTATAGTGCTTTCACCAATTCACACATAGTCAAGCAATCTATATGCCACCAATATGTGAATAATAGCAATGCATTTCTATAATGTAGAAAAGCCTATTTCACCAATGGGATCAACTCTCATTTGGAAATACTCATAATTGTCATAGTAGTTCTATATTGAAGGAACACGTCTTCACATTAGGAACTATCATGAGACTTGGTCCTCTATGTTTGGAACCCTAAATTTTATAAGTAGTTATTAAACAATTGATTGTCCTTCTTTACAACTCTACTTTGTGTAAGTTCTTGAATGTTTATGCCTAGTAAAGTTGTTAGTTTATGGCTACATACACCTTTTAAGTATTAACCTTATGCATTCTTCTTTGTAGTTGTCATCAATTTACTTTTCTATGATTTTTCACCTGAACATTTTTCATAGTTAGGATCAGTGGAATTCATTTGAAAGATAATTTAAAAGTAAATTTTTAGCACAAGATAAAAAAATGAAAAAAGATTATGGGTGGTATGAAAATTCTTGTAAATTTTAAGCATATATATGAGATTGGATCATTTGACACCATGTATCAAACTTTTGTACTTACATTACTTAATAACTTTTTGCATAATACAAAATTTAACAATTCAACCATTAAATCTTTTGATATTATCTTTGAGATCATGTATATCAAAATTCACATAATTTGGACATTAGTTAATATGTTATCTAGCAATGGACATTTCCTTATATTTTAAATAGCATATTATCCATCAAAATAAAGTAGCATGATAAAGTATCAATTAGTTTTTGATTTGCATGAAATTTTATCAACTTAATCTACCTTATAAAAGCTTTCAATTCAACAATTGGATTGATAAATTTCATATTCTACAAAAAGTTATTAAGTGATGTAAATGTAAAAGTTTGACACGTGATATCTAAGTTCTATTTAAACTCCCAAACTCCTTGGTTATAAGGGATATATATGTGGGGTGGGGGGATGTGTCAAGTGAGAACTCTTGATTATTTTGAGAAATGACAATTACAAATTTGGACCATACAACCATACATGAGTGGTCCATATTAAAAGTTAGTTAGTGGTCATATGGCTACTTAGAAAAGTCACGTGCATTTATATTTTAATCTTGATCATTCAAATATGATCTTATTGTCCAAATTTATAATTCTTATTTCTTACAGTAATAAAAATTCTCCCTCTCCCTCTCCCTCTCTCTCTCACACACAAACATATATATATCTAAAAAGAGACTTAATACATCTTACAAAGGAGAGGGAGAAAAGGGTCATGGGAATTAGAAAAGGGCAAAGTATATTGCAAGGAATTGAACCCACACACTCATAATTCATAACAACTAATTTGAATAACTGCTAGTTATTAATAATATGAGTTAACTAATAACTTTATTTAGGAGTTGATTACGTAATTCTATGCTTACCTAATTATGTTACAAAATATATCATGAGTTTGGCTTTATTTCTTCGTCATCCACATGTATTATTAAAGAAATTCTTCAACTCTTTTAACTTCAATTCTTTCTCCTTTAACTTCAACTCTTTTAAGGACCATGATGCTACTCGTTTGTGGATCAAAGAGGCAATAAAACTTTAAATTATTATGATATTTATTGGATTTTAAAAAAAATGCTTTTATGGTTACAGGATTGTCATGATATGTTCATATTTGTAGGTGAAGTTCAAAAGGATTAGTGAGCTACTTCAATCCATGCTCAATAGGAGGATGGTGACAGAAGGCACTGAGTCTTAGGAAATCATGTAAGAGGCATTGAACATATCACAGAGTGGAATTGAAGAGGGTATTAGAGGAAAAAGAAGACTCGACCCAATAGTTGACTTGTATTTTATTTATGCTATATTTGACTCTTATATTTTATTTATTAAGTATTTGACTATTATATTTTATTTGTGCAATGCCACATATTAACCTAATAGAAACAACAAACACAATAATAATAATTATGTTATTACATGTAAAAACTATATTTTCCTTGCTTTCAAAATTTAAATTTCAAAACTATAAAAAAATGACATTCAGAATTAAAATTCTAGAATTATGGAAAAAATTGACTTTCAAAATTTAAATTTTAGAAGTATGTTTTTACATAGTTCCCAAATTTAATTTCTGAAAATATATTTTTACATGGCTTCAAAATTTAAGTTCCAAAACAATGAATAACTTTCACTTATAAAAGGTTTTATTGGAAAAAATTATAAGAAAAATAAAGGAGTGATGTGAATACCAAAAATAGGAAGTGCAAAAAGTAAACATGAAGAATTTTGACTAGTGGTAGGATGACAATTTTGCATGAAATATAAGAAGAAATTGATATTAAATTGATTGAAATTCATTTGACAAAAACAAATATGAGAATATATATAAATAACGAAAATGAGAGAAATGTGAGATTTTAATTGTAACATGTAACTGTGCTGCTATTCATGTTATTTTATATATGAGCATATATTCGAATTCTATTCATTTTTTAAGGTTTAAGTATTCTTACACATGAAGTTTGTTTTATATTAAGATTCATTTCTTGTGTTCAAATTTCTTCTATTTTCTTCTGGCCCAACCTTATCATATTTACTAATGAATCCTTTTTATGTAGCACACAACATGCTTAGACTTGCTATAAAATTTATGTATGTGTTTTTATAAATGGCGAAAACGTACATATTTGTGGCAATTGACAAATAGAGATGGGGCCTTAAGCTAGACTACTACATTGCCAAGCAAAAAAATAATCTTTAAGGTGATTGAAATGGATTAGTTAATGATGTAGGTAAAAACTATTTATCAATGAGGTGTGAATAGTACTAAGGGGAGTGATTGATGGTGAAAGTGCTATGGCTAATGATCTACTTGTTCCTCTAGGAAGATTAAGTATGTCTTATTACCATTACATGATACACTAGTTTTCTTCAACTTAATAATGACAAAAACATGCGTAATTTTCACTCTTGTTGTATATGCAATGTCTACTCGACAATAATAATATTGTGTTATAGACATCTTATAAGAACAAATTCTTGAATCTCTTGTGATAGTAGTTAGTTTAGTTTTGGAGATCTTACATTGACTAGTGATATGACCGAAATAATGTATATACATAGGTCTCATGATCCAGCTTTTGGGTTGAGTTAGGCCTAAACCTAAATTCTAAGATTTAGTGCTATCTAAGTCAAGTTGCACAGGGAATGAGATAGAATTAACGAAGAAATAAAGGTTATCAAGTTCTTATGGAGATAAATACAATACTTTTGACATCCATTAATATTCAAAGCATAAGATTCAAGTACACACCCCTAACAAAGGCTCGAGCCTACAGTCCCACCAAGTTTATCAATAGGAAAAATGAGAAACCACTCAATCCAGTAGCTTTCAGGGTGCTCATGAAGAAGAATAGTTCTTTTATATTAACCTATGTAGAAAATTGGTGATTCACTTAGTTTTGTAATTATTCATTAGTCACTTCTATTTATTCCATTTTATGTAAGTTAGATCCAGTCATGAATTATTTGATCTTCCTTTTGATTGCTTATACTAGACTAAACTATTCCACAAATGTGTTATGTATATACATCTCTAGTAAGCATAATGGATACAAGTTCATTTTTCTACTCATTACACACTACAAAATTACCTAAATTCTCTACCTTGTATTTGATCAATTCATTAATAATGCCTTCACTACCAAGATAATTTAACGATTCGGTCTTTATAATTCTGTTTGAGCACTGAGCTGTCATAGATGGATGTGAATAGTATATTCGAGGTAGATTGTTGATGTGCTCGAGATAGACTAGTGGTGTTGGACTAAACTCCAAAATAGTGTTTACTTTGGTGTGCTTGATGGGTTGAGGTCTGAGTTCTCCTAAGGTCGGTTGGACTTCTAATGTAGCTAAGACATCATGGAAAATAGCAGGGGTACCTACAAAAGGCATTCCAACAAGTTAGTAATAATCCTACCAAAGTGACGATGTATATTAAATGCTTACCTAGTACAATGATGTTGATGGTATTTATAAGAGTCAGAGATGAGCTAGATTCTCTTATACGAAAATCAAAGCCTCTTAAGGGCAATGATATTATGTCTTGGGGTAACAACATAGTAACTTTGCTTTAGGCTAAGGTGTAATCTATTGTTCACAAGTGTATTTTAGGCACCCTATTGTTGGGCGTTGACTTCAATCAATGGCCATACCTTAAGGATAAGAGTTGTTGATATGAAATATCCCATTATACAAGTTAGGACACAAGCCCAATTTGTAACAAATGATTTGTTTAAGATAGACATGAATAATATGTTTGAGATGGACGTGAATAATAAGTTCGAGGTGGACTACTAATGTGTTTGACATGAAGTATAGGATGCGAGTTAAGTTCTCATATGGTCAATTGGAGCTCTAGTGCAACTAAGACGTTGTGGAAATGAAGGATAACTACAAAAGACACTAATGCTTAAGTCAATAATAATCCCATTAGAGTGACGATGTATATTAAATGCTTACCAAGTGCAATGATGCTAATGGTATTTATAAGAATTAGATATGGGGTGGATTCTCTTATATGAAGCCTAAAACCTCTCAAGGGTAATGATACCTTGTGTTAGTGTAGCGACATGGTAACTTTGCTTTAGGTCGAGGTGTAATCTACTATTTGTAAGTGTATCTTTAGTACACTACAACTGGGTGTTGACTTCACTCAATGGCAAAGTCTTAAGGATAAGGCGTTTTGGGCCAAAATAACCCATTATACAGGTTGGGTCGCAAGACCAATCCATAATAGTCGCCCCTCAACTTGGCATGCTTGGTGTCCAAGCATGTCGAGTTGTGATTCTAGTCTTTCAGGCTCTTTATTGATCTGGAATGGCAGTATCTACGACCGAAATATCATCGTAATCACACCCTTTCATATCTTTAAATGACTTGTACGATTTCAAGGAATGGAATACGTGGCATGTTATGGTTGGATGCTTGGCTTTAACTTATTGTAGAAGATATGATAATTGCCATCGGGCTTTATGTAATAATCATAACTTCGAATTTAGGCTAAAATACCATTTTACCTTTGCTTTTACCATTTAAATGCCATTCTTGCCCCTGTGAGCCCTTTTTATAAACAGTATCAACCTTGTTATTGTTCATTTTTCTTCCTTCTTACACTTCTTCCTTTTTCATTCTTTGCTACTTTAGATGACTATCTCCCAACAGTGTTTTGCTTCTAGTTCTTTTTGCTTACATTTTTTGGTCATTTTTTATTTCCAAGTATTCTTTCTTTCTTCCCTTATCTTTTACCTTTTTCTCCATTACAATTATAGGTTAAAAGGTTATCAAGAAGGTTTTTTTGATAGTCTCTGCATATTTTTCTTAGGCATGGCCATAAGCTTCATATTGTTATTTCTTTTTTCTTGGTAGGGGTGAAAATAGACCAGGCCACCTATTAGGAACCTATGGCCTAGCCTACATAAGGCTTGGCTCATTTATTAAAAAGGCTAGGCTTAGGTTTTTTTAAAAAGCCTATTTAAGTAAAAAGGTCAGATCTTAGGCCTTAGAAAAAGCTTATTAAGCCTAATAGGTCACCCTATTTATATACATATATAATAAAATATGATTATATTATATATTATGTTATTTATATATACATAATTATATATAATACATATATTACATATAATAATATAAAAGAATGTGTGATTACTAACATGCCTTTTTAGGTCAATAGACCTTTTTAGGCCAATAGGCCTATTAACCTTTTTATAGGTCTTATAAGAAGATAGGTTTTTAAGTAGGCTTATAGGCCATGCCAGGCTTTTATGTAGGTCAGGCCTAGGCCTTTAAAAAAGGTCTATAACAGATAAATAGGTCAAGCTTAGTCTTTATCTTTTTAATGAAGGTTAAACTCAGGTCTATCAAAGCCTGACCTAGCTTGGCCTATTTCTTCTCCTATTTCTTAGGAAAACCCTAAAATATGATTTTGTCTAATTTTTATCTACATCTTTTTGTCTTATCTTCTGAACTTCCATTACAACTCAATCCTTATAAATCTAACTTAGTTATAAGGAAGGCAAAAAAGGGTTTCGTCAAACGTGCAAGTTTAAATTGATATGACTAGGTAGACCAAGACATACTTTAGACCCTCGCTTGCTTTTCTACCTTCCATCAAGATCTCCTTAGGGAGGCAATGGTTTTGACCTCAGATCTCGAGGAAAAAAAATAAGTGTGTCTAGAATTAATCCAACTACGATCCATAACTTCCTTCTGTGACCCACAAACCATATCTTAATGCATGTAAATCTCACTTTTTTATACAAGGTGTGGCCCTATCCCATTTAGGAAGACATTTTTTTTTAAACTTGATTAATACATACAGGTTTAGTCTCATATCTTAAATTTGACAAAATTTCAGCAGCATCTTGCATTGGTCTCCAAGTACACAAAATGAAAGTGGTGACATCAAGTTCACCACAATCAAGTATGCACCTAGAGATACAATACAAAATGCACTAAACTGAAATTTAATCAAATTTAAGATGAGACTTAACTACTACATATTAATCAAGTATAAAAAAATTAATCTTTTTAAACTGTCCAACCGGACAATTCAAAATTTAATACAATAATTAGTACTTTAATCATTATATTGAATCTCAAACAGGAAACTAAGGTTTGCTCGTAATGCATAAATTTAATAAAAAACAACACAATTAAACACACAGCATAATGTATACAATTAATACAAAAATTTCGATAGAGTTTCTTCTGTATTCTAGTACTTTCCCAAAGACTTGTTTATAGGTATTCAATCACAATAGCAAAGGTTAACCTATCAGACAATCCGATCCACATCAAATATCATACTCAAGGGTTCAAAATTTTCATAAAAATCCAGTAGAGTTTCCTCTCTATTTTTTTTGTCATTATCCATCATACCCCACCAATGGTATGGTCAACAACAGACAGAGGTTTGATCTATCAATCAATATTTAACATTATTCTCATCATTACTCAAGCTCAATTTATATCATTTAGGCTCTTATGGCCTATATCATTAGATTTAAACTTCTCAATCCCTTAAGTATCATTTTATAGATAACACTTAAATCTAAGCTTCAAAATAGAAATTAGTAGGTAAGAGACTTAATCATTTATTTTCACTCTACCTAATACCACTTTAGTTATGAGATAATAATAATTAGGTATAAACTTGTTAGTCCTTACCTGTCCTAATCACCTAAGTTCACCTCTAATTTAGGACATTATCATTTATTTGCCTGTACATATTAAGTTGTTGTTGAACATATCCTTGGACAAGGCTAAAAGACTATTCTTTATTACCATGAACTTTAATTAAGTTTTAGTACTTAAATTATTCAACTTTAGATTCTTATACTAATTCACTCTAAAACTAATTCTCCCTTTTTGCTCACTTTATCTTAAGAATGTATCTTAGCATACAAGTTCACTTATGTTATTATCTTTTAATTTCCTAACTAGTTCCCAATCTAGATTAAGGCTAATACTTTGATTCTTGTAATCCACTAAACTCTAAAGCTTTAGATTTTAAACAAAATATAATACATTTGGTGACAAGCTGGAAAGCGCAAATGGAGGGAGAACATGGTGGAAAACATTAAAAACGCGGGCTTTTATAACATTTTTTAAATCAATTCTTAGAGAATCGATTTAAAAACTCACATTTTAAACCAGTTTAGAGAACAACCGATTTAAAATGCTTGTTTTTAAATCTGTTCTCCTGAACCGAGTTAGAAACATTGCACGACACTGCCTTTTAAACCATGGGAATAGGTTTTTAAACCAATTCTTGGTGTAACTGAGCTAAAAAAGTTGCATAAATTTGCAAAAATGTCACCGTGTGATATATTAACTCAATTGGTTATAAACCGAGTTAAAATGTTGCTCTAAAAAACTATTTTTGCACTAGTGGAGAAGGTAAAGCTTTAACAAAAGTTGGTTGTGTTGTCCTTTTGAGTCCCATAATGTTAAAAAGATTCTCGACGAAAGGAAGGCAAAGTTAGGAAAGCTTAAGGCGATTGCCCGAGACCTCAATGCCAAGTTGACGGAGTTTGGTCGATTGCTCATAAAGTGTCAGGCTTGGCGAAATCTATGAAATTGCTCACAAATAAATCAACCAAGTTAGAAAAGGAGAATGTCGTCACGAAAAAGGAAGTGTTGTAAAAATTTGTCTGCAAATTTGACATAGAAAGAAAGCAATGCACTTTTGTATTATTAGCACAAGAGTCGTGTTATACATAATTGAAAGCAAATATCAATAATTCAAGAAAGTTGAAAAATGGAGTAGCTATATAGTATTAAAGTTACCCGTTACACAAATTGTAGTTCCAATCTATATAACACATATATCATAGCCAATAATTATAGCGATAATCAATTAAACTATAAGTCAATAAGTAACTTTTTACTTTTTAGTAGCTTCACACCACATCTCATTTCTATTTTTTGGTTCTTTAAATTTAATGATGATCCTTGAGTTTCAGCTCATCGGACGGAGTGGAAACGGTCATAGGGTCACTGTATACATGGTTCCTCTTTCTTCTGCTTCAGGTGCCTGCAAACAGTTGAAATGATTTTTTTTTTGTAAGAAGATTGATGAGTGAATAAAATATTCCTAAAAAAATGAAATTTTTTCCACACATAAGTGAAGAAAGATTAAATATTAAAAAACATTTTATATCAATAATCTCTAAAATATAATCTAACATAGAAATCTTTTACTTTTTTGCTCATATGATTTTTTTAAACACCTAGAACACTTTAAAGTCATTTAGTACCTCAACATATTCGAGTTAATCTATTTAGAAAGGCAAATTTCTCCCAAAATCTATTTTTTTACTTACAAGATTTAAATTTGAAATTTTATTTAATAGGAATAAACCCCTTATCACTTAAAGAAACAAGTTAATTAAGCATTTTTATCATCAATGTAGTATTTTATTGATTTTTTTTATTATTTATAACTTGAACATAATTTTTTTATTCTGGTAATGAAAACCTATTTCAATCATTATCTTTTCTTCCAGTTAATTTAATATATTAAAAAAACTTTTATACAGTTTGAACAAAAATATTCATTTTAAGTTTATTTATGAATTAATATATCTAACAATAAGAATTTGAAAAAAAAAAAAAACAGTTATATAAATTTTCACGGTTAATATCGTTAAAAATTGACGAATCATTTATAAGTCTGTTACTTACCCTTGAGATCTTGCCCAGCGACAAAGCTGATAGAGTTGCACAGTCTCATTTGAGGCATGGCATATGAGAAGATGAATGTTCTGCGGTCGTACCATCCAAGCAAACCTCATGTACAGTGCTGAATATACGCACATTACTGCAGTGTAGTTAATCATTTTTTAAGGTTAATTAACATTGGAAAAGTTCAATCATATTTACATGTTGTCTAAAGAAAAATAAAAAGAACCTGTAGTCATTCTTTCATTTATTGTTTCTGGTGGTTTCTGTGTGTCTATTACTGCCTGCCAATTAGGACACGATATTAGTGTTGATCCACGTCTAACATGAAATAGTCACAATTGGTAAATAATTAATAGTGATCTAACTACGAAGTGTCAAAATACATATTACGATCGAAGAGTTTTAGCAACACATTTTTGATATACTTCTTTTAACGTATTTTTTATTTTTGATTAAAATTTATTAAAAACTACTAAATTACGAGTAAAATTCATAAAATAAAAAGTTGAATTCACAAAATTTTATAATTTTTAACAAATTTTAACCAATAATAAAAGTTGTGTCCAAGAGAATATGTTGTTAGCATTTCTCGTATATTCTGTACCGCAATAGGAATGCCCCAGTTGACGGCAGGACCCCAAAAGTGAGCTGTTTTTGGACCAACGGGACTATTCCAAAACGAGCGCAAGAGTGCCATTAGTGTTTTCATATTGGTAACAATATGCACCTGCACACTTCAAATGATCATCATCAAATTCAACAATTTCTACAATTAATGCTTGGTTTATGAGTTGATTCATGTTTTCCACCTTATATAGTGTATTTATAGTTTCATCTAGTTTGATAAAATTACAGCGTAGTTGTGTTTGAATATAATTTTAGATTTTAAACAAAAGATTTACATGTTAACTATAAGTTAAGCCATAATTTGCTAATTATAATTCAAACATGCTATTTTTTTTTATCTGTATTCGAACATGCTATAACCTTCGAGTTTAATTAAAAGATCGATCTTTTAAAAATAACATATTAATTATGCTCTCAGTGTGATAAAAAATTTCAACCAATTTATTAAATGTGTATTTTAAAGGCTTAATTATACTTGTTGTCTTTCAAATTTTACAATTTGGCAAATTTTACCACAATTTTTTTTTGTAAATTTTGCCTCCCAATTTTTAATTTTTGCAAATTTTGTACCCAAGTAGAAAAATTGCCATAATTAAAAAAAAACTGTTACAAAATTATTTTAATTGTGGCGGTTTAAAGGAAAAACCGCTACAAAATGTTTTAATTATGACAATTTTTTTACTTAGGGGCAAACTTTGAGAAAATTGAAAATTGGGGGTAAAATTTGCAAAAAAAATTTGAGGTGGCAACATTCATGAAATTGTAAAACTTGGAGGACAAAAAGTGTAATTAAACCTATTTTAAAAGTAATGACTATCCGTAATTTTTTATTATTATTATCTATGGGCTAAAACACGCAGGCTTATCACTTAATAAACACGATTTTAGTGTTATGATCCAGCAATACATTAAACATAATAAACTTTCAGGAATTTGGTGTTTTTCCTTTTTTTTTTTTTTGAAAACTATCAATAATAAAAAAACAGTTTCATACTATTTTTTTTAACAGATCCAAATATTAGATACAAACCAAAAAAAAAAAAAAAGATCTTGAACCATATACAACAAATAATACAACTAGATGAACCACTCTTCGTTCAAGAAACGCAAAAGAACCCTACAGAAAGTGTATACCTGGAGACTAGGAGATCTGATTCTAGCGATCGATAATTCTTCAACACCTGTATCTGTGGAAGGAACAACCAAAAATGGAAATGCAGTAGTATAGACCAGAACGGGTTAAAAACTGTAGAGATTCAGCAATTAATCCTTCAACTCAACAGGTCAAAATACCACTTCCAATAAATTATGTATCAAAATGTGACACTTGTATTTTATAATAATTGTTATAGTTACAACCTTCATTATATTCTCTTTTCTCTTTAATACTAGTTTTCTAATGGGTTGGGTACATTGAAATATTTAATTAATGTTGTAAACTTTATTATTGTTCCGGACTTCTGGGCAAACACTCGAGAGGCCCAATGTTCATTAAAACATTTAAGCCCAATCGACTGTTAACCCATTAAAGCAGGCAATGCAAATGCGCAGCACTAAATCCAGGGTTAGAAAATATAGATCAAATAAGGATCTCCTGAGAATTATAGAAGGTGGGAAAAGATATATCAATTAGATGCAGGAGGATGAGTATCCCCCACTCACAAGAAAAGAAGTACAATATAAAAGGTAGAGCTAATTTGGGGTACGAATCATTCTCCAATTGGATCATTTCTTAACTCATGATCGCTACATACTGGTTTGAGGTCGAAATCACTACATGCGACTCTACCTTGCAGGACATCGTTGGAACAACACAAAGCTTGTGAGCAAGTGAGATTGCAGTGCAACAAATCGAGATCATTGGGCTAGTACTGAACAATTATATTATTATTATTATTATTATTATTATTAAGTTAAAACAATGTATATTAATTAAATAATTGTTCTATAGATTATTAATATTGAATAATATTATATAGGTATAATAAATAATAAATTATATATATATATATTAGATTAATATTAAAGGTATTCATATATTGTTGATCTACTTGCATATTTTAAATGTATTCAAAATTTAATATATTTAATCGGACGTATAAATTTAATTTAACATAAACATTTACTAATTATCTAAATCTATTATTTACTGAAAGATTTAAATATGTATCACAGGTTTAATTAACAGTATAATAAATTTCAATTGCAAAGGCTGCTATCATGCTTCAGCTGGAAAAGTATTATATGAGTTCCAAAGCAGTTTGGAGTAACTGATTCATAAATCACGGGGATTTAATCCAGCTATATATAATTCCTTAATAGAAGGGGATTAAATACATTTTTAGTTACTGTAACTTTTCTTAATCTCGAATTTGTTTTTTATACTGTAAAGTATAGGTATTAAAATTGAAACTAGAGAAAAATATAAAACATTAAAATGTATTTAACACATGTATTTATTTAGAAACTCTTCCAGTTAATCACGGCTCTAAGTTTAAGAACCAACGTAAGTAATTGCATTGGAGTTACTCTAAGTCTCCAACTAGACCTGTATCTTGTGTTTAAGACTCTTAGTAATAATATCATATATGTTATGAGAGCTGTATTTTGGGCCATGTAACTAATTAATTAAGTTGGTCTTAAAAAAAAAAAAACTAAATTTGTGATTTTTGTCTCTTAGTCATCAACGTTATTTCCTCTTTAAACACAATGGCTTAAATTATTCTATATGAGTACAGAAATTAAGAGTGAAAGTGGCTCGAGTTGAGTTGGATTCAGCTTCATTTAAGACCCAACCCAATTAAATATAATCGGGTTAGGTTGGGTCGGATTTATGCATTTTTTCGAAGTGACCCAACCCAACCCAACCCGACTTTAATCAAGTTGGGTCGGGTTGGATAATCGGGTCAAATAAGTAAAATATTAATATAATTTTGGACATTCAAAAAAATAATAAGATTCAAAAAAGAAATCAGAAAAAATAAGAAAAACAAAATACCTAATTAGTTCAACTTATCCAATACATGTTCAATTTAAAATACAAGTCTAACCACACAAATTCAACATTTACAAAAAAAAAATACAATACATGTCTCAAATGGAATAATACAGTACATGTCCTAAACTACTCTAACAATTATTTGAATTACATAATAAAAATAAACAAACTAAAACTCAAAGTAACTATCAAATAAAATGATTCTCCTTTATTAAGTGAATATGTAAATATTATAATATTTTAATTTTTTATTAATAAAATAATAGGTTGAGTTGAGAATGCATCAACCCGTAACTCAACCCAATCTTAATTGGGTTTATTAAAATGAACCTAACCCAACACGCTAAAATGTAGTTGGGTTACGTTGGGTTGGTTGGGTTCGCAAGTCGATTCCGACCCGCTTACACTCCTAATAGAAATGTTTCCCTATATCTATCTATGCTCCATCACAAGTTTTGAGAAAAATTAATTAAAATACATGTAGTGTAAAAGTTTTTTATATTTTCATTCAATTATTTATTATTATATATAATAAGATGGTTGAGTTTTATATAATTTAAAAATTTATATTTAAGATGATTTCTAATTATTCAACAATGTAAAAATTCTTTAAACTAATAATATATTAAAATTAAACTCTCCGAGAATTGTATAGTCGTGGACTTATGTGTGTGTGTGATGAGTTTTAGTCTCAATTGAAATACTAGTTTGTGTGTGTGTGTGAGGTGAGTTCTAGTCTCAATTAAAATATTAGTTTGTACTGTTCATATGTTATGATTTGAACATGCCACACCAATTCGTTATGTATGGATGATGAGATTCAATTTGTAAGTTAGTTTCAGTACTAGTAATTATTTTGTGTTGAATTTCAACAATCCAACAATTAATTTAAAAGATTTTATTGAATAGATCAAGTATATTAATTTTTATGAAGTTTGAAAATTATTTGATACTTCATTAGATAAATTTAAATAAACGTATAATATACTTCTGAATTATAAATAAATGTTGCCTATAAGATTAACTAGTTACATATCAAGAGTTATTGAGTGACTTACTCTCAAAATAACTTGATCCCCACCCATATATATATATATATATATATATATATATATATATAAGTATAGTTTTTCTATTACAATGACTAAATTGAATGTAATAATTTTCCTATTATAATGACTAAACTCAAAGTAGGGTGTTCAAAGGGAAAAAACACGGTTGTCAACAAGCTTAAGAAATCCATTCCTTCCAAAGACAACAACAAAGAGACCATGAACATTTTCTTTTCTAGTTACATAGACCAAATGTGAGTAATTTGACTACTCTTTTTTTTTTTTTTTTCTAATTGGATGCAATAGTAAGTTAATCCTTTCCTATAGCTCGACCTTCTTATCTCTCTTTTGTTTCTCATTTTTGTTATCAGAAACCTTCCACTTGAGAAATATTCATTCATCTTCATTAAAACTTTCACTTATGCAATAAACAAAGATGAATGAATATAACCTAAGTGGAATGTTCATGATAACAAAAATGTGGAACAAAAGAGACAAGAAGATCAAGCTAATTTGAAGGAAGGAGTTAGAAATCTCCATGGAATCGAGTCTATCACATGCATCATTGTTAACATGTTACATCATTATGCATGTATATGTTGTTTTGGCTATTTTTGTGATGTGGCATGTTATCTTGTTTGCATTTAATAATTTTGGATGCCATTATTTTATGTTGCTATCTATTAGAATATTATCATGTTTGTTTGAAGTAAGTCATTGCACACATACTTCCTTACTCTTATTTTTGTAAGCTTACCCTTGTGCTTGTTGTGTGTGTTTGTGTGTAATGATCAGGAGCATATAGCGAGGGCAAGACAACACTTGAGAACACTCTTCATTGAGTTCGCAAAAACCTTTGTGGGGAGGAATGGAGTGTGGCATGTTGACTTTCGCAATCAACAGGTCTGCTATGGGTGATATTACATCCGCTTGCATCCTCGCAAATGTTCCTACAATCTCATTCTCTCTCAACATGTATGTAGAGTTTTGGCCACCAATAAAAGAGACGTGGAGGGCTCCATTTTATACGCCCCGAGATCGATCCATGACTTCATTTGCATGTAGTGGTATTCATGGCGGATCCCATTGTCATTCTACTATACGTCTTCCTAGCACAAAGGAGGGAGAACAATTAGAGGCTTCTTAGTAGTAGGGATAAGGATTAAATGTTATGGCTAGCATAGGGATATTTTGATGTAGTAAGACTACTTCCTCCCCTTTTTGATGTATTTCAAATTTTCTATTAGTACACCTTTTTGGCCACGACATGTATGAAATTATTTTGAAATACTCTTGAATATTTCGTACTATATTTATTTGATTATGGGATGTAATGTCATGTGACATGATACATTATTTATATTTTTAAGTTTACTGAAATTGTGTATATATTGACCACATGCATGATTTATTATTTATAATCAAATGATGATACAATTATGGGAAAGAATAACTAATGTGATCCTTAATTTTTAGCTATACATATTTTCCTGTTTACATACTCTATTAGTGGGTAATAGTTCTCAACAGAACCTGAGAAGTGACCGGAAGTATATATACCTCTCTTAACATCATCACATGATACAATCATCATCATCAACGAGGAACAAATATCAGTCAGGACATTCATTTATAGAGGTATACTCTTAAACCAATCCTGGTGATGATTCAACAGTTGTCAAGGTTATCAAGTCGGTTACATGATTGTCCTAACATCCAAGGTGCTACCCTAATCATAGGACTCTCACAACTTGATACCATACCCTCAAGACCCTCTTGGTCCCTGCATACATTCGACAATGTACCAAACTGTGACTTTCCTGGCAGGGTGTCATGCAACTGTATGTCATTTGCTTTACATTACTCACTAAACTATCAATTCCTAACTTCTCAAGTAGAGATTTCCCTAGGCTCATTTAGTTAGAGCACTAGTACAATCAATATTTTTGTCTTGTATTGTAGAAATTATACAATACCAAAAATTTAACAGAATAACAATCACATAAAATTTTAGCAAAATAATAACTTAGTAATTACTAAAATTTTAGCAAAATAATGACGTAGTAATTATAATTTAATTACTAAAATTTTTATCAGAATAACAACTAAATATATACATTTTAATTTTCTAAATTTGAGCAGAGTAACGACTCAGTAATTATAATTTAATTTTCTAAATTTAAGCAGAGTAACAACTTAACAATTACAATTTAATAATCTAAATTTGAGCAGAGTAACAACGTAATAATTATAATTTAGTAATCTAAATTTGAGCATAGTAACAACTTAGCAAAACTTAAAGTTTTACACCAAATAATATAACAGTGATAATAATAATAAAACTTATGCCTAAGCGGGTTTAGGGAAAAACCCTTCCTACCAACATGCAAAGTGATAATAATTTAGAACTAACTTCACTCCCCCCATTACCTCCAAGGTGGTTGATGAAGAGGATGAAATTGTTAGTGCAAAGCTTCTAAGAAGAGAACTTTACTAATTGTTAGAAAATTAGTAAAATCTTTAGCATAAAAACAAAATAAAAGTTTTTTTTTCTAGAGAGAGAAACTCTCTGATTTTTTTTCCAGCTAGCTTGAGAGAGGAAGAGGTGCTAAAAAATGGTCGAGAACTATGGCTATTTATAGAGGAGGAGAAGGGGTTAGGTGTCCACTTGAATATGTCATGCAATATGTCATAAAAAATTAGGTTTTTTTTTTTAATTAGATTTTAGGGACACATAATTCAAATAGGTGGTGAATCACCTCTTTTAGGGTTGGGAACGTGTTGCATGAGCTGTCCCTAAGCTCCTCAATGTAAATTTTATTTGTAATTGAATAGCCGATATTGATAAAATCGCCTAAACTTGAAAAAATTAGCTTTTAATATCAAAAGAATGTATTTAATTGTAAAACTGAATATATATATTATTTTTCATCAAAAATAAAATTTTATTTTTATTAATTTATTTCAAATATATATATATATATATATATATATATATATATATATATTGTATTTTTGAGCTAGAAAATTCATAAAAATCCATTTTAATTTAATAAATTCCCAAATTTTTATGAAAATTCTAAAATTATATATTTTACCTAGAAATGAACTAATATTATCATTTTCACCATTTTTGGATGTCAAACTAATACTAGTTAGGCTTATCGGATACCTAAGGGCATTTTGATCATTTTACAGAGAAATTCTAGAAAATTCTCAGATATTTTCCAAAATTATATGTTAATGCATATAACATGATTTTAAACTTAAATTGACATTTTAATTTCAATTAAAACTTTTTCTCATGTCAGCCCTTTATGTTAAGAAATAAAGACAAAATTGTTATTTTCTAATTTCTCTGGGCTCTGGTTCAGAAAAAGTATTAAAAATCATGGTTATATAGTTCCCAAATTCTGAATTTAACCACAATAAAGAAAATTTTGAGATTCTTTCCTGATTTTTCAGAATTAAATCGTTAAATATTAAAAAAATAGTTAAAAATTAAATTAAGGGTATTTTTGTCATTTAACAAAAATTATTTCAATAAATTTTAGAAAAATTTCTAAAATTATTATTAATTATTCTAAGTATATTGATAACTTAAAAAAATTTTGTAAATACTTCTAACTATTTTTATTTATTAATTATGTTATTTGATTTTTTAGGGACAAAACAGTCAGTTTGCCAATTTTTAGGCTCTGTTCCCCAAAAATTATTGAAAATAAAAGTTGAGTACTATTTAACGTAACCTTAAGGATCAAATTTTTGAGATTTTCATCCAATTTTTCAGAAATAAATATAGAATAATTAGAAAAATAATTTGGTAGGCAAAAATAGGGTGTTACAGATTTCTTGAAGCTTAAGTAGGGCAACATGATTGTGGCTGATTATGCAGCCAAGTTTGAGGATTTGTCAAGGTACTTTCCTCATTACCATAATGAAGCTATGGAGTGTTCCAAATGCGTAAAGTTTGTGAATGGCCTACGACTTGAGATTAAGCAAGCTATTAACTATTAAGGGATTCACCAATTTCCTGTATTGTAAACAAATGCAAAATCTATGATGAAGACAGCACAGCAAGAGCGACACATTACACGAGTGTGGGTCCCTCTTGGGAGAAGAAGTTTGGCAACCAGAATTGCCAAAAGTTGTACTCGATTCTACCTGGTAACCATTTTAGTAATCAAAAGCCATAGCGAGTCAACCTGTTAGTGGTGGTGGTGGGCGATTAGTTCTTTCCACCCCACAGAGATGTAAGAAGTGCACATAGCTTGATCATACAACATTTGAGTGCAAGGACAAAGAGGTGACATGTTTTAGTTGTGGACAGAAACGACACATTGGAAGGGATTGTCCTAATCCCAAGAAGGAGCTACGTAGTGGAATTCAGAGTTTGCAAGCCAGTCGACTGAAGGCCATGGGAAGAGTCTTTTCTCTTAGTGGTGCTGAAGCCTCGAAGTCTAATGACTTAATTCAAGGTACATGTCTCATAAGTGGAACTCCTTTAGTTGTACTATTTGATTTTGGTGCAACTCATTCATTTATATCTCGTGCTTGTGCTGGAAATTTGAAATTGCCTGTGTCTTCTTTGAAATTTGACTTAATTGTTGATACCCCTACTAGTGGTTCTGTCATTACCTCTAATGTTTATTTAAAATTGTCCTGTTCTGGTTTCTAATAGAAAATTCTTGGTTGACTTGATTTGTTTGCTGTAGTCAATTGGATGTTATTCTTGGTATGGACTGGTTATCTTCCAATCATGTCCTCTTAAACTAATTTGATAAATCTATTGTGTTTGGTGAGTCAGTTGAGGGTAAGGATACAAGATTCCTCACCGCTAACTAGGTAAAGTGTCTTGAAAGAGAATGCCTAAGTGTACATGATGTTAGCCACCCTGAAACTCGAAAGCAAGGTTGTGGTTGGAGATGAGCCTGTAGTGAGGGATTTCTCTAAGGTATTCCCGAAGGATGCATGTTTCTAGTCTACCCCCTGAGCGTGAGGTTGAGTTTTCCATAGATTTAGTGCCTAGTATTGGACCTATATCTGTAGCACCTTATAAGATGTCTACTTTAGAGTTTGCTGAGCTTAAGAGATAGTTAGAGGACTTGTTAGAGAAATAATTTGTAAGGCCTACTGTGTCACCCTAGGGAGCACCAATTTTGTTAGTGAAAAAGAAGGATGAAAGTATGAGGTTGTGTGTAGACTATCATCAGTTGAACAAGGTGACGATTAAAAATAGGTATCCTCTTATTAGGATAGATGACCTTATGGACTAGTTGGTAGGAGACTGTGTGTTTAGTAAGATGGATTTGAGATTAAGTTACCATCACATTCGTGTGAAGTTTGGGGACATCCTGAAGATTACTTTTAGGACACAATATGGTCACTATGAGTACTCGGATATGCCCTTTGGTATAACCAATGTGCCTGGTGTGTTCATGGACTACATGAACAAGATTTTCCACCTTTATATAGATAGATTTGTAATGGTCTTCATAGAAGATATCCTAGTGTATTCTAATTCTAGGGAGGAGCATGCTGAGCATTTGAAGGTTGTGCTGCAAACCCTTAAGGACAAACAGTTGTATGTTAAGTAGTCCAAGTGTGAGTTCTAGTTAGATGAGGTTAACTTCTTAGGACATGTCATATCTAGAGGAGGGATAGCTGTAGATCCATCTAAGGTAGAAGTCGTGTTACGGTGGGAAGCCCCTAAGTTAGTTTCTGAGATTAGGAGTTTCTTGGGCTTAGCAAGATACTATGGGAGGTTCATAAAAGTTTTTTCTAAGATAGCCATGCCTTTGACTCAGTTGACATATAAGGGTCAAGCCTTTGTGTGGGATACCTAGTGTGAGGAATAGTTTCCAAGAGCTTAGGAGGAGGTTGACTTCTGCACCCATTTTAGTTTTGCCTAACCTGAGTGAGCCTTTTGTAGTATATTGTAATGCATCTAAGATGGGCTTAGGTGGTGTGCTTATGTAGAAGGGGCAGGTGGTAGCTTATGCATCTAGGCAACTTAAGACTCATGAAAGGAATTACCCCACCCATGATTTAGAGTTCGTAGCTATAGTGTTTGTACTTAAGTTGTGGAGGCATTACCTATATGGTTCTAGGTTTGAAGTCTTTAGTGACCATAAGAGCCTTAAGTACCTGTTTGATAAGAAGGAATTAAACATGAGGCAGAAGAGGTGGTTAGAGTTTCTTAAGAATTACAATTTTGAGCTTAGTTACCATCCAGGTAAAGCTAATGTAGTGGCTGACGCCTTGAGTAGAAAGTCCTTACACATGTTCGCATTGATGGTTAGAGAGTTGGACCTTATAGAGTAATTTAGAGACATGAGCCTAGTATGTGAGGTTACCCCTAGGAGTGTAAGGCTAGGTATGTTGAGAGTGACTAATGGGTTGATTGATGAGATTAAGGAGGGTTAGAAATCTGATCCATTTTTGCTAGCCCAGTTAGAGTCCATAGCCTAAGGTAAGGAGAGTAGCTTTAAAGTAGGAATAGATCGAGTCATTAGATTCTAGGATAAGATTTATGTACCTAGTGTGCCAGAGCTTAGAAGGATGATCTTAGAGGAAGGCCATAGGAGTGGTTTGAGTATTCATCTAGGAGCCACAACGATGTATCAGGACCTTAGAAAGATGTTTTGCTGGCCTAGTATGAAGAGGGAGGTAGTTGAGTTTATGTATGCTTAGTTAATGTGTCAAAAAGCTAAGGTAGAGCATTAAAAGCCATTAGGTATGTTGCAGCCCTTGGACATTCCTAAATGGAAATGGGATAGTATATCCATGAACTTTGTGGTGGGTTTGCCTAGAATCCCAAAGGGTTGGATTCGATTTGAGTAATAGTGGACAGGTTGACTAAATCTACTCACTTTATTCTAATCAACATTATATACCCTTTAAAGAAGTTGATTACCCTGTACATTAGTGAGATTGTGAGGTTGCATGGTGTGCCTTTTAGCATAGTTTCTGATAAAGACCCTAAGTTCACCTTTAGATTTTGGGAGTTTGCATGGGGCCCTAGGGACTAAGCTTAGATTGAGTTTAGTTTACCATCCACAGAGAGATGGTCAAACTAAGCAAACCATCCAATCCCTAGAAGACCTTTTGAAGGCTTGTGTGTTAGAACAGAGTGGTAGTTGGGATAGTTTTTTAACTCTTATAGAGTTCACCTATAACAACAATTATCATTCTAGCATTGGGATGATACCTTATGAAGCCTTGTATTGGAGGAGATGTAGGACAACTTTATGTTGATTAGAACCCGGTGAGAACCTTGTTTTAGGACCTAAGGTAGTGCAACAGACTATTAAAAATGTTAGGATGATCCAAGATAAGATGAGGGCAGCTCAGAGTAGGCAGAAGAGTTACCATGATAAGAGAAGGAAGGCTTATGAATTTTGGGAGGGTGATCATGTGTTCTTGAAAGTTACTCCATGGACTGGGGTTGGTCGAGCATTGAAGTCCCGTAAACTTATTTCGTGTTTCATTGGTCCCTTCCAAATCCTAAAGAGAGTCGACAAAGTCGCCTATCAAACTACTTTACTCCTGTGTCTTTCAAATCTTCATAGTGTTTTTTATGTTTCCCAACTCAGAAAATATGCCCATGATCCATCACATGTAATTGAGTTGGATAGTATCCAAGTGAAGGAGAACCTAACTTTTGAGACTTATTGTGAATTAAGGACCAAAGGGTGAAACAGCTACGAGGAAAGGAAATTCACCTGGTCAAGGTTGTTTGGGGAGGAGCTATAGAAGATAATGCATCTTGGGAGTTAGAGAGCCAGATGAAGGAGTCTTATCCAGAACTGTTTGCTTTAGGTAGATTTCGAGGGCGAAATTTCTTTAAGGAAGAGGAGTTATAACACCCCAATGTTTTCCTTAATGAATGTCCATTATTATTATTTTTATTTTCTCTTGTTTTTAATAAAATTGTATTTTGGAAAAAAAGAGATATTAGGCCATTAAATTGAGGTTTTGTAATTGAAGTGTCTTTAAAAGTTTTAAGACCCTTATGTTGGGCTTAATTTTCTTAAGCCCAAGGTTAGCTTTAAGAGTCTTTTAGGTTTCTTGAAAACCTAACCCTTTTCCTCATTCTTTCTTTTGCCTTTGTGGAGATACCGTGCCATCGGGGCCATTGTAGTCAAGGAATGAGGAACCGTAGGAAGACACTGCTACATCGTTCGCATCCTCTTGTACGATATCGCCTCTTTCAAAGTAAATGGGGAGTGAGTTATCTCACTTATGGGTATGGCTTTGGTCGTGGGTAGAGGGGTTGGCCCTAGACCCCAATTATTTGTAAATTGTATGGTTGTGTGTAAAAGGGAATGTGACTTTCTCCAAATCATTGATGTGCTTTATCGTAATTTTATGTTTAATTGTAAATATGGACTATTGTGGATGGTTTTTACTTTTCCTCTTGTCGTAGGTTAGGGATTTAATGGATTTTGAGAAAATTATGAGTGAGTAAGGAATTCATAGGATAGATTGACCATTAAGAAAGATAATAGGAGAAATTAGGAGTTAATTAACCTATTGGGAGTTTTTGAAAACCAAGGAAAGTCGTGGGTTGCACGTTCTATGAACCTTCACGATTTGTAGAAATCGTAATTGGTGCTAAGTGCCAAAATTTTGGCACTGAGTGTGAGAGAGGCAGAGAGTTCTCTGGAGGTTTGGCGCTTAGCGTCGTGGTGTGAAGTGCCAGGATTGGAGCTGAGCATGGGGAGGCAGGGAGCAATCCTCGGTCCTTTGAAGGTTTGGCGTTGAGCACCAGAAAGTTGGCATTGAGCACTAGAAAGTTGGCATTGAGCGCGAGTATGACAATGAATTCCATGTATAAGTGGCACTCAGCGCTAGTCTTTTGGCGTTAAGCGTCAAGGGTTTGGCACTAAGCGTGACCCCTTGTGACACTAAAGATGATGTTGTTGACCTTCTATGCCTATTTTCTGTATGATTGTCATTGCTTGAATGCCTCATTGAATTTACATCTTGTGTTTGGTACGTACCTTGAGAAAACTGAGTATAATGTGAAATTGTGTTAATGCTTCATGATAAAAACCTATGAAAAGCTATGAGCATTGTATGTGACCATGCATCATGACATTGAGTCATGTAGAGAAAGAAAGTATGTAGGAATTTGGCTTGTGGAGGCCGGGATGGGTTGTCTATCCCTAGCCTTGGGGTGGTACCTAGTGTGGAAACTCCAATGGCCCATGCTAATCCTATGGAGCCAGAGCATACTGGCAAAGTTGGATAACCTTAATTAGTCAGCGGAGAATATCATACTAGTTAAGGATGTGAAAGTTGAAAGCATTAGTACCGATGCTCTTCTTATAGCCGTGCACTTACTCTTAGTTTACTTTCGAGACAAACTTAGATTGGCACCACATGTGCATAAGAAGTAGAAGTTAGGTGACATTGCATTACATATGTTGTGTGTTTTTAATCCTTAATGTTATTCTAATTTATCATGTATTGTGTATTCTACCTATTTCCATTGTCATACTTTGAGCATGATGTGAAATGTATCTTACTCCCTTGTTTTCTAGTGTTTTTCTGTCTATGCTTGTGATACACAGGTGACATCTAATAGGACCCTGAAGAGGAGTATTAGAGTAGAGGCATTGGCCTCGTTGCCGTTTACTTTACTATTGCTTGGGTTTGGTATGCTCTGATAGGATGTGACATCTAGGCTTGGTTGTTTATTATTTTATGTCCTTAGCTTTTAAACGTAGCATTAGTAGTTTTACATCATTAATTAGTTTATTTCCAAAGACTTGTATGGCCAACTGTGGGTCACCATCTTTTATTGATTAGTGAAGTGTTTTATAAAGTTTAAAATGTTACAAGTTATGATTGTGATGTCCTTTACCGTGTGAAGAGAATAATTTAAATTACTGTTTCGTTCCACAAATGAAATTATGTTCTATTTTCATAATATTTATTTAATAATTAGCTTTGGAGTAAAGGGTGTCCATTATGACCCACCCCTCTTTCCTAGGAGTCTATCTGGTGTAATATTTTACAAATTACTTTTACTCATCTAACCCATAGTCTCATTCAAAGGAAAATTACTAAAGAATCTTCTCTTTTTTTAGATAATTGCTGGGAGACCAAGACATGATGCTACTCAGCAAATATTGGAGAGGATGATTACTGTCCTAAAAAATATGAATCAAGGAAGGGAAGCTGAACCTGCAGAATACAGAGCGTAAGAACGATCCACCTACATTCAAAGGCGGGTTCAACCTCAACGGTGTTTAGAATTGGATTGTCGAGAATGAAATGATTTTCAGTGCCATGGCATGTACTGATGAACACAAGGTGGTGTATGCTACATTTATGCTATCTGGAAAGGTTGAACACTGGTGGAGGTATGTCAGACAGCAAGAGAAAACTGAATGAAGGATCATCACCTGGGAAGTGTTTCATCAAAAATTTCTGGGGAAATATTTTCTAGAAAACTTAAGGTGGAAGAAGGAAGTTGCATTCCTCAACCTCAAGCAAGGGTATATGACTGTTGGGGAATATGCTACTAAATTCGACGAGTTGTCAAAGTACTACCCCTACTTTCAAGAAAGGGGTGGATAAGAGATCTTGATACTCCAAGTTTGAGAGTAGATTAAGGCTTGGCATCAAACAGGTAGTCGGTTATCTTGAAATAGCCCAATTTCCTACCCTGGTGAATCGTTGCAAAATTTACGAAGATGACATGAAAGTAAGACAGGCTTAGTGGAGGAGTGGAAGACCCAGAGGAACCAGAAAAAGAACTTTCCCAATAGGAAGAAGCCCTACTATGCCCCTTCAAGACTAGCCAGTGGTTCATCTGGTCAAAGGACTGCCACTGTTGTTGTAGTGAGTTCCAATGCTCTTGTTCACTACTATCGCTATAGAGGACCACCACACTATCAGAGGAACTATAAAAGGCTAGTTGTCACTTGCTTTAATTGTGGAGAGGCAGGCCACTATAACAGCGTATGCACTAAGCTCAAGAAGGAGAAGGGCAATGGAAACAATGGGGAAGGCCCTAGCAGGAAGACTCCAGACCACTGAGAGAGTCTTCACCATGAGTGGAAGTGAAGCAACGATGTCTAACAACCTCATTCAGGGTAAGTGCATTATAAATGATAATCTCTTAAATGTACTATATGACTCAGGTGCAACTCATTCTTTTATTTCCAATGACTGTGTAAAGTATTTGAATTTGCTTGTTTCAAAATTGCCTTATGATCTAGTTATCTTTACCCCCACAAGAATTCTTGTCATTACTTCTTATGCTTGCCTAGAATGTCTTATTATCATAGAAAGTAAAACTTTTCTTGTGAACTTAATCTACTTGCCTTTAACCAGATTAAACTTAGTGTTAGGAATGGACTGCTATGAAAAGGCCGTAGTATTTAGATCAAAGCCTGATAACTTTAAGGGATTTGAGATAATGACTACCAACCATTTCGATGCTTCTAAAAACAAGGAAGCTCAGGTTTACATGATCATATCTTCTCTAAAAATCGAGGGAGATTTAAGTGTTAACACTCTACCTATCGTCTATGATTTCCTTGACGTCTTTCCCAAAGGTATTCCTGGTTTGCCTCTTGAGAGAGAAATAGAATTTACCATAGACCTGTGCCAAGATCTGGACCCATATTCATAGCATCCTATAAAGTGCCCCCACTAGAGTTAGTACAGTTAAAGAAGCAACTATATGAGCTCTTAAACAAGTAATTCATTAGACCTAGCATTTCCCCAATGGGTGCTCTAGTGTTGTTACTGAAGAAGGATGGAAGCATGAGATTGTGTATTGATTATCACTAACTCAATAAGATCACTATCAAGAAAAGGTACTCGTTACCTAGGATAGATGATCTCATGGATCAGTTGAGAGGTGCCATGGTGTTTTCAAAAATTTACTTGAAATATGGTTACCACCACATTAGGGTCAAGACTGAGGATATACCGAAGGCAACTTTTAGGACAATATATAGGCATTATGAGTATTTGATAATGCCTTTTAGTGTGACTAATGCTCTTGCAATCTTTATAGACTACATGAATTGGATATTCCATGAATATTTGGACAAATT
The DNA here is from genome assembly GCA_004329165.1 of Spatholobus suberectus. Taxonomy (NCBI): domain Eukaryota; kingdom Viridiplantae; phylum Streptophyta; class Magnoliopsida; order Fabales; family Fabaceae; genus Spatholobus; species Spatholobus suberectus. The sequence goes on from CM014732.1 coordinate 37,464,940, forward strand.
CGTAGTAGTCTTCATAAATGATATTCTAGTTTATTCTAGAAATCACCAAAAGCATGAGGAACACTTAGGGATAGTACTGCAAATCTTAAGGGAAAGGCAATTGTATGCTGAATTCTGAAAGTGCGAGTTTTGGTTAGAACAAGTCAGTTTCTTGGGTCACGTGATCTTGCAAAGAGGAATCTTAGTAGATCCCACTAAAGTAGAAGTGATGTTTGCATTGGAAATAACCCATAACAATAACAGAGATATGGAGTTTCTTAGGATTGGTAGGTTATTGTCGAAAATTTATAGATAGCTTTACCTCTAGCTAAGTTAACCTGTAAAGGACAACCTTTTGTGTGGATAGAATTGTGAGGAAAGCTTCCAAGAGTTGAAGAAGAGGCTAACTACTGCACCTGTGCTAATCTTGCTCGATATTACCGAGAAGTTTGAAGTTTATTACAATGCATCTGGGCAAGGATTAGGATGTGTGATGATGCAAGGAGGGAAGGTAGCAGCTTATGCTTCAAGGCAATTAAAATCACATGAAATTAACTATTCAACTTATGATTTGGAACTAGCTGTAATAGTATTTGCCTTAACTATCTTTATGGTGCCTAGTTTGAAGTGTTCAGCAACCATAAAAGCCTAAAGTATCTATTTGATCAAAAGGAGTTGAACATGAAGCAACATAGATGGATGAAGTTTCTAAAATATTACAATTTTGAATTGTATTACCACCCTAGTAAAGCAAACGTCGTAGCAGACGCTCTAAGTTGGAAATCCCTACATGCCTCGATGATGATGATGGTGAAGGAAATGGAAATGATAGATAAATTCAGAGACTTGGGACTAGCTATGAAAGTAAAGCCAAGGAGTATTTATTTTGGGATGCTCTAAATATCCAATGAGTTCTTAGAATAGATTCAGGAAGCCTAGGGCATTGATCAATACCTCCAAGAAACGTTAGAAGTAAGGAATTAGAATTTGATCAGGAGATATTAGATTCCAAGGAAGAATCTGTGTGCCAGAAGATGAAGAGTTAAGGAAGATAATTTTGGAAAAGGCTCACAAGAGCAAATTGAGTATTCGCCCAGGCTCTACTAAGATGTACCAAGATCTGAAAAAGTTGTTATGGTGGCCTGGAATGAAAAAAGTTGTAGCATAATTCATTGCATCTTGTTTAGTTTGTCAGAAGGCTAAGGGAAAACATTAGAAATCTTTTGGAGAGTTACAACCTCTAAACATCCCTAAGTGGAAATGGGACAGCATATCGATAGATTTCATAACTAGTTTCCTTAGGACGCCCTCAGGTCATGATGCTATATGGGTAATAGTGGATAGATTGACGAAGTCTACTCATTTTCTGCCCATTAACATTAAGTAATCTCTAGAAAAACTGACATAGTTGTACATCAAAGAGATTATCAAGTTACATGGAGTACCCTCTAGCATAGTCTTTACTAGAGATCCTCGTTTTACTTCTAGGTTTTAGAAAAGCCTATAATAAGCCTTAGGGACCAAATTAAGACTCAGCTTAGCTTATCACCCCTAATGATGGACAGTCTGAAAGGACTATCCAATCCCTAAAAGATTTGCTTAGAGCTTGTGTCTTAGAATGGAAGGGTAACAAGATCAATTCTTACCACTTATTAAGTTTACCTACAACAATAGTTTCCATTCCAGCATTGGGATGATTCCCTATGAAGCTCTGTATAGGAGGAAGTGTTGGACTCCGCTTTGTTGGTATGAGGCTAGAGAATCCCTGATTGTTGGGCTTGAGATGTTGTAGGAAACCACGAAAAAGGTTAAGATAATTCAAGAAAAGATGAAAATGTCTCAAGATAGGCAGAAGAGTTATTATGATAAAAGAAGAAAATCCCTTGAGTTTCAAGAAGGAGATCATGTATTCTTGAAAGTTATGCCTTGTAACTGGGGTTGGTAGAGCACATAAGTCCCAAATTTTTTTCTTTAAATTCGCTGGTTCTTACCAAATCCTCAAAAGGATTGTCCTATTGCATACCAGATAGCCTAGCATCTAATCTTTCTAACCTCCATAATGTTTTTTATGTTTCCCAACTTCGTAAGTATATTCTTGATCCTTCGCACGTCATTAAACTTGGTGTAGTACCAATAAGGGAAAACATTACCTATGACGTATCCTCAGTAAGGATAGAGGATCGAAGGATGAAATAGCTTTGAAGTAAGGAAATACTTATGGTGAAGGTTGCGTGGAGGCAAAATGATGATGGTGATGCTACTTGGGAGTTGGATAATAAGATGTAAGAGTAGTATCCTCATTTGTTTCTTGGTAAGTGAATTTTGGGGACAAAATTCCTAAAAGGATGAAAAATTTGTAACACCCTCATTTTAGTATCATAATTAAATTTTTAATATTTGTGAAATTGTTTTTAATAAACTGAAAAATTAAGAAATTAGCAGTTAATCTCAATTCTTCTACACTAAGGGCTGACATGAGGAAAAGGTCTAAATGACTGTGAATTGTCAATTGGGGCTTAGAAACATGTCATATATATTAAAATATAATTTTAAAAATTTTATAGAAATTTTTAAGATTCCTGTATAAAATGACCAAATTGCCCTCTATTCTCTATTAAGATTATAGCTAGTATAGGTTTAACATATGATAAAAACAAAATGAACATTGTCAGTTTATTTTTGGGTTAAATATTCAATTTTATAATTTTCATAAAAATTTTGAAATTTTTTGAGTTAAAATAAAATTTCTATGAATTTTTAACTCAAAAATACCAAATAAATTCTTAAAAATTTGAAATAAATTATTAAAAAATAATTTTAAATTATGGAATTTATTTTTAATCAGTAATTAAAGTGCTCACAAAGTTCCAAGGAAAAATTCATTCATTTGCTATAAAAATAGAAATACGAAAGTTTAAATCACTTTTATCGGTACCGGTTGATTCGTCTACAGAGAAAATGAATCGCAGAGACCTAGGGTGTAGAGATATGGCACGTCCAGATCACTCTATAGACCTACTCTTTTAATTTTCACATGTTTTCAAAGAAAATCCTAAAAAGTGCTTTATACCAACTTTTGAGACAAAAGAGAAACCTATCCCTTCTTTTATTTAAAGGCTACCCATTGGTTAGCTTTATTCACTCTTTCTTGATCCCTATTCTGGCTGAACCATTGTTCTCTCTATCCTTAAGCTCATTCCAAAATTTTAAGCACCAAATCCTCCATTTCTCTCTTCCTTCAACCGCTCTCCAAGACCATTACCCCACACCACCACCAAGGAGCTTCAAGTGTCCATTTTTCCTCCTCTTTTTCAAGGCTTACGTGAGGCATGGGGGAGTGGGGTTTGTAAAGCACAAAGATAACACAAGAAGGGGGATTGAATTGTGTTATAACAAATTTTCGCAAAAACCTTTTTTGAGATGTATCGTCTAAAGGGTATGATTAAAGAAGTTTTCAAAGACGTTTTATAAAATAGACGAATATTAAAACTAAGCAAAGCAAACTGAAAGGTACACAAGATTTATACTGGTTCGTCTCACCCCAGAGACTACATCCAATTCTTGGCAACAACTAAGTTCCATTAACTTTTTCAAGTTACAAGTATTCTTTCCACAAGCCTCTTCAGGCTCAACCTAAGTAGTCTTTTACTTGCCTCTCCAAGCAAAAACCCAAGTATTCTTTGAATCAAAGCCTCTTTAAGCTTCCACCAATCTTGTTAAGAAAAACGTTTACATGTGAGTTACCTCACTGGGTTTAATGTCTTAACAGACGAATATACAATGAAGTACAAAAAGAATTTTACAATCAGAATACACAAGAGCCTTTTCTTTTCTTAAAGAAGTTATGATTTTTCAGAATCAGCAATGACCATCACAACAACATCTCAAAAGAGGTCTCTTCTTCTATTTATAGGCTTTTCCAAAAGTATCCGTTGCATGCTTTGCAGGAGATGGCCTTCGTCTGATGAAAAGAGTCGTTGGAACATTAAATGCAACATTTAATGCCTTTCACCAACTTGTCATATGATAAGATAAAGCAGTCTGCTTAACTTTTCTATTCTTGTACACAATCTTGTAATAATTGTCATGTCTACTTTCCCGTTTTGACATTCGCACACATATTCCTCCTTTTTTGTTGACTTTCCTTGAGAGTAGGTATATAAGCTTTATACGTTTCGAGGTAGCTTACGCTCTAATTGATGTGCAGATCATTTTAGAACATTGTCATTGTCTGTAAGATCTGTTACTGATATAGTCAAAGGTTAGAGACGATATATATATATATATATATATATATATATATATATATATATATATATATATATATATATTTAAAGATATCAGATGGTTGCTAATAAACTTGTTACGGATGACTAGACGATTGCGTAAAAACATATATTTTAACTGTTTGTTATTATCAAAATATTTAAGGGTTATAAATTCGTCCTTTGTCCTAACAGGGTTGTTCTTAGTTTAAATGCTTTCATGAAGATGGTTTTGGGGTGGGTTTTGCCCCCAAAACCCTTAGCTTTTTGCTTCCCTACTACTTTTACTTCTATTTCCATTATTGTTATTGTCATTTGTTTATGTTGTTGTTCTTTGCTTACCTTGCTATCCTAATTCAATTTATGGCTTGGAATGCTTGTTTAATGTTGTTATTAACATTTAAATGTTGGCTTGTGTTGATAACTCATTATAAATTATTAAAGTCTTGATTACAAACCCTAAAATCCATGGCTAAAAAAGCTTGCAACTTTTACATAACAAAATGAGAAGCTAAAAAAGAGAGACCTTTTGGATTATGAACCCTTTTTGAACCTATGACTAAGTCCTTCCAAAGGGAACTTAATAGATGGTCATTTTCTTAAGATAAGTTTGAACCTTTGTCCATCAACAAAGACCCATAGAATAACAAAGGATTTGAGAGGACTTTAAAAATGAACCTAAGTTTAGCTGACAACCAAGTATTGGTATTTTTTTTCCTCCAATGAGTCACAATTTTAGTGAAGTATGATGGTGATTATTTTAGTTTTTAATGTACCTAAGTACCCCTAAATTTTGTTTTGACTATTTAAAGTTACTAACTTGATGAAAGAAATGGTTTTTATGAAGAAGTACTTGAGTTCCAGTAAGCCATTTTTGTTACCTACTTAACACTATTCACTATTTTTTGCAATATTTCGAGTTATACTCAATATTTTTGAGTGCTTGTTTTTTTGTTGAAAACTAGAAAGAATTATCTTCAAAATGGACATAAGAAGAATTTTAAAATGTTCAGAAATGAAAAGTTACACTTTTAAATTTAGAGTTACTTTTCAAAAAACATTAACTGGTAGTGTGCACAAAAAGCAACTTTTGAACGACTTGTTGTGTGTTAACTAAGATTCCTAAAACGACTAGAAAGTAGATTCACTAAGCTTTCTAAGCATATATATTTTGCCTATATTCATTCCCGTTTACTATTTTTAACAAATTTTAGAATTTGAAAGTTATGTAGTTTTCTGACTAGAAACACCTTTTGACAACTGTAAATTTTGAAAAATCACCCTTAATCGGATATACCTTGGTTTTTGAAGTTCTTGGACTTTTTGGGAAGGATTTTCAGTTTAATTTTTGAAAATAATTGGCTTGGTTGCTAAAAAATTAAAGTGGGATGTGAAAATGGTAAAAGAGTGTTATTGGTTCTCTAATAGAGTCTCTTGACCTCTCTATTTTGTTATTTTAATATCTATTTTTGTAGATTTTTTCTAAAGATGATCCTTAATGATTTAGAAACTAGACAAAAATACCTTTTGAAAAAACTATAGATCATGTCAAATAAAATCATTTATCCATCCAAATTGAAATTCAAAATTGAGGCTTAAAATTGCAGCCTCTGGACTTTGTTTTGAACTAAAAGTAAATGACACTTTTTTTAGTTGATAAAATACCTTTTTTTTAGCACTTAGAAGTTAATGGTGAACCTTTTTAATGAAAGTTAAACGTATTTCCCTTAAGAAATATGATATTTTTGTTTTTATTCAATTATAAAAAGTTCTCATAAATTAATTTTAAAGGCTCATTTCTTTGGTGCAATATACAAATAACTTGGTCTAACTAAATTTTTTGAATCATGACTAGCTACCAAACTTTAACTTGATAAAATGAATTAATGATGACATTTAGAACCTTAGGCAATTTAATGCCTAGGATGTTAGATCAATTACACTCTAAATCTTAATTAACTAATTGAACTCTTTATTAAGAGCCTAAGTACATACTTGAATTAAGTATTTCAATAATCAATTTGTTAAATAATTAGTACCTAAATTAGGATTCCCAAAGTAAGATTAGTTCTTAAAATTAGGTACTTCAATTAAAATTTGATGAATCATTAAGTTTCTTTTATTGCTTACATGTATATCTAAATTTTGTAATTCCAAATTATTATACTGTGATATGACTCGACCTCTACAATAAAAGGCAGAGATATTGAGGAGAAATTGTACTAGTGCTCAGGTTTACTGAGTTCAAGGACATTTCTCTCCAAATTACAAGTGTTAGGACGGTGATTAGTAAATAGAATAAAAGTGATGCAAGGGACATGCATTGGCATAATACCCTGCATAGGAAGTTATAGTTTGTATGTTGAGAAATGAAAGGTAGGGACCTACTTGCGAAGGTCTTGGGGGTAAGGTGTCAAGCGGTGAAAGTCTCAATGATCGAGGTAGCGCTTTTGAGTCGGGATATTCGCTTGACCAAGCTTGACAACCCGATAACTACTCAGCATTCTAGGGTTGGTGCGAGAAGTATACCTTTGGATGGACTGTGAATGTCCTAAGCTGTTGCTCTGTTCCCCAATAAAGACGAGGGTTCTACCATGTGACAGATTTTGAGAGAGGTATATGTTTTTCCAACCACTTGTCGGTTTTGTGGGAAGTATGGATCCATACAGTGTCAAGGGTAGTTGTTATAACTTATACAAACCCTAGGTTCCCATTTTCTTTATTATCAACTGTGTTTTATTTATGAGTGGCGATAGGATATCCTACCATTTACATGAAAATGATTTTAAGAACAAAATTGTCTCACTCCTTTATTTATTTTCTTGATGCATGACTGTTCATGGTTCGTACTTAAAGATGGTGGCGTTCCCCATCCTACTCAACATGCATGTTGACTATGCTCATACAGGGATATGGCATTATGATTTGGCTACTAACTATCTGACCTTCAAAGGCCTTGTCACGATCACTTTTTTGTTCCCCATCCTATTAGTGCATGTGCCTCCTATGTTATGGACTTTACCTATTTCTGTTTCTTCTTCATCATCACCCGATTTTGAGAGCGTTCCTCTCATGCCGCTGACACCCCCTGAGGACCCTGCTATACCATTCATGGCCCCCTATTTAGACTTTGCACCACCTGTCAATAAGTCACCCATTGATCTACCTCCTGTTGCACAACCTATGCTTGAGGACCTCGAGGGATCTCCTATAGAGGTCGTCCTAGCCGAGTCACCTACAGATTCCCCTATGGTGGAATATCAGGTGGGTATGGCCAATGGCTGACACTCCTCACCTTTGTCAGCTCCATCTAGTGTTGGGTCCCCTTAGGGGCTATAATTTAGGGGATACGTTTTTTTTTTTTTACTTCGAGGTAACTTGGATCGATGAAGAGTGATAATTTAGGGGATGTGTTTTTTTTTTTTGTATATAGGGACTGGGAGTAGATTTATAGACACTACTTTGATTGGGATATTTTTTAGATGTATGTAGTTAGGATGGCTAGTGTCTTTTGATGTACTTTTTAGATTTCCCTGTATTTCATGATTTCCATTGTATTTTAGTTTTCGATGTATTTAGCTTCATATGTAATTCAGAAACCCATATGTATTTGGTTCTGATCATGATTATGTGATATGTCTTATTTTCTTATCTTTTACTCTCATTTCCAAATTCTATTTTACTTACAATTTATCTGCTTAAAAAAGTTTCATAAGACAATAGTACTTAAAATGAAATACGAAAATTTTTCTTGTATTTTCGTCAACCCAATATTAAATAACCAGATAAGTAATTAAATAAACATAGGTTGTGTTCAATGTGAATGAGTGTCATAGTCTACAAATCGAAACGTCGTTTGTGTAGGCTTTAGCTCAACATCTCCAATCTTCTCTAACATGGACAACGACATCAAGTTTATACTTGCCCTTAAGTCGAACAGGGCCTTCCCAATTGAAAGATTCCTAATAGTGCATAGGATGATGAAGCTTCCTGGACCCTTGAGCTTTAGCGGTAACTTTGTTTGAATTATGGCACTACAACCCGTTGTTCGCTTAATGGTTTCTTCTTCTATTCCTCTTCTTGGTGAGAAGCTCCTTCATAAACTTAGCTTATGTCGACATTTTTTCTATAGCTTCGAAGAATGGAGTATTGATTTGTAGCCGCTTGAAGATATCAAGAAACCTAGAAAATTGTTTCTCCTTTTCCTTCTTGGTGCTAGTGAAAGGATAAGGTAAGGATGCATATGAAGGAACATCTTGAGCTCTATTCCTCTCTTTTAGTAATTGAGCTTTTATCCTTCTCAAAGGGGAATCTACCTACACTAACTTCTCTCTTTTATTCTTTTCACTCTTTTTTTTTTCTTCTTCCTCATTCTTTTCACTCTTTTGCCATCTCCCTCATTCTTTTCAACTATTTTCTCTTTATCTTCTTGCCTTTTACTCTTCTTGTCATCAACTCCACCAACTTCCTTCCCACTTTTAGTTGTGATTGCCTTACAATGCTCCACTGGATTAGGTTAAGTATTGACCGAGAAGTTTCCATTTGATTGTTCAGCCAATTGCTTGGTAGTTGGCCAACTTGAATCTCAAGGTTCTTGATTGATGCTTTAATGCTCTTGTGGTTAGAGATGGGCACTTGCATAAATTGAGTCAAGTCTCCTCCAACTTTGATGTGTGATCTTGAGGTACTTATTGACGTGGTGGTTGTGGCTTATTAGAGGGACTAGCATCTTGCCTCCAACCGAAATTAGGATGATTCTTGCACCCTTGATTATAGATGATGGAATAAGGATTACTACCTTGATTGCCTTGTCTTCCAAAGTTCCCCACATAATGAACTTCTTCTTGAGGATTTGTAGTAGGCTCACAATAGCCATTAGGGTGGTCCCCTCCACAAAAATCACACTGTAGCATTTTTTGATGTGGCACCAGAGTACATTACATTGCCTTGAGCAGTTAAGGGAGTTGGGCCAATTGCTTGGTGATAGCTTCAAGTTGTTAAGATTATGTTTTGGGCAAGGATGGCTCTTTAAGAGTCCTATTCCAAGACTCTTTTCTCCTTCTTTGAAGAGACTCATCCTTTATCATGCTAGACCAAGTAGTCATTTGAGGCCATAACTTCAATAAGCATTTGTGCTTCATCCGCTGTCTTGCTATTCATGGTTCCATCTGCTGAAGCATCTAGTATGAGTTTGTCATGGGGTCTCAACCCATTTAGAAGATTCGCATTTGGGTGAGATCATCAAATCCATGGTTCAGCCAACTCCTCAACAAGTGCTTGAATCTCTCCCAAGCATCACCAAGTGGTTCTCTTTCCTATTGGGCAAAAGTAGTAATGTTGCCCCTTGCCAGTTGATAACGAGAATGGGGAAAAATCTCTACAAGAATTTCTTTTCTACATCCTCCCTCTCAGTCAAGCTTTGCTTTGGGTAGGATTAGAGCCACGCTTTATCTTGACTAGTCATTGAGAAAAGGAATGGATGCAAACGGATAGCTTTATTTGAGACCATTTATCTTAGCTGTAAAGCACAAAGATAACACAAGAAGGGGGGTTGAATTGTGTTATAGCAAATTTTCGCAAAAACCTTTTTCGAGATGTATCGTCTAAAGGGTATGATCAAAGAAGTTTTCAAAGACGTTTTTAAAAGCAGATGAATATTAAAACTAAGCAAAGCAAATTGAAAGGCACACCAGATTTATACTGGTTCGTCTCACCCCAGAGACTACATCCAGTTCTTGGCAACAACCAAGTTCCACTAACTTTTTCAAGTTACAAGTATTCTTTCCACAAGCCTTTTCAGGCTCAACCCAAGTAGTCTTTTACTTGCCTCTCCAAGCAAACACCCAAGTATTCTTTGAATCAAAATCTCTTCAGGCTTCCACCAATCTCGTTAAGAAAAACGTTTACGTGTGAGTTACCTCACTGGGTTTAACGTCCTAACAAACGAATATACAATGAAGTACAAAAAGAATTTTACAAGCAGAATACACAAGAGCTTTTTCTTTTCTTAAAGAAGTTATGATTTTTCAGAATCAACAATGACTATGACAATAACAACGACTGTGACATCAATAGCTCGAAAAAGGTCTCTTCCTCTATTTATAGACTTCTCCAAAAATATTTGTTGAGTGTTTTGCAGGAGACGACCTTCGTCTGATGAAGACAGTTATTAGAGCATTAAATGCCTTTCACCAACTTGTCATATGATAAGATAAAACAGTCTGCTTATCTTTTCTATTCTTGTACACAATCTTGTAGCAGTTGTCATGTCTACTTTCCTATTCCGACATTCGCACACATATTCCTCCTTTTTCGTTGACTTTCCTCAAGAGTACGTATATGGGCTTTATATATTTCGAGGTAACTTTCTCTCTAATTAATGTGCAGATCATTTTTAGAATGTTATCATCATCTGTAAGATCTGTTACTGATATAGTCAAAGGTTAAAGACAATATATATATTTTTAAAGATATCAGACGGTTGCTAATAAACCTGTTACGGATGACCAGACGATTGCGTAAAAACATATATTTTAATTGTTTGTTGTTATCAAAATATTTGAGGGTTATAAATTTGTCCTTTGTCCTAACATTCGCCATATCATACAACTCATAAAGAGTTGAGAGGTATGCAATAGGGTCTTCATGATCTAGGCCAACAAATTGATTCTATTGCACTAGATGAAGGAGTGCCAGCTTCAACTCAAAATTAAGGGCGGTATACGAGGCCACATTATACCAAAATAGTGTCCTGGCCCTTGTGTGTAGCCATAATCTCCAAGTGTTTGTCTCAAAGGTTGTTCACCTTCTTCGGCCATGACTTCTTCTCCTTGCGATTGGCTAGATTGAGGGGTTGAGGTTGAGTGAGGTTCTTCTTGTTAATCCCTTTGCTTATCTAACTCCTTTTTCTTTCTTGTCTTGCTATTAGCTCTTTGGGTGATCCTCTCAGTTTTCGGGTCAAAGAGTAGTTGGTCTATTAGATTTTTACCTCGCATACACAAGAGAAACAAGATTAGAACCAAAGTGTTAGTACAACACAAAGGAAAAAGAATAAAATATGGATAATGAATGAAAGAATTAAACTCCAATATAGCAACAAATGTGAAAATGCCTAGTATTGAGACGTAAGTCCTTGGCAACAGGACCAAAAAACTTGTTAACCCATTGGCAAGTGTACCAATTCGTATAAGTAGACAGTGATAAGTACAAGTATCGTCTCCCAGAAGACTTGCATAATACTAGATTTCTTATAATTAATGCTATGAAAATAATTGTTCCCAAAAATAAACTAAACATTCTTGTTGAAATTTTTACGAACACGTAAGATGTGAAAAGTAAGTTGAATAATAATAAAATAAAACGTCAGAGTTTGACTACATTAAACCATCCTCTCATGCAACATAAAGATTACCCATTGAGTTTATATTCCATTCATTATCATTAACCCTCAAATTTATCCAAACCATAATTCCTTAGTGGAGTAGACCTAAGTTATTTGTTTAAATCACCAATCCCTTGGTTTAAGAAAAAAAGCTACAAGATGGCCAATAAACCATGTTCTATTCCTAGACATACAGTTTATTAGGTGCTCACTTTAGTTTTATGAAAAAAAGTGCTTTCCAACCACATTCAAAACCATAAAATCAAGTCATGGGGGATTAAACCATAACAAGCACTAAGCATGAAAGTAGAGACACAAATGAATAAAAATAAACTTTAATAAATAACTTAAAATGTATACATGAGAGTAGGTTTAGTTACATCAAACCCCAACTAGGGTAAAATTAGCCACTCATTGAAGAGTGAACCAACCAAAATAGTGGACAAAAAAAGAATTTGGATTGAGGCACCAAGGAGAGCTTCTTAGCACTATTCCCCGAGCCCTAGGACAAAGCAGAGTAGAATGAACCGTATCTTCCAAAAGTTGGGTCCTTTATTTGTTTTGTTGCATCTTCATTAAGTGAGGTGGCACCTATTCTTGTTGAGCAAGAACATGACTCGTTGAGTGAGAACCTTGATTACATGGTCTCTAAAGTGATGCTTGCTCAGTTGATAAGCAGCTCGTTGAGTGAGAGTCTTGACTACTCTCTGGACTACATTTCGCTAAGCGAATATTTCACTTGCTTAGCGAGCTTTGGCAACCAGACTTCTTCATATTTTGGCCTCCTAACTTGCTCCAATCCTTTTTCTTCACTTCCTACAAAATAATCATCAAAACAACAATAAAATGCCCAAAATATCTAATTCTATTCCTAGGTCCTGATTACTTACAACTAATTGAATTTTGGGTTTGAACAAAGCTTTAACTTCGAAAAAAGGTGTAATAAGTGCACAAATAGGTGCCTAAAAGATATGCATGATTGGCATTTATCATAGGACAAAAAGGAACCCTAAAGCAAATTTATAAGACGCACAATTATAGGGCATGTCTCCTATTACTAAGTTTTATTTAGAGATAATACATTCTTAAGTCTCTAAACTTTTGAGTTTTTTAAAATAGGTCCTTAAACCATAAAATTTATAATCGAATCCTCAATCTTTTCCAATTTTTATAATGAGGTTCCTAGGATCAAGAGGGAATAAAGAATATTCTATCAAAGTTAATGGTTTGTAAATAGACCATTAATCTCAGGGACTTGACTACAAAAATTGGAAAAGATTACAGACCCAATTACAAATTTTTATAGTTAAGGACCTATTTTAAAAAAATCAAAAATTAAGGACCTGTAGATGTATTATCCCATTTATTTACTATGCTATAGTTTAAACTTGGATATAATTTTTTAATTTGAGAGGAGTTTAAACTTCATATATTTGTAGAGTGTAGGAGTATTTATATAAAATGAATAAGTAGTAATATATTTTATTTAATTTTAAATATTTAATTTATTAAAATTTAAACGTTAAATTTTATTTATTTATTTTAGAGACAAATTGATTTTAGAGAAATATTTATTTTTTGTGTAAAATTGATTATAAATTACATAGGATATAAGTATTCACCGAAAGTTAGGACCAGTGGGTTGTTTAAGTCTTATTACTTACAGCATATTTTTAATTTAATTTAGAAATGTAATTATTTTTTTAAGTTATTCTATCAAATTATAAAAATACATATTTCTAAATAAGTTAATACAAACCTTCACTTGGGAAGTGTTTGTTTCCAATTTCTTATGGTTTTTTCTTTTTCTTAAAATGATAAATTGAACTAAATAAAAAGAATTAATGAAGAAAACTTTTAAAAAGAGAGAGATCTCGAGAGAAAAAGTTAATTTAGAAGTTTTGCCTTCTATTTTTCCTTCTCTTTTTATTTCAAATTTTAAAATTTAAGAATATATTATTCAATAAATTTTAACTTAAAATTAACTTTTAAACTTAAAATGTCAGACCAAATAAAATCTTAATATAAGTTTTCAGCTAACTTATAAGTTAATTTTGTCAAACACACACTGAATAGACATGTTGGAGTGTTAATAGTTACACTCTTATAACAATTATATCTTATGATATCAGCATAGATATTTAATTTAATTTATTCTTTCATATATTTTTAATAATTTATCTTCAATAAAGTATATTTCTTTTTTGAGAAGAGAGCCAGTTGTTAATAGAATTTCCTAGTTGTGATTGCATTTGATAGATTATTCTTACAATAATGTCCATGTCTTGACCAAAGATTAAAAAAGAATTTTTTATTTATTCTTGAAAAAATTCTCTCAAAATTAGTGAACAAGGATCATCTCTATAATTTTTTTAATAATGCAATGTAGATAGATGGCAGAAAAGGCCTAGTTATTGGACTATCCAAACAAAACCCACAAATTGGAGGACATATTCTCATAGAAAGAAAAATGACCCAAGGGTAGAGATGCTACCAAGGTGCCTGAAGTTTGTTAGCATGGTAGAGTAATTTCAAGGGGAGGTTAGGCGAATTTTGCTTATGGAGAAAGGAAGTTGGGAGGAAATCGTAAAGGTTACATGGAACATAATGTGATTGCAAGAAGAAGACATTAAGGCAAATAACCAAGACAAACCATCAAACGCCAAGCATGCAAAGAGCTAAGGGGACCAAAGAACTAAGTGTGAACAACTAATTTTGTCCACCATTCTTGTTATTTATGTAATTTATTTGTTTCTTTTATTCATTTCATTATTTTATACATAAAGCCCAAACACTTTAAATTAAGATCGATGCAATAACTCAATTTCTTTGCATTGTTTTTTTATTTATTTATAACAACACTCAATTAAAAATCTCATTTCTTACTATGATTCATGTTATTTTGTCTTTTTGTCTTTTTATTTTAATTAATTCAAAAATTATTTATTTATCTATTTATCTATTCTCTTGTTCCTCTTATTATCGGACTGGACTATTGCTAGTCTATTCTTCTTGTTTGCTTCTTTTGAGCCTTTCTTTTATAATCAGAACAAAAAAAAAGATTTTTTTTTTCTTTTTCTTTTTCTTTCTTTTCTTATTTTTCTCTGAGGCAGCAACAGTCACCCATCCATTCCTCTTGCTGCACGCCGCTCTCACCCATGCCCTACAGATTTCACCAATTTCCTAAGCTAATGCTGCAAAATTGTCCTATTGCTTCTACAATTATCCTATTTCCTTGACTAATGCTGCATAATTATACAAGTTTTTTCTTCAATTAACCATACTTTCAGATCATTTCAAGCAACCTTAGAATACTTTTTAGGTCTATAAATACCATTGCAACATAAAGGAAAGGAGTTTTAAAAAAAATGGAAAGATAAAAATGAAAAATTGAGTTAGAAAAGAGAGACCACGCTAATAGGGGAAAACTGAAGTTAAAGTCATATAGCTAGGAGAAACGAAGGAATTAAAGCTAGGAAGTTAACTAGTATGTTTCTCTTAACATAATCCTTTGTTATCTTGGTGCTTGTATGCTTCAGATACCTATGCTTATGATGATGGTTTGATGTTTGACACAAATAAATAACCAAAAATATGAATACATGGTTCTGTTTATATACTGAATATATAATTCAAAGCCTCTTTCTAAAATGTTCAAGTCTTTAACTTACAAAATGTGAATAAACATCATTCTGCCATGAATTGAATCACACACAACAACAGTACACACGCACGCAAAAGAGGAGGTCACAATCACAACACACTCGGGTTTCCTTCTACCCCTTACACAAAGAACGCACAGCTTCAATATTCCTTGATCGCAATTTTTCTTAACAAAAATAAAAATGGTGTTTCTTGCCTTTAAGCCTCCATAAGTGAACATATGACCATACCCGGTAATGATCCCGCAACTCTCGCAAGTCCACAGATCGACGCTACCGAAGCTCCGTCAAGAAAGGTTTGAGTGCGCGTCGCCGCTTGCCACCGAACCTCTCGTAATGAGGATTAAGGCTTCTGAAGCCCTTTTGCGATTGTTGTTTTCCTTTTCTTTTAATTTTACTATTTCTCTTAGGTTATTGACATCTTTTTCAGTAACGTGATGGGCTCAGTCCAGTTCAAGCGTTGCCTTTTTATTTGTTTTTTTTTTTTCTTTCTTTTATTTTCCCTTTCTTTTCTCCTTCCCTAGGCAGGGGTTGGGGCACATTTTGGTTTAAAGAACTGATTTGTTGTTTTTTAATTATTATAGGCTAAAACTTTTGCTTTGTTTACAAATAAATGGGCGTGAAATACGTTTTTGATATATATAGTGAAAACTTAGCTTATTTAGGTATTAATCTT
This sequence comes from Spatholobus suberectus, assembly GCA_004329165.1. Lineage (NCBI taxonomy): Eukaryota > Viridiplantae > Streptophyta > Magnoliopsida > Fabales > Fabaceae > Spatholobus > Spatholobus suberectus. Next base: position 37,480,903 of record CM014732.1, read on the forward strand.
CAAATAATAAAACGAAAAATGAAATGGCGACAAATAAATTATAAAGATTTATGGCACCGACTTCTTTTATAATTCCTTTTTATTTTGAAGAAAACAACGATAAACGAATGACGTTAATAATCGTAATACAATCGAATAATAATAATAATAATTTTAAATTAGAAACTTAAAACTTAATAGTAATAAATTAGAATAAAATCTTAAATTGAAAAAAGGGTTAATTAGATGTAACATCTTCTTAATGTTGAAATTTTGAGACACAAGCTATACGGTTTGATACCTTAAAACTTCTCTTAAATAAAAATGTTAAACTAAAATTTAATTGTCATAATAATAAAATAACTTAATCAAAATTAAAGTAATAAATGGACTTGGGTATATACTTCTGTCAATTTTATATTTTAGGGTGTATGAGTCGTGACGGTTCAAAAATCCTAAAATTAAAGTAATAAATAAAATTAAAAAATGACAATACACAAACATTTTCTACAAAAAAATTATGTGAATCCAATTCTCCATTGCACTGGGAGATACGTAAGAGGGACTCACTCCTTTCGATCTCAAAAACAATTTAAGATAAAATAAAACTAATTTTTGTAAAAAATAAAATCTTCCTTTTTCGTTGTAATTATTTTTAGGGTAAGATAAATATTTTAAAAGTCATTAATAATTTGCTTAATTAATTAGAGATAACCGTCTTTATGACAGGCATCGTAGGATGCTAATACCTTCCCTACGCATAATTGACTTCTGAACCAAAAATCTGATTTCGTAGACCATTTTCTTTTTAGGTTTTTTTTTAATGTTTTTTCCTTAATAAATATTGGTGGTGACTTTCTATTTTTAAATTTATATTTTCGTCGTCACACTATAGCTTCGGTTGCAACACCAAGCAACCAAAAGTGGAAAGATAACTTAAATGAAACAAAAAGATAAGACAAACAAAAGAATGTCAAAGAGTAGTAGTAGAAGCAAGCAAAACAAGGAATACAAAATAACAAGCGCATTACTAAAACTAGGGGTGATCAACAGTCGGGTTCGGTCAGATTTGAGCTTCAAAAGCGTAATCCAAACCAAGTTGTAACATGTTATTAATAGATCTGTTTTTGACCATATGACTCTTCAGGTTAAACAGTTGGCTACTTAAGTGGATTGTGAAATCTTCGGGTAGGTTCAAAAGGGTAGCACACAAGAGAAAAGAGAGATTGAAAATAAAATAAAAATGGATACACAAAAAATGGTGAACACCATTACACCTCCCCATAACCAAAGGTGTAAATGCAAAAAGGTCTCTCACTGCAACAAACTTGTCTTTTGTTGATCACGGTGGTGCAAAGCTACACTAAGTTTACACTTTACAGCTTCATTGTAGCATTGTTACTATTGTTGTACTTTTAAGGAGAAATATAGAGATGCATGAGAGAAATTGATCAGTGAGAGAAGAAAAGAAAGCAGAAAAGAGAAAGAGAACTTAAGAGAAGGTTTCAGGCACATGGCATGGCGTGAAGGAATAGAGAGTAATTTTATGCTATATTGAAATGAGATTTTAAAAATAAAAAAATTGAACAAGAAAAAAATGTAAAAGAAAGAAACTGTGAAATGACTTAAAAGAAGACTAAAACATGATCAGTGATGATAACAGTCCACTACACAAGAAATAAAGAAAGTAAACTATAGCTACTATACACAGCTATACTACACAATGTTTTCAACTTTTCATTTATCTATGCTTTACGTGTAAGAGAGTATGATGTGAATAAAGGCTGGAACAAGTGCACTCAAGCACCTTAGGGATCCTTTGCAAATTCCAAGTGGGCCTATTACAAGAGCAAGGGTTAAGAGATTCAAGGAAGCATTAATTAGACTTGTTCAAGACATTTAGGCCAAACATAACTCTCACCAATCTGAATTGGAGCTTAATCACGTTTTCACTCTTATTTCGGCTAATGATGGAGTTGTAGAAGGAGTTTTGGGCCAAAACCACTCAAATTAAGAAGCTTGGGCCATCTACTATACATGGGCTAATTGTATTTAAGCTCAATTATGTTATTTTGGGATGAAAAGAATGTTTTATGATCAGCTGATGTACTTGAGCGAATTTTACAGTTTTATTTGTCTTTTCATTTGACTTAGGATCAATAATGTATTTAGTTGTTACATAAGTTAAAAAGGCAGGCTAGTGCAGTTTAAATAGCAATTAATGTGCTGTTACATAGATGATTTAATGTCTAGTTAATAACCTAGGTCAACACTTAGCCTACAATTAGGCAAAAGTCATTATATCAAGCACTTAAGCATGAATGAAAGAGTTTTCTGAAAACAATCATAATATTGAGAGTCCTCTCTTTGGTTCTTTATAGAACTTTTTTAACTTATCAAGGTCTGATCATCCTTGTGGCGTCTCTAAACACTTTGGGTCCTTGTTTCTTATACATCAAGGTTTTAAGTGGATCTTTAAACCTAAATTTTGCTTTCTTGGGGTGAGTATAATATCAAGTGTCTTGTGGGTTCATAGGTTATAAACCTTCCTGGGTTCACACCAGAGTAGCACTACTACACCCACTCCGCATGCTAGTTTTCAACCTTTCCTAAACATGTCTCGATCAAGTTAGACACCGACAAAATTAATTTGATGAAATCGAATCCGACCATTTAAATTGTTTGAAACCGATTTTTTCAACCCGTAATACTCGTAGTCTGAACCAATCCATCATTTAGCCTCATTTTACTTCTCAGATATTTCAGTTTCGATCAGTTGAATATTTTTTGCTCACCCCTAGCTGAAACCAATTCAAAGTAGGAGTGAAAAGTCATTCACTAATCATATGAACTAAACATAAATGGTTGGGCTCCATCACCACATGCCCCATTGATACGCTAAAAATACGCTCAAGGACAAGCGTACCCTTATCGCAGTAGGAACAAAAGGACGTGAGTCCCGATATCGAACCCAAAGGACTACATGGCAACTGCCAGTTTCCAGAGATTCTATATTGTTTAGATGAAATTAAATAGGTAGTAGATTGATTCAATAATAATAAACGTGTAACAAGAATTGCAAAACAAGTGGTGGCAAGTAGAGAAAAATTCAGAGAAAAATAGGCTTAGGGTTATGGTTTCCTTCGTGCTCTTAAGTTCCTTCACATCTAATTCTAACTAAACTTTGTACTATTTGTCAATTACCAATATTTTCCTACGCATTTTATTGTCAATTGTTGGTCATAAATTGCAATAATTCTTTCTAGGTTAATTTCCCAATTGATCATATGAGATATCAAAATCCTAAGAAGGCATGAAGAATAAAGGGAGGGATTAATTAATTATTTAATCCAATTAAAATTAGGAATGAAGGTTGATCATACGACAAAACCTAATTGCGATACGGCTGCCGTTCAATTAATCAATTCGAAACGTACAAGGGACAATCAATTCCAAGTAAGAAAATGAGAATAGTAGAGCAATCTAACTGGCTGAATAGAAACAAGAATTCAATTAAAATTAAACATTTAGGGGTTCCAAACACTAAGTACACCACAACCCTAACAAGGAATTTAGCTACTCATGGCAAGAAAAGAAATCATAATTTCAAAGAAAATACATCAAAGGAAAGAGAAGAAGAAATACTTTACAAGAAAAGGTTTTTCCCCTAGTCTCTGACTCTGAATATCCTATTGCCTTCCAAGAATCCTTCTCCTAAAGCCAAAGACAAAAAAGGAAAATTGGAAAAAGAATGGAGATAAGATATAGATCCTCCTTCTGCTTTGCTCCTTACTATTTGTAATACAATTTCAGAATTCTAGAGCAGGAGGCTTAACCCTGTCCATTCCGCACAATCTAGGCACATTAAAGATTAAAATAAAATTAAAAGTTAGACCTTGGACCCGCCCAGCGAGGTTGGAAACCCGCTGGGCAGTTTTTTCAGAAAGGATCCATTGTGTTTTGCCGCCGGGTGTGCTGACCTGCCAGGCGAGATGCACAACATGCCAGGCGACCTACAGAGCCCACTAGGCGATTACAGCCTTGTGTACTCTGTTTTACGTGTCAAGTCTCCTTTTTGTCTATTCTTGTGCTTATAAGCTTCTTTTGTGGTCCTCACCTTAGTTCTTGCTTCTTTAAAGTCCACTTTGATAAGTATAATACTCCTCTGTGCCTGTAGATTATATTTCCTTTCTCTACTCAACTAACTTCTTTCATAAAATCCAACAAAATTAAGGCAATTCATGTAATTTTATATAAAAGCTTAGAAATGCACATCACATGAAATCTTTCATTAATGGTCCATTTTCTCGCAAATTTTCTATGAGCTAATGTAAACATCATGTGAACTTGCTCTATAAATCTACATAAAATGTAGATTTATCACCCATAGTATCAAACCAAAGAAAGAAAGTTCTCACAACTATGGGGCTAGTGCAACACGTAGTGCCCAATAATCAAATTGACTTAAAGTTCAAACTAATCTTTTCATTGGCTAAATATGTTGCAAAAGAGGCTCAAAGATCAAACTTATCCTATAAATGGCCCAACCAAAATGCCAGCGCATCAAAAACCATACAACACATGTAAAGCATAACCACCAACTCAACACATTAAAGCATCCTCACTCACTTTCCATTTCAGAGAATACAAGTGAACGTTAGATCCAAGAAGGTTGTCATTCTTAACAAGCTAACAACCTATGCTAGCAAAGGCTACTAATTTGGGGGGCAATTGTTTTGGACCTTAGGCCAGGCTAAGATCCATAAAGGGTCAAAGTACCAAACTCCCTTCAGTATGATGCATGTGGCCCATATGGATAGGACCAACCCTTAGCTAATTACAAGGGGTCCTATCCACAATTCACAGAGAACGCCACTATCTCCTTATCTGATGGTCAACCACCCGCAACAATAGAAGAAGGCCCTTATCATTCCTATTGTTAAGGACAAACTGAAAGCTCCCGTCTATACTTGAGAACACCAACAAGGTACATTATCTCTCTATCCTTCACATTTAGACTTAGACCTAAATTGACTTGAGTATCAAAGCTCTTGCAGATAACAATTGTCATCGCAGAGCTTGTGAGGCTTACATTCAAGGACCACAATACTCACAACAAGCCTGCATGAGGCATATGATCATGATTCTTGGGCTAGTAAGGAACACATTTAAGTAATCTTTTAATAATAAGGCAAAAATCGACAAGAAAGATCACCCTTTGTATAAAAATATAATATAATGATTATAAGAAAGGTTTTTCATCATAATTAATTTAATTGGTAAAAATATATCTGAAATCAACAATTGTTTCAATACAGCATTATTGTAAAAAGTTATAACGTGGCTAAATTGCAAGGCAAATTAAAACAGCCAATAATAAATGACAAGTCATATAACACCTGTTTTTGAAGCTATAAGATATATTTTCTTTGAACTTCAATGTTCAAAACAAACACGTTTCACTATGCATCTGCTTCCTTTTTGTTCTGCTCAAGGCCCCTATATATCAAACACACAAATAATGTTAATTAGAAACATTATCTGTGTTTAGAAACGCGATGAAAACGTAAGAAATCACGTCAGATTGATAAAAGATGTCAAAGCTATAACTAATTGCTTCAAACTGGACATGAAAAACCACGTTAAAAATGGCTTGAAACGTGTGTCCAAACATGCTATAATCATCTATATCTAAAATTAAAATGGCATCGAGGATATTAGAGGTGTTTGCCTTGTACTGATGACAAATGTGAGATTGTGTATGTGTTAACGTTGTGAGTCTCTCTATATAAATGGATAAGATTAATTGACATTAACCGTCAAATTTTGTAAAATAAAATTTTTAATAATTTTTATAAATGTTGAATTATATGTATTGCAAATTGAAATATCAAAATTTTTAAAATAATATATTATTTATATAATTAATACAATTATGAATGTAATAGTCGTAAAACGAACAGAACTCAAACATAAATTAAATACCAAAAGAAAATCGTGCAAACGCCTTTTTTTATTATTACCCATTAAAGGAGAAACTTAAAACAAATCCAGTTAAGTATAAACTTTCTATAGTTATGAAAATGTTAATCTTTATGTATTAAAAGACAGTCGAAATCTTATAAAACGTGAGTACTATATTTTTAATCTCCTATAATTACTCAATTAATAGTCAAATTTCTTGCCATTTACTTATTCTTAAGGGCTCTTTCACATAAAAATAAAATCCATCAATTATATTTATGTGTGTGTAAGCTTTTAACATTAATTAGTGGTGAAGGATTTTGATGATTTGTTTTAAATAATCTTAAATTTAAATTGTCATGAGGATATTTTAATTAATTACCTTTGAGCTCTGAACCACCTTGAGAATTGATACAATTGCACTGTCTCATTGGAGGCATGGCATACAACAAGATGTAGGTTACGGGGACGTATCACCCAAGCAAACCTCATGAACAATGCCGAATAAACACACATAACTGCACTATATACGATTTATTAATTTCCAAAATTAAATTAACTAAGAGCCTTATATAAATTGGAAAATTCAATTACGAATTAATGCTTCTCAAACAAGTTAATAATAGTAGTTAACCTCCAGTCATATTGACAGATATCGTTTCCGGTGGTTTCTTTGTGTCCATTGCTGCCTGATAAATAGTAATCGCAGAGTGATTCAAATTAGTTTGTGCTTTGGTGACAAAATGAAAATTAGATGAATTATTTTCACTTCATATTTATTTACTAATTTTTAGCTACAGCTTAATTTAGTTTGCTCTTGATAGAGAGTAACAATAAAATTAAGGCCATATATTGTTTTGAATATGCAGAAAATAAAATTTAACTAAAAATAAATGATACATATATAAATAAGAGTGACATAACAAATAGACCCAATTTGTTTTCAACAAGTGGAAAACAATTTGCAGCCTGCAATAACAATTTATTAATTTGATTAATCTAATATATGCCAAGTAACAATTTACCGCAAGAGGAAGGCTCCAGTTGAAGGTAGGACCCCAAAAATGAGTGGATTTTAGGCCAGTGGGACTGTTCCAAAAAGAGCGAAGGTAGTTCATTTTGTGAGCTATTTTCAGTATTTTGCAGCCTGCAGAGTGGAAATATTAAATGTATTAGTTTTTAATTTTTCAGTTTGGCACAATGTAAATATCCAATATTTTTCTTTCTCCAGATAAATATATGGGTTACTGCATATCGTATATAGATAAGTAAACAGTAAACTAATTGCCTTCTCTTATAATATTAGTTTTATTTTCTGAATTCTATATCTTTTTGGCCTAAATTTATTGTATTTTTTTTTATACGGGTGGCTTAAGGGCAAGGTCACTATTTACCAAAACCCATGCTTTAAACCCCAATATTGTTAGTGAAAAAAAAGTAAGGTACAAGGTAAATATCCAAACTCTAGCAAAATAAGTTGTTGTTTCACTGAAATGGTTGTTTTAAATGATAAAATAAATTGTAAGGCAATTTTAGTGTAGTAGTTGAAGAAGGGTCTTTATAAGGTCAATAATTTGGGCATCTTTAAAATGAGAATATGGGAATTGTGAAAATCAAAATGATACGCAAATGATATGAGAAAACCAAAAATAAAAATGAAAATAATTTTATTAGAAAAACAAGTAGAAATTATTCTAAAGAAAATTAAAAAACAAAGATGATCGTGAATACTTATATTTTATATTTGAATAAATGATTAAAATTAGAACATCAAACCGTATGAGTTATACAAAAAAGTTTAATTTAAATAATGCATTTTCTTAATTATTATGAATATTTAATAAATAGAAATAAAATAAAATTTAATTTATATACACTACCAATGTAAATTATACATAAACATTTATGTACAAAAGTTATTTTATACTGACAAGTAATAGTGCACATAAACTAAACTCAATAAAATATATGATCATTTTTTATAAGCAAGAATATACGATCATTGATAATAGTTTTTTGGTATATAATGACGACAATTAGATTTTAGCATATAAGCTTATGTAAATTGCTCAAATTCTCATCACTTACATCGACTCCAGTGGATTTTCAATCTATGGTAAAATGAAAACGTGAAAAATAAATATATTGAATTATACTTAATATTTTATTTGATCAGTGTGTACCCACGCAATTAATAAAAACAATTTTTTTTAAATATCTTTCTCAGACAAAAATGTTAGCATTATTCCTAATATTATCATTTTTTCTTATGTTGTGTGTCTAGCTTATTTTTTGTTGCTATGTCTCCATATTATACATCTTCAAAAGATATATAATTAAAATTAGTATAGATTATATCAGATTTGGTTTGATAGTCCTCCATCCTTTCAAAACATAAGAATCCATCCCTAAATGAAACCTTTGTTTTGATTCAATTCATATACAAAATGAAAAAAAAAAAAGTTATTTGTTCGCAAAGATCCAATCCATACATCTCAGTTACTCTATTTCTTTATGATATCGTTTGTTTATTATTGCACTATTAGATCTTTTCATAGCAAACATATTGAAGAACAGAGAGGAAAGATTGATCGTACTAGATAAGCAGTGCTGTATTCTGTTGTTATTTACAATAAGAAAAGGGTATACAGAATTAACAAGAAAGCAGTACCTGCAAATTAGGATTTGGGAGATCAATGCAAGCTATCCTCTTGATCAACTGGGTTCACTTCAATCGTCATTACCTGTTCTTTATCTTAGCCAAAACAGTGGTACCGGGAAAAGCACAAGAAAGAAGCCAATGAATATCCTCTGAATCGAGGTACAAGTCCAAAATAACTTTCGTGTTAAAATTACAAAACTATCCTTTGGTAATTGGTATTATCTCTTTCTCCACTTGTTGACTTGGCATTACGTGTCCTAAGCTTTTGTAGTAAAAGAATATTACTATTACTATCATTTTGACAATCGTTATTTTTTTTTAGGGCTTACTTAAGGAAAAAAAAATAAAAAATTTGAATAGGGAATATATTTATTATATTAAAAACATAAAATTTATTTAATATTTATTTTTAAGTAATCAAAAGTATTTAATAAGATTATTTAATATTCTTAAATTAGTACTTTAAGACATTTTTTAAAATTATTTATACTTTCTTTATTTAATAAATAGAAAGGGAAAATAATTTAATGTTTTCTTCATTTAATACTTGCGGTTATTTTGGTAGCTTAGAATAGCCAAAATTAATAAAGAAAGAGAATCATTTTTTTAATTATATATGGGAGAGGATTTGATTATTCACATTAAATACAAACGACAAAAATAATAATGAGAAAATAAGCTATACACTGACCATATAAAGCAGTTTTACAATGTTATTCAATCACAACCTACCATATATGGTAAGTTTGTTGACTTTTATAATAATTACCTTACAAGTCATATCAATGGTGATTTTTGATTGGTTGATAGTGTAAAACTTTTTACATTGACAATACATAATCATTAAATTCAAAAATAATATAATCAGCGTGAAAAAATATATAATAAAACAGTGCACAAAGTTAGAGGACAATCACACTGAAAGAGAGTATTTTATAATATAAATAATAATCATAATTAAAATAAACTTGTACCTAATATGTTAAATTTTTAACGTAATTGTTTAAATTTCTATATATCCTGTATTAATTATCTACTAAATATTTCTATACATTTAAATGTGTGTATGTATATATTTATTGGATTTGCTAACATACACTTATTTATTTTTTAATTAGAGTACGTTAGCAAGTTATACTATTAGTGTATTTTAAAATAATTATTAATTATAACTTGCTAACGTACTGTAACTAAAAAACAAGTTGATGTACGTTAGCAATCCCCATAAGTATTTACTAATGTACACCTACTTGTTTTTTAATTAAAGTACATTAGTAAGCTACACTGTTAATGTATTTTAAGATAACCCTTAATTATAACTTGTTAACGTACTCTAATTAAAAATCAAGTAAGTGTATGTTAGCAAATTCCTTATATAATTTTTTCCTTTTGGTTTTTTTAAAAAAAGATTCTGTCAATATCCATGGCTGTTGTATATTCAATGTCAGTGAAACAAATTAATCTTATCAACTGATTAATCATACAAGTAGCTGAAACATCTTACTGCATTATTGATTTTGAGTAAATAGTATATGTAATGATACTATAAATAATGTTTATATTGTTATTTAATTATAAATCGTCATGTATGATAAGTTTGTTATCTTTTATAACAATTACCTTAAAAATCATATAAACAATGATTTTTGATTGATAAATAATGTAAAACTTTTGACGTTGATAGTAAATAAAATTAAACTCATTGATTTTCATTTGTGCCATTTACTTCCAATGAACCTTGTTTATGAAAAAGCACGCGACAGATAAATTAACTCAAGTATAAAGGTGGAATTGTACCCGCCACAAAATTGTACCAAGGTGGATTTTCAAAACATAAAAAGTATATAATATTTTCTTTATTTAATTAGAAGATTAATAAAAAGATATTATGAAAAGATTTATAATTATTCTTAAGAATAAAAGTTAAATGCAAAGCATCTTATTTTAAATGAGAAAATTTACATGCTTATTATAAGACAACTCACATGCTTATCTTAAATTGCTGTATACATAACATAAGTATATTGTCATTCATTTGGAACATAAGTATGTGTCTACTTTTATATATGGTTAAATATATTTTTTGTCCAAACAAAATGATTAAATTTTGATTTTGAATTTTGAATTTTTTTTATTTTCATCCTTAAAAATTTAAAATCATTATTTTTGCAATATTTTTTTTCTCTTTTTTAACTTTTAATAATACAAAATTATAAGATTAATAATTTTTAGAACTATGGATGTTTGCAACTGTCTAGAAATTATATCTTATAAATATGTCTAAAATAAGAAAATTGAAAGATATCTTGTTTATTTAAATTTGGAGAGAAATTCATGAACTTAAATAAGTTCAGGATTTGAGTATCAATTAAAAATTTTAGTAAAAATATTAATATTAAAAAGTTTGTTATATGAAATTTAGAATTTAATATGAGGTATTTTAAAAATAATTATGGGGGTAATTAACTAAACTAATTAATTTAGTTGATAATTAGTTTAATTAAATTGGGTTTGAGTCGTGTTCCTTTTCCTTTATCTTTTCTCTTTTCCCAGATTTCTCATCAATTGTGAGAATAAATAAATAAAATTAGTAGTTTAATGATAATTAATATTTTGAAATTTAATTGAATATTTGTATTTATAATAATAAATAAATTATAAATCTAGTTAAACCAAAAATAATTAAAAGAACTTATATTTAATTAGGCTTTGGAAGAAATATTATGAAATTGAATAAAATGGAATTTTTTTTGTAAATTATTTTTTTTAACGATGGTGTAATATTAGAAAAGATACTTAATGCTGAAAAAATTTAATTTATTATATTGTGTATTAAAAATGTTTATATGGGTAACAAATTAAATTAATTAAGCTAATGGGTTAATAGGTATTTAAATTAGAATAGAGTATGTTTTCCTTTCTTTTTGTTCTTTGTTTATGGAACTGAGTTTGTCCTAAATCTCAACATCTTGTGGACAATGCCCTCTTACCTCCTGTTTGATGGTCCGAAAATCCTATAATCTTGCAATAATTCGTTTTTTAGGCCATTGCTATTTGAACCTCTTGTTTTACTCTTCACACCCCTCAATTTTTTTTGGAATTTTTGAAATATTTAAACTACTCTCACCTTCACCCTCTCACTCTTTCCCTCCCCTCTCCTCCTTGCACCCTATGCTTCTTTCTCTCTCACCTTTACCCGCCTCCCTCCTCCCCCCTTTGCACCCTTTCTCTCATTTGTCTCTCTCTTTTCTTCTTTTCAAAGTTATATTGGACTATCTTAATCTTTTATTTATTTATTGCTTTTCACAGATCTTAACATAAAATTTACACTATAGAAACTAGTTTCTATAATGTATAAAAAAAATTACATTACACAAACTAGTTTCTGTAATGTAAAAATTATATTATGAAAATTAGCTTTCATAATGTAAAAATTTACATTATAAAAACTAGTTTCCATAATGTATAAAAATTTATTTTTACATTACAAAAACTAGTTTCTGTCAAGGGTATTTTTATATAAAAAAATAGGCAGGCGATGCAAAGAGTAAAAAAGGTAGTGTAAATAACATTTCTCCCTTTTTATTTTCAATAGGTTGCTACATTTCTTTAAGGCTTTTGCTATTTATACTTTCCCCGTTTGCTAAATACACTCCCTTTTCTATTTTTTTTATATAAAATTACTTAAATAACCTTATTTTCTCTTTTTTTAAACATCACCCCTTGCTTTATTGTATTGCATTTCCCCCTCTGGTTTCATCATATTTTGTCACCTGTGGTTTCATGCACTTTCTCCCTTTGATTTCAATGTACTATTCCACTTATGGTTCATCGCATTCTCCCCATTTAATTTCACTGTACTTTGCCACTTGTGATTTTACTGCAATAACCTTATTTTTCTCTCTTTTTAACCATCACCCCTTGCTTTATTGTATCGCACTTCCCCATCTGGTTTCATCATACTTTGTTACTTGTGATTTCATGCACTCTCTCCCTTTGATTTCACTGTACTATTTCACTTATGGTTCCTCTCATTCTCCCCTCTAATTTCATCGTACTCTGCCACTTGTGATTTCACTGCACTCCCTCCCTTTTGGTTTCACCATACTCTTCCACCTTTGGTTTCATCGCACTCTCCCTCTTATTCATGACACCTTGTAAGCCGTATCTAATGGTTCAACTAGCATAAGGAATTTGAACCATAGTATTAAGAGCTATGTTGTGCAGTTGTCTCCCTCTTGAGCATTGAATAGCAAAGGCTGACACATAGTCCTGTACACCTAAAAGCAGACATGAAAGAAAGAGAAGCGGTGTTGACATGAATTTTCTCCATTCTTCTTTCCTATACATAGACCACCATTTCCCTCAAATCATGCCTAAAGTAAATAATTTATCCCTAATCCATTTCCTTTTCATATTTGCATCGCCTTTGCCTTGTTGTAGTGTGGGAGTGTATATCAAAGTGGAACAAATTGTATGTGTGTAGAGCGAAAAAGAGATTGACTTCCATTGATTTAAGGTAGGAGGAAGTTAAGTATTAATGTGGTAACTTATAAATTTACCTTTGTTGTGGTGACTGTGTTCAAAATTTTTGTGCTTAAACTAGTGTTAACTAGAAAAATTGTGAATTCTAAATTCTTAATAAGGGTGTGAATGGAAAAAGGAACAAAATGATAACCCAGGATCAAGACCTTGTCATAAAATGTAATAAAAATGGGAGTGGATATTATTTGTGATGTTATGGATATGTGTGTGCGTGATTGATTCCACTTAATGAGTTTATTTACATTGTCATGCGCATACTGGTTAGTCTTTTATATTAAAGTTGATATAGGTAAAGACATGAACATTAACTTCTAGTTAAGAGGATTTGTAATGAAGCCTACGGTCAGCGAATTGGAAATTTGGTATTGAGGATAGTTGAGGCCCTCTAATGAAATACTTAATTAATATAAACTCTAATAAGACCAACTAAAATCATATCATTATTGTTGGACTTGGGGTCACAGAGTAACTACACCTAGTAATGAGGTGCGAATTTTGTAGTGGAGGTTAAGGAGATCTTGAGGCCGTTTAGTGCGCGTCATCCTACATGTGGATGGAGCATTGAGACTCTAGGTCATGGCTATGGCAGTTTACGCACTAACATTCCTAATGAATCACTATAATTTATCCATGATCAGTGTAGTGTATTGGCACATACCTATGAACACCTACTACTAATGAATATTGATTTGCATGTAGAAGGTTGATGGAATATGAGCTCCTGATCTTACTACTCTATTGTTGGAAAGTTCTCCATGAAGATGAATAAGCATATGTGGATTTATCCATTACATTTGATTGTTATTTATAATTTGATATAATTGTTTAAATTGATTATTACTATCATGATTATCTGCTAGCTTAGGTCCTATTGTTTGTATTGTTTCCACATGATGCTTTAGGTAGATGCTTTCCTCCATTTTTGTCTCTGTGTATTGTTTGTCTTTTTCTTTTCTTTTTTGCCTGATGTTTGTTGTATGCAATTGATAGGACCTCTTCACTTCTTCTTTTTTGTGTCGACTTTTTGCCACTTTATCTTTGTACAAGTAAAATTTATTTCTCATTAGATATGGCCAACTTTATGAAGTTTGTAATTCTATTTTAAATCTTTATGTATTTAATGCTCTTGATGTACAAAAAGAGCCACTTCGCATTTTTGAGGATAGGACAGATGCCAAGTAAGTGCTACAAATTGTTATTATTATTATGTTTACATGATTATAGGTGTTACAATATTTGATCCTTACTATATGACACCCATTAACTATTTATGCATTTAATGAAAGATCAAGTGATCATCCCAAGTGGTACTCATAAGTGTCTATGGTACCATATTAATATGTCACCTCTAAAACTTTATTTTAGATCCCTAAAATGAATATTATTTATCTATCTTAAAATGAATGTTAGAGATCAAGAATAGTGATTTCATATTTTTTAAGGAAGAAAACTATTTTTTTTTAAATGGACCAAAACCAAAATTTACTTATTTTATAAGGATAAAAAAAAGTAATTTCATATTTTAGAGAGATGAAAACCAAAGTAAAAATTTTACATGGACCAAAATAACGTTTCTTATTTTAAATCTTTTATAGAGACTAAAAACTTATTTTAAACAACAATATCTTTAAGAGCAATTCTCATTTTCATTAAGTTATTTATCTTTTTCTATATTAAGTATTTATTTTTTTATTTCTTTTAGATATTATTATTTAATTTTAATTTTATATGTATTTTAAATATTAATAAACTATATCAAATTAAAAATATAGTTTTTAGATAAACTATATTTTAAGATTATTATAATTTTAATTAATCCTATTTTAAATTAAATTTTTGAAATATTATATCAATAAAGATAGTGTGTTTTGATTCAGATATTTTATTTTCATAATTATTTTTCTCAATTTTAAAAGTCTTATTTCTTTAATTTATTTTTATTTAATTATATAATATGAATATTTATTATTCCCTATACTTTATTTTTATTAATAATTTTATTTAAATCTATAAAGATCCATGCAAGGTATGAATAGTAACTTGCTAGATTAACATAACATATCTCTATTAAAAATATATCACAATCAGAGTTGTATGAAAAAGACTCTTTTTTTTTTTTTAAGAAACAGAAGTAACTATTTTTCAAAAAGAAAATCCAAATGTGATTATTATGAATTTAGTAAAATTATTATGAATGAGAAAGTTCTCTCTTTAAATATTCAACACAACAACATGATTAAAACTTCAAACTCAAAAACCACTAATTAATGGGCCATTTGGGGTAATTTTATTTGTAAGTTTCAAAAATTACAACCAATTCTTAGTTTTTAAAAAATAGTTTTAGTTTTAGTTTTTTTTTTCTTCTAATTTTTAGTTTTAAAATAAACTCACTTTGACAATCTCCAATCCAATTAAAATTAGTTTAAAGGTGTGTTTATGTGGTGACGGCAATGGTGGCAGTGACAGGATAGTGATGGTGGTGGCAACAACGGTGATGCTGGTGGTGGCAGTGGTGGTGGTAGTGGTGGTGGTGGTGGCAACGAAAGCACTGGACATCTCGAGTAGACCAGCATTCAAGATGTCAAAAAGCTTGGAGACGCTAGATGGGACATTAGCATGTCATTTTCATGCGAAAAGATCAACGTCCACCACGTCGAGCAGCGTGTAACTGCTTGGAGCCTAACCATTATATCTTTTGTTCAACGTCCCAGACGCTTAGCCAATGTGGGACACTGGTAGTATCTTCCTGACAATGGGAAACGATTATTGTTGATATGTTGGGCCCATTCTAACTGATATAAAAGCCAATTGCAAGGCTTATCGAAAAAACATTGGAAGACACATCTCACCTTCACTCACCTTATTTTTATGTTTTCTCTCCATTTCCACCATTAAAGCTTCAAGCCTTAGAAGAAGGGCTTGAAGATTCAGTGTATTCACCATCACCCATATCCATTTCTATCTTTCTTTCACTTTTTCTTTTTCCCATGTTTTGTTAATTACTCATTATAGTTAGGATTTGATAAGTTTTGTGGGATTCCTTTGTATGAACCTTTGAATTTAATGCAATTCCTTGTGTTTATGAGTAATCAACTCTGTTTTCATGTTTCTTGAAATGATCATTGTTGAGATGATTTAAAATGTGTGTAGTTTGAGGAATCATTTATACATGTTTCGATTTGGGTTTGATTACCATTTCTTACGCTTAGTCTAGGAATAGCCCTTTATAAGACATGCATTCCCATGGATTTCGAGCTTAATGCTTGAATCAATTTTCAATGGGTCTGTAGAAGTAGGGTGTTGAGATTGATTCATATTGATTTTCACCAAGGAATTGGGTTGATTTACAATTGTGAAATCTGAATGTCTAAACCTGGTTTGGATTGTATTAAATTTGTTAAAATGTAAAGGATGAACATAAAATAAGTTAAATACCTAACTACTCTTACCACCAATATAAAACCCTTTTGAAAAAACACATAAACATAACATTAGCTTTATTTTTATGCATTTTATTCTTTAACAACACATATTTGTCTGCCTTTATGCTAGTTAAAAAGTTGAATTGAGCATATTACTCCAATCCTCGAGAAGAGCAATGCTCTACTTACTAAGGTTTTTGCTGCTTGTTCAACCAATGCACTTGCTGTAAAGAGGTTAATAAATTGAAATTGAATGCACAAATATTTGACACATAACTACATCTAGAACTAAACAGGTTTTATGGCACCATTATCGAGGATTGGCCTGTAATTTAATTCAATTAGGCAACTATTAAGAGGCTTTTGTGTATACGTTCATAGCTATAAATATAAAGCTTATTTTTGTTTGCATTTAAATTCTTTTGCAAATATACCCTAATTTTGTTATTATTAAAATTCTTTGTAGGATAGAGTTTTCTATGCAAGGAAAAATTCCTGAACTTCTCTTTAATCCTGAAATCGAAAGGACAATTCATGTTCTTAGGAAAAAGGTTCGCGAAGAGAAAGAAGTGGTGTAATCTAAGCAAAGTAGTGTGGATAATCACCAAACCTCTATAAGGTAATTCAACAAGATGGCTAAGCTTGAGAAAGAGATTACGCTTGAGGATATGTTGATTCCCAACTCAATCATGAAAGGAAACCTAGATTTGCATTCTACTCTACAATGCATTTTTTGGGATGGAATATGAAAATCTACATCTACATTTGGAGACGTTCCTGGATATATATGACATTTTGAGAACCAATGGTGTGCCTATAGATACCATTTGATTAAGGCTATTTTTTTTTCTCTAAAAGACAGGAGAAGGAATTGGTTACAATCTTTGCCCAGTATAACCATCACTATTTGGGATGCTATGGAGCAATAGTTCTTAGCCCAATATTTTCCATAGAGCAGGTTCTTCAAGGCAAAGGTGAAATAAAAGGGGAACACACAAGAATGGGGGTTGAATCTGAATCATGAGTTTAAAACTTTTTCACAAAACCGTAATTAGTAAGAAAAGTATAAACAAAATAAGGCAAAATAAGAATAAGGGAAGGGAATCACACAAGGCCTACAACAATGATCACCCCAAATCACTAAAACAACCCAAGTATTCTTTGATCACAAAGCCTCTCCAAGCTTTCATAACATAAGAGTGTTTTACAGAAATCTACTCACTTAGTGAGGATATGAAAGTTCAAAGCAAATTACAAAAACTTTGCTAACAAAGAATAAAAAAAATAAAGAGTTTTTTTCATGCTTATCCAAAGAGAGATTTTAAACTTTTTGTTACAATCTTTTCTGCTCGTCATGTTGAATCTTCGGTCTTGGTGTAGATATATAGTCTTGAAAAGATAGCCATTGAGGTGGACAAACTTCAAGCTTCAAATACACTTGTAAAGCTTGTCGTGTGTAAACACATGTATCAAGCTTGCGAAAATGATAGAAAAACGTCTTTTGTGGTTGCACCAAAAAGGATGGTGCAATTTTGTGCTTTAAAGTTGCTTTTTCTGAACATTTTTTATTCCAAGTTTGACAGCTTAATAAATTGACTTTCTTTTTTGAAAGTTGTACTTGCACATAAACATATATTTGCTTTTCATTTAATGTGAGATATATTTGAACATTAGTGCTCATAAAAGGAATAAGACATTAGTATCAGAGTGTATAAGAAAAAACAATTTGAACTATTAACTCTTTAGTTGATAAAATAAACAATTTAGACAAGATATTGGATGGTTTACGCTTTTGTTTGAATAAAAAGATTGGACGCTTGGTTCAAAAAGGGGCGTTGGATGCCATATTTTCATAAAGCGTATTGGATCTTTCAAAATTTTTTTATTGAAAAGCAATATCTGGACACTTATTAAAAACAATTTTATAAGAACTCTAAAATTTAATAACTTTTTGTTATCTTCAAAACTTGAGGGGTTAGACGCTTTATACGTCTTTGGTTCTAACAAAATACGAATGTTAAAAACTTTTCTCAAAGAGAAGGAGAGGAATTACATGAAGCATAAGATAGGCATATTGAGTTGTTAAAGAGATGCACGAATCATGATTTCAATCAAGCTAAGGAGGTCTCATATTTCTATCAAGCCCTTCACACCCTGCATACTGTTTAAAGGCCAACAGGGCTGACTAAATGGTAGAGCAAGTTATGGATATGGACATTTCCTTTACACCTCTTGAGCATGCAATTGCAGCTGTTATTTCCCATGCAAATAATGTTGTGAAGAGTGAGTTGGGGTAATACCTTGAGAAGTTGGAATACTTGAATCGGAAGAAGATACTCAAGAAAACAAAAAGAAGAATGAAGAAGACTGTCAGTTCTAAAAAGAAGAAATATCTAAGCAACAGGTGATAGTCTGCTAAAAACATGTTGCTAAAGAAGGAGATGATCAAAAGAAAGAAAGAAAAGTCAAAGAAGGAAAAAGGCACCGAAGCCTTTAGACCGTGTGACCCATAAAGAACACAATGCGTTAAGCTAATGACGTTAAAAGAGCATTGCATGGGAGGCAACCCATGGCTATATCCTTTTTCTTAGGAATTTCATTTAGTTAGATTTTTGTTTCATTAAAAAACTGAAATAAAATGTTTTTTGGGAAGTAATCATTTGATGTAGGTGAGCAAAGAATAAGCCAAGGGATTAAGTTTGGGGTCAACCCTAATGAAAAGGAGAAAGCAACATAAGCTGAAAAGGTAAAAAGTGAGTTTCAATTCTAGTGTCCAACATGCTGCCCAGTGTCGCACATTGAAGAGTAGGAAATTTCTCTAGCAACATTCGCATGGGTCAACGCCTATACGCCTAATGGCATCTCAGACATCCTGAACTCAAAACTCCACCAAAAATCTCTGTATGGTAAGCGTTTATACGATGACAAGAGTCTTGGATGCCCTAGTCTCTTAAAGTCTAAAAAATTTTCTATTTATGTAGCGTCTCACACTTTACGGGGCGTCTATATGTTCTATATTTTTTATCTATCATGTAGGATTTCACTTGTTACCTAACGTCTCATATGTTGGTTGTGTAACTTCCAGAGTTGCTTCTAGGGACCCAACAGTTTCAACACTATAAAGCATACGACACGTTGTGCGTGACTCTTCACCTTCAAAGAGGTGTTATGGGTCTAGCGTCCCAAACGTACTAAAGTGTCTGAGAAGCCATGATTTCACCTGACTTTTGGCTTTCCATCTAATGTTTTATTACTTGTTAGTGACATGTGTCACATAGTTTTTAAATATGGTCAGTTTTGTGAAACCAGTGTCCCAAACATGTTAAGGCATTTGGGACACTTAACTGCCCAAACTATTCAGTTTGGGATAGTTTTTCACCATGTTTTGTACATTAAGGGTGTTGCACACGCTAGCCTTCCCAAATTAAACATTTTGTTTGTGCACAAGCTAGCGTCCGATATGTTGTTCAACATGGGACACTGAAATAAAAAAATTGAAGACACCTAATGCTTTGTTTGGTTGAGTGGAGAGGAGAGGAGAGGAGAATAAATTTTTGAATTTAAAAAATTTAGGTGGTATAGTTGAATGGAAATAAGTGAGAAATTTTTAAATTTTCTTGGTGGGTTCCACTACTTTTTTCTACTCTATTTCTCACCTACTTTCATTCACCTCTCTATCTCTCTCCTATTTCTCATCTATTTCTCTCCTACCAAACAACCTGAAATTTCAAATTATTTCTTATCTATTTCTCATCTATTAACTTATTTCTAATCTTTTTCATTCCTATCTATTTCTCTCCTCTCTACCAAACAAAGGCTAAGTGAATTTGCTCCAACTTTCTTGCAACTAAAAGGCATTTAAGGAAAGTTACTCTCACTTTTATTTCTTACATATTTAAATCCTTTTTCTCTTCCATTCCCATACGTCTTGTCCTCATCCTAGTGTCTCCATCAATCACAACACCCAATTTCACCTTCTACAAGAACAAGGTAAGTCTCAGTTACCCTCTTTTTTAGGTTGCTACAAGGTGTTGGGTATGGGTCACACTATAACCATGTTGTGTGAAGTAAAAATGGAAGCTTTATTCTCAGTTTTTGACAGTATAAAATGTTGTTTTTGTCATATTTTGCTTCGTTGGTCATTAAAGTTTATATTTTTCTAGTCTAAGATTCTCTTTATTTAAGAGTTAGAATGTGCCCACAAGCTTCTATCTTATTTTCACCATCTCATATATTCTTGAAATGTGTAAGATTGGATGATGTTGACAATGGGATAGTAGCATTATGTGATACCTTATTGAATTGCTTACACTCATGTATAGACATACAATGACTGACTCTGTCTAACTCTTTGTGTTAAGAATGCCTTGCAAGGGAACTAGTTAACCCACTCACGAGAGAAATTAAGATGAGTTATCCCTTTGATGAGAATCATTTCAAGAGTTGGTATGCATAGAGACAATATGAAGAAATCAAGATCCATAAGGCAATAATCATGGATAAGGGATTCATCCTCAGTGTTGGAGATTACCAAGAGATTCAAGTAGAAATAACATGGAGAGGATGGAACTTTTTAGCTTATAGGCAGAGGAAGTGGAGAAGGAAGTCTTGTTTAAATTTTATGTAAACATTGGAGGCCCAAGAACAAAACTTTCATTTCCCTATACAAGTTGGGTTAGGGATCAAGAGATAAGATTTGATGCAGAGAGGTTGACTATAGTTTTAGGGCTACCCAATGTACCCCACTATGAATTTATAAATGAGAGGGGCTTTCTCTTTTAGAAAGCTCTGCCCATAATATATGAACATGTTTCTCTAGCCACGACTCAAAAGGATGACAAGGTAGTAATGATTCAATTGAAGCCTATTGCTCAAGCACGGGCATGTTTTATTAGCCAGTCTGTCATCCATAGGATATGAACAAAAGAAGGGTTAGACTTAGGCATTGCCCTGTGGATGTTGCTTGCAGTATTTTTGAACAAATCAAATACATCCATGCTAGTACTGGTACTTTAGCCTTCCCTACATTGATTAATAGATTGTGTCTGATTGAAAAAGTATACCTCCTTATAAGGCTTGATTACCCTGTCACCAAGCCTGTAAATCATATAAATAACGCCTAGATTGATAGCAAAATGAAAAGAACACCTGTGCTAAGAACTTGCATAAGAAATATGGCAACTATAACTAGTCGAGGAAATAAAGATGCAGTAAGAATAAACATCTCTAATGAGGAGAAGGATGAGCAAGAAGAAGATCTAGAAGAAGAGGAAGACAAGAATAACGAAGAAAGTGCACAATAAGAGGATGTAGATGATGAAGAAGAACAAGTTGAAGGAGAATATAAGGATGACAATGATGAAGGAGAAGAAGGAAAAAATGAGGTGGAAAAAGGTAAAGAAAAGGAAGAGAAAAAAGGGGAGGAAGAGGAAGAAGTAACAAACACAGAGGAGCAAGATTTTGGTACTCCAAGTGTACCAAGAGACTTCTCGCAATTATGGCAAGAATTACCACAATTTTCCATCCCATCACCAGCCTTTCCTCCATCTTCACCACACCTGCCTCTTGAAGATCAAACCTTGCCCCAACTAGCACCATCACTTCACACCATGTCATCTGTCAGCCATTCACCACTAGTGCAATTGCAACCACCATCCAAAAGGAAAAAAACTTCAGTTACATACAAGCTAAGTGAGATGAAAGGATCACTTGCTAACCCACTACAGGTTTTGTAGGGGCTTGCTGATTGAGTAACTGCTCTAGAAGGTGAGAATGCCATCCTTAGACAAGAACTTGCAACTCAATGCCAGCAAAGAGCACAAAAAAGAATAGAGTTGCAAGCCCTGCAAAAGGCATTGATAGAACTTATAGACATCCACCACAGTAGTTACGAGATGATCAAAGGTGTGGCAGTGAACCTTGAGGCAATATATGTGAAGAAACTTCATGGTACAGGGGGAGGAGTTCAAAGGAAGGCAGTTTTATTTCTTTTTTCTTGTGATTTGAAACTTTATCTTATGTTTAGTTAATATGAGATGATCTATTTTAATTTTGGTGGCTTACATGCCACATGCACACTATAAATTCCTATTGTTTTAATTTTAGTTTAGTTCAATATATATTCTTTCCTTTAATTTTGGTATGTTTAGTTTTATTTTTCATTCTAGGATTACATTAGGATTTTTGGTTAGATTAGCTTCATTTTAGTTTTAGATAACTTAGTTTTCTTTTTAGGATTAGTCTTTAAAAAGCCATAATTAGTTTTCAATTAATTTGCTTTAGGTAGACTTAAATAAAACTATGTTTTTCACCATTGGTTGATGTAGCAACAACATGACAAGCACCAAGTCATGGCTAACCTCTTGGAGATGAACAAGAACCTCAATGATAGGGATGTTTTCTTACCCTAATCACAAGAAACCCAATCCCTATTTGATTTGATAATGTACTTGAATATGCAATGGAATTGAGTGCCTTGAATGTATTCTTGAATTTTTCTTGGACCATTTAGTGCAACATGATTGAAAATCCTAGAAGATACTTATGAATAATTTGCCTAATTCATTTGTAAATCAAAATAGTTTTCTTCCATTGAATCTTTTAAATAATGAAATAAGTTAAGGATTGAATAGCTTTGTATTAAAACTTTGCACAAACAAATTGATTTTGTCAAGCAATGAATTTCCCCACCTTGGGAGTTTTGAAGCCTAAACAGTAAATATCTTTTTGAATGAGAGTATAATCTTAAGATTTTCATTTTGCTTCAAGATTTGCTTTGGGTATTTTGATTCTTTCTTTTTAAATAATTTTTCTAATGAAAGAGATACATTTTCTTTTGCATAGCTAGAGCCAAATAAGTCTATCCTTGTGCATTAATCCTTTGGTAGCCAATTTTGAGCCTTTGGTGACCTATTCTTTCTTTGGTTAAGCATAACACTACACACTATAGACTTGAAAAGCCATCAATAACTTTGATTGTCAAGTGGAACCTTAAGCCAAAAGCTTAAGTTTTAAGTTTAGGGTTGTGTCAAGGTTTGCTTGGGGATAAGAAAAAGTTTAAGTTTGGGGTGGGGCTACACGAAAAACTGAAAGAAAAGAGCAATTTCAAAAATGAATTTCTAGAAAAAATAATTATAAAAATGAAATACAAAGTAGAAAATGGTAAGGAAAAAATAGGAATAAAAGACCTTACCATGTCAGGGCAAGGCAAAAAGGTTGGATATTGGGATTAAGAAAAAAATCTTCGATGGAAAGAAAATTAGGCTAAGTTTAAGGTTCCAAGTGTCAATCATGATAGCCTAAATGACTTTCTCATCCACCTTTACCAAAGCCCCAT
This sequence comes from Spatholobus suberectus, assembly GCA_004329165.1. NCBI lineage: Eukaryota > Viridiplantae > Streptophyta > Magnoliopsida > Fabales > Fabaceae > Spatholobus > Spatholobus suberectus. The sequence goes on from CM014732.1 coordinate 37,504,811, forward strand.
TATAACTAGTAAAAGACCTCTTGAAGAAGATTGTTTTGATGATTGAGAATCCCTATAACTTTGACAAACATGTGGTAGGAATGATTTTTCTTGAAATTGAAGTGGAAACACAAGCTTAAACACTTGAATGAATCATATTGTGTGAAAAAGAGAGCAATTCTTACTTGGTGAATGATCTTATTTGTTCTTAGTGGTTTTGTACAGTTAGACAATTCTTATTTCTTCATGTAAATAGATTTATGGAAATCAAAAGGAAAAGGAAAGATATCTTGCGAAGACAAATAAATTAATTGAATCATGCACTCATGCTTATAGTCTTGCAATCCCCTGTGATTGATTGTTTTCTGAGGACAAGCAAAGTTAAATTTGGGTTTCATGAAATATCTATTTGATGAATTTAAGTGCATGATTCATTGCAAAACATTGGAGAAAAGGCATATAAAAGGAAGAAAATGCTTAGAAAGAGATAAAAATACTCTACTTTCAGTAGGTGAATAAATAAGCATTATAAGGAAGCTTTCCACTTTTTATAGTAAAAAAGCAAAACTCTTGCATCTAGCAATGCAGCATATTAGACACTGGATGATGTCCCATTAGTTGAAGCCGAGCAGTAGCTCTCCAAAGGAAGCCTAGCATTGGATGCTAGAATTGTACTTAAAAACTCTAAGTCAATCACTAAAAGCACTGGACATCTCAGGTAGACCAGTGTCTGAGATATCAAAATGCTTGGAGGACATTAGATAGGACACTAGCATGTCAAGTTCATGCGAGTAAATCAATGTTTGTCAGCCAAGCTATGTGTAACTGCTCAGAGCCTATTCATTGTATTTTTTGCTCAACATCCTAAATGCCTGGCCGGCATGGACTTTGGCAGTACTTTTCTAACTAAGCAAAATAGTTACTGTGGATATGTTGGGCCCATTCTAACTGATATAAAGCCAATTACAAGGCTCATTGGAAAGGAAAGGATGTTAGAAGACACGTCTCACCTTCATTCACCCTATTTTTAAGTGCATGATTCTATTGCAAAACATTGAGAAAAAGGCATATAAAAAAAGAAAATGCTTAGAAAGAGATAAAAATACTCTACTTTCAGTAATTGTGAATAAATAAGCTTATAAGGAATCTTTCCACATTTTTATAGGTAAATAAAGCAAAAACTCTTGCATCTAGCAATGCAGCATATTAGACACTGGGATGTCCCACATTAGTTGAAGCCGAGCAGTAGCTCTCCAAAGGAAGCCTAGCATTGGATGCTAGAATTGTACTTAAAACTCTAAGTCAGTCACTAAAAGCACTGGACATCTCAGGTAGACCAGTGTCTGAGATATCAAAATGCTTGGAGACATTAGATAGGACACTAGCATGTCAAGTTCATGCAAGTAAATCAATGTTTGTCATGCCAAGCTATGTGTAACTGCTCAGAGCCTTGTTCATTGTATTTTTTGCTCAACATCCTAAATGCCTGGCCAGCATGGGACTTTGGCAGTACTTTTCTAACTAAGCAAACTAGTTACTGTGGATATGTTGGGCCTATTCTAACTGATATAAAAGCCAATTACAAGGCTCATTGGAAAGGAAAGGATGTTAGAAGACACGTCTCACCTTCATTCACCCTATTTTTAAGTTTTCTCTCTATTTCCACCATTGGAGCTTCAACCCTTAGAAAAGGTGCTTGAAGATTCAATGTATTCATCATCATCCATATCCATTTCTATCTTTCATTTGCCTTTTCTCTTTCCCATGTTTTGTTAATTACTCATTGTAGTTAGAATTTGATAAGTTTTGTGGGATTCCTTTATATGGACCTTTGGATATAATGCAATTCTTTGTGTTTATGAGTAATCAACTCTGTTTTTCATGTTTCTTGCAATTGATCGTTGTTGATATGATTTAGAACGTGTGTAGTTTGAGGAATCATTTATTTATATTCCGATTTAGGTTTGATTACCATGTCTTACGTTAAGTCTAAGAATAACCCTTCATAAGAATGTGTTCTCATGAATTTCAAGCTTAATGCTTGAATCAGTTTTCAATTGGTTTGTGGACGTAAGGTGTTGAGATTAATTCATAGTTATTTTCGTCAAGGAATTAGGTTGATCTATGATTGTGAAATCCAATCGTCTAAACCTTGTTTGAATTGTATTGAATTTGGAGAAAATGCAAAGGATGAATATAAAATGTGTTAAATACCTAACTACTCTTGCCACCAATATAAAATCCTTTTGAAAAAACCCATAAATATAACATTAGATTTGTTTTTATACATTTTATTTCTTAGGCATTTTATGGAGTGACAACACATATTTGCTTGCCTTTATGATAGTTGAATAGTTGAATTGGGCACATTACTCTAATCTCTAACAAGAATGATACCCTACTCACTAGGGCTTTTAATAGTTGTTCAGCTAATGTACTTGCTGTAAAAGAGGTTAATAAATTGAAATTGAATACACAAACATTTTACACATAACTGCATCTAGGAACCTCAACACAACACATAGAAGGAGTGTATTAGAAGGAATATCTCTTTTCTCAATTAAGAAGAGGACATTCTCAATAGTAGAAAATATATTAAAAGAAATATGTTAAAGAGTGTATAGCTAACCTACTAGGGTCGGCCTAGTGGTAGGGGTTGGGGTAGTATGCATAACTTTAGTGCGACCATTGTAGACACACCAAAAAAAAAAGAGTGTATTACTCAATATTCTTTTTGTTCTCTCCTTTAGATGTGCATTTCACATATTATTCCAATTTTTTTCACAACAATACCAAACTACCTTCACTTTATCTTTATCTATATGCTTGATCTTCTTAATTAGTAATCTCTTTCAATCTACTATTTTTTTAATCTTTATCTCTAAATTGAATTTTCATTTTTTTTAAATCAACAAAAGTTGAAAAAAAAACTTATATCACAAATTAAATTATTCATTGTAGATCCAAAATATAATTTACATATTTAAATATATTTATTTATTATAAATTTTAACTATGGTATAATTTATATATTTAAATTTATTTATTTATTATAAATTTAATAATAAAAAAATAAAAAATTATCTTGTGCAATGCAAAAATTAAACTTTTAGTTTTAAATTAATAGTAAATGTGATTCGTGAGTTGTGACCATATAGGGTAAAAAATAAGTAAAACTTACATTACAATGCAACAACTTTGATCGTTTTACGAAAATCTTTGATTGCTATCGACAGATTAGGATTGTTAGAAAGGGGATTTTGAAAATTTGTTTAAATATTAAAAAAAATCACAATAAAAAGGAAAGAAATCAAATCATTAAAATTAACTAATCCACTGGCTATGATTCTAATTAAATCTTTAATTTAATTCTTACTTGATCTTAAAAAATGCTAATTAAGCATTAATCAATTTTAGACAATTTCCTACTAAGTTGAGCATTCAGAATATGACTAATTTAGATTAAAGATTAAGCATCATCTAAGTTATTAAATTAATTTAAAATTCAAAATTCAAATTCAAATTCAAAATTCAATCAAGCCTATAATATCATAGATCCTATTAATCCCAATTAGAACATGCCAATTTAAGCATTCAACACATTCATCAAGAATGCAAATTCGAATTTGAATGATAAAGCACCAACCCAAAAAAAATTCATAATCAAGATTTAAGAAGAAAGAAAAAAGTTTAAGAAGAAAAGAAAGAAAACCAAGAACATAAATTAAAATTAAAACCAAACCTCAAGATTCATAGTAGAAATCCTTGTTCTAGTTAATTGACGTACAAGCGTTCAGCCTTTGTCACAACTGGGCTTGGGATGACCAAAAAATAGTTTAAACACAAAGGAGTCGCCACCAAGGTTTATTAGGGAAAACATTGGATAAAACCCTTTAAAAACAGAAAGTAGTCTTTGAAACCAAGTTTGAGTTCGGGAGTCAATTACGTGTAGGGAAGGTATTAACATCCTATAACGTTCGTTATAAAGACAGTTTACCTCTAACTAAATGTGCAACATTAATATAACATTAAAATTATTTATTTTGCCCCTTAAAAGAAAACAAGAAATGTTTTAGATGTTTTATTTGCTTATTTATTTATCAAGCTAATTTTATTATTAAAAACATATTTATTATATTTTTTTAAAAAAGGATTTTATTTATTATGAAAAAATATTTTTATTTTATCTTAAATTTATTGTTTTTGAGATCGACAAAAGTGATCCCCTGCTCCTACATATCTCCCGGTGCAGTGGAGAATCAGACTCATGTAGTTCTTTTCGTAGAAAAAGTTTGTGTATTGACATTTTTTAATTTTTAGATTTTTTTTTGTTATTTAAAAGGCTTTCTTAATAACCAAACAAGAAGTGTATCCAAGATGGTTGTCGATACACCTTTTAAGGTTTTTTGTAATACTCAAATAGAAAGCGTATCTAAAATGTTTATTACTAAACCTTTATTAATAAATACTTAATTTTAATGTAGAAATAAATTTAATTAATTAAATAGATAATTTGAGAAAATTAGTAAAATAGTAACTTGAGAAATTATTTGATCTTTGCTTAAATAACTAAAACGTGAATTAAAAAAGAATTAAATCCATGCAAATTATTCTCATTCCTCTCTTTTTTAATTTTATTTTAAGATTTGAAATAAAACATATAAGCTATTTTTTAAAAAAACTGAACGTGGCCAAAACCACAAATTAATCAAAACAAAGATCACGTGAATGAGTGATTTATTTATTTGAATTGCTCATTATTTTTTTTTTATTATTTCCTTTATTATTTGCAAATTAATACTGATAATGAAACATTTAGGCTTCGTTTGGTATCGAAAAAAGAGCAATGAAGAGCGAAGAAAAGTGACGAAATCACTGTAATCGCTTCGTTTGGTATTGAAGAAAAGCAGCGAAATTTTTTAAAAAGAACGTGGAACCCATCGATAAAATTTCTTTGCTCAACTATGAAGAAATGCGCGAAAGTTACTGTGCGGAACGTGCGAGACTCTTCAAATACCGTGGGTAAATCGATTTACACAGACAATAAATCAATTTACAAGCCTTTTTTTTATTAATGTTTAATTTATTTTCAAACTTTTATTATATAATAATAATAATATTATTATTATTATTAAAAATAAAATAATATTAATAACAAAAATAATAATTAATAATAATAATTTTAATAATATCAAAATAGATTTGCGAAAAAATTAATTATATTTGCCTAAATCGATTTTCACCCCACCCTAAATTGATTTCTCCTGGCACCTTGTGAATCGATTTTCACCCACCTTAAATCGGTTTTATTCCCCCGGCCCCCCACACGGGGCCCACACTTTCATATAACAATATAGATATATATATATATATATATATATATATATATATATATAATAAAAATAAATATTAATAATAATAAAAATAATATTAATAATAAAAATGAATTATAATAATAATAATAATTAAAATAAAAATCATATCAAAAATTAATTTTTTTTCTATTTCTCTTTAACCAAATAACCTAACTTTTACTCTATTTCTCATCTATTTCTTTTCTCTTTTTTTTTTTCTCTCTATTTCTTTCTTCTATACCAAACACACCCTTAAAACGGAAGTGGGCTGAGCAGAAAAGCACTAAAGCGGGCAGCTTGTAAGTTGTAACAAAGACAGATAAAATTAGGGGGGAAAAAAAAAGGGATTTGAATCGGAGTTCCACACGAAGCAGTAAAGCACTGTAAAAGGAAAAGGGCTTTGGTGGGAAACGATTGGATGGGTTTGTGAAGGTCACGATTAGCGAGTCAGGTGCATGTCCGGTGATCGTGGTAGAGCGGCGGTGTTGTCGCCGGCGCCGGCGAAGGCCATGCATGGTCGCGCGGGTGATTGTAGCGTCCAGGTTCGTACGTGTGTGCACAGTGATTGGGATTTGCACTCGTCAGGGTTCGTTGGAGGCTCGATTTGGAGGATAGGGCTTTGGGTTTGGGTCTCTGTGGTTTCGGTTTATGGTGGTTTATGTGTTTTGATGCGGATTGCAGGTTTCGGTGACGGTAGTGTGGTTTGGGCGCTGCCAGAGAAGGTTCGAGATTTGGATGTTGGTGATGGGCTGTTTTCTTTATTTTCCCATTACTGGTTGGTTTTGTTAATGGTAGGATTCATGGCGAGGGGTTTGCGGATGGGCAGTTTGGGCGTGGGGAAATGGATGTTGATGGTTTTGTTTCGTCTCATCTTATTGCCTCTTTTTTGCTATTTCCTTTTTCTGTTACATGTTTTTACCGTCTGATTTTTATTTGAAACTTGTGTTTGTTGTGGCAGAAAACTGAGCATCATAAACAAGCTACAGAAAGCTAAAGCTATAGGAGGCAGAAAGATCATGTACAGAAAAAGAGTAATTACATTATGAAGCAAGGCATCAAAGTGGACACATGCAATCAAGGGAGCAAATGTTCAAAATTTAAAGGTAAAAACGTCACCGACCTCTCGCCTATTTTGCTTGCGGGTTGCCGCTTAAGCTTAGAGAAACCAAAGGTAGCACCTGAAGGCTTAAGAGATTGCCACCAACCAATTGTGTATGTTTGGTTTTGATGAATCCTCTGAAACTGATAATCTTTCCTCTCCCTATTTGATATGGTTCGCTCAGTTCTCTTGGTAGATGATTTTCAGACTCGTACAACCGTAACCCTTTTCCTTGTTCTGTGTTGCCTAATTTATAGGCACAAGGAAGCTTTTGATTGGAATTCACGTGAACTCCCCTTCTGCTTCCTTTTGTGGCTTCTTTTTTTTTTTTGGGCAAATCTTTCTTTGACAAAGGATTTCAAAATTTTCTTGAATTAGAACTCAGGTCTCTTTGTCTCACTTGTTTTGTTCCCTTATCTTGTGCAAGGGAAGATATGCACGAAGATTAGGCACCATTGACAAGGCTTTGTGCCATCACACTCTGATTTCTCTTCGTTCAAATTGGTTTCCTGTTTGTGTGATGAATTAGAACATGTAGAAAGGTGTTACAAAGATCAAAATGTACAAAATGAGCATTTGTGTCTGTCTGTCCAAGGCTAGAGGGGCATCTTGTGACCTGCCAACTGGAAATTTGTGTTTTGTCCTGTAGCATGCACAGACATGTCATTTTCATTTGTTTTATTTTATTTTATTTTTCACTTTCTAATTGTAATTGGACTCATTAAAAAAAAGATTTTGGACTATCAATGTGGACATCTCTTTTTGGTATGGATTAAGAGTAGTCCAATATGATTTGAAGAGGAAAAGAGCACAATTTGGGCCTATGCTAACCCAAATCAAATAACAACAAAAAGGACAATAAGAAAAGAGAAAATAAAATTAAAAGTAATAATTAATAATTATAAATAAGAACAAAATAAAGAAATAAATAAAAGGGGTGGACAAAAATAGGTGTTCATCGCCTTCCATACAGACTTAACACAAAATCACAAAGTAGAGGTAAAGACAAAAACCAGATGAAAGAAAAAAAAAAAAAAACCTAGCAGGAAAAAAGTCTGAATTCAAAATTAATTTGTTCCTAAAAAGACATATATATAAAGTCTCCTTAGGTTAACTAAAAGCTACTGTCCAAAAATATGGGTTCGTTAGATGTCAATTAATCTAATTATAATTAATCACCTAAAGATTAACGGAGAAACAGAAGTAATTACATTTGCCTTTGTCCAAGAATTATTTGATCCTCAAAATGGATGATTTGACTTGAAGTGTCTACATGAAGGTGTATAAAAATTTGTCCTTGGAATTTTGGCAATAGTTTTGATGTTGTTTCGACCTCTATAATTTAAGATATGCTCAAAACACTGTACATATGTCAAATTTTTTAAACAAAACATCAATTTCAAATTCAAGCCCATTTTTATCTATGATCCATCTTGAATATGCTTAAAATCTCTTCATGAAAAGTATAGATATTTGTTTATGCTCTTCATATATACTAAGATCACCTCAATCAAATTATTGAAGTCCAAGGTGTGACCTAAACAAGAAGGAAAATGCATTAAAATCCGAAAATTAATCAAGATTTGCATTAAAATCCAATAAAATCCAAGAACACAAAACTTAGCTAAAATACTAATATTGGGCATAATAAACATCCAATAAAGTCAAGTACAAAGTTATAATAAATGTCTCAAAATTTATTGATCAAAATGCACTCAAATTTTTATTTTTATTGTTTTTAAGCCAAATCCATTTTCAAAGCTTTAGGTTCACTGTATTAAGCTAACAATCGAATTTAAAGCCAACATATTCAATTTTCAATTCAAAATTGTGAAATAGATCCCTAGACCAACACAGTTAAGCTAGGCATGAATTTGTGTATACTTAATTGTTAAATTCTTCTCCATTTTTTCTACTTCAAAAGGCAAGGAACCCATAAAAGAAAATATAAAAATGTCTAAAAATAATATACAAATTGGAACACTTGTTCACAAATAAAAAAAATTATCACGTAACAAAACAATTTTAGATCTGTATGGCATTATCTAAACTTCAAACCATTTCTAAAGCTTTTTTTTATAAGGTATACACAAATTATTGAACAAACATAGGATGAATTTAACTGATAACAATGATGGTAGCAAGAAAAACAACAATAATGGCCTGAGAAAGTGAGAGTGGGGATGACAACATGAAAAAGAATGGTGGTGGTAGAATGAAGAATGATGTTTTAATCTTTCTACTAGAATAAACGTTGAAGCTACCATTCAGCATCAACTTGCTAAATTAGGTTAATCCAAAACTCATGACAAATATTATGAGAGTTAGAAGATAATAACGAGGGAGGACGCCAAGAAATGTTGAAATGGATAGACTATATTTAAATAGAAGAAAGCCTTAGTATTTTAGTTGTTGGTGTGTTGGGAATTGAAAGGAAGAAACATTAATAATATAGATTTAGTTTTGTTAGGGCACAAAAAGATGGGAGGGGAAAAGAATTTGAAGGAAGGAAAGAAGAGGATTAAGGAAAGGATTTATTTTTTGCTTCTCAAAATATATTATTTTTTAAAAAGAGTTTATGTGAAAAAAAATCATATAGAATAATGAACAAAGGAAAGGCCCAAAGGGACTGGAATTTTGAGTGCACTTTTTGGATGAACAAGTTTTCTAAGTGAATATAATACAATGGGCTCTAGTCTATATCTGCATTTTCTCTATAATGTGATTAAAACTTAATTGAATATAATTACAAGAGAAAAATTAAATTTATGCATGAAAAATTTAATTAAATAAATATATGTAAATTTTCTATATAAGTTTAGTAGAAAATTCTATTGAAACTGGAATTCTATTGTAAGATGATAATGTAGGATTACACTGTGAAAGTGAGCAAACAATAAAGAAATTCATGGAAATAATATAATTAATCATTATTAATTATAATTAATTCTCTGTTAAAATTTTAATTAATTTTAACACATTTGATTAAAATAATTATATTCTAATTTGGGGCAGAAATATGCGTTTAAGGAAGCTTTTTTAGAGTTGAAAAAATATTTTAAACCTTTCTAAATTATTTTTGAATGTCCCAAATTAATCTTAATGAGTCATTAACTCATAAACAATGTGAATAGCAAAGCAAAATGATTAGATGAAGTGATGTTTTTCACCTTTTGGGTAATTTTTTTTCCACCAAAATCAATCCTCACATGTAACCCACCTAATCCTAGTCTATGACTTTAATTAAGAGTATATGGAGCCCATCCCTTAGGGCTAGCCAAACCCTATTTGGTTTTAGGGGGATTTTCAACTTTTTTTGAAAGCTAAAGTAGACCCCAAAAGTGACCTAAAGGTATAAGGCTTATAATAAGTGTTGTTAACCAAAAACTTGTTCATTTTCTCACTTTTCTTGCTCCCCCTTTTGCTCTCAAAAAAACTGTCCAGCCCCTTCTTGTTTTTACTCAAGATTTTTCTCACTTTTTACTCCCTCCAAGCTCGAAGAGGCCAAAGTTGAAGTAGCTCATTTTTTGGAGCACCTATTCTCTTGTAGTTGTTCGTGGTTCCAAGACTTGTTAGTGAGTTTTTCTCCTACCCGACCCTCTTTTTATCTACAAGAAAATTTTCTCCTCCTCACCCTAACCATTTTCTTTGTTCTATTTCATGAAAAATATCTCTTGGATGGTTGTCATTTTGGTCTTGTTGAGGCTAGCCCCAAAGCTTCACTTTTTTCTCCATTTTCCACCTTCCAAAGGCTTCAAATCTTCAATATATGTCTAAAATGTGTGCCTATTGTTTTGGTTTGAGTTGGTATGATCTCTTGTGATTTGTTGGTGATTTAGGTCTTAAAATGACCATATACTTGAAGTATGTTAGATTTTATTGATAAAGCTACAATCTTTGCTTTATTTCCTAATTTTGAACCATGAAAATATATGTTATTCGTGTACATGTGAGCCGATGGAAAATATGTGTTAATGTAATTTTTGTATGATTTTATGGCTTAAATTATTATTGTGTTCATGGAAGTATTGTATAAAGAAAGGGCTTGTTATGGTGTTGTTGTGTTATTGTGGACCCAAAAATTTCTATAATTGTTGCCGGATATGATAGTATTTTTATTGCCTTGAAATGGTGTTTTCTGTCCAAAATATTGCCTTAGCAATTTTTGCAGGTTCTGATAGTTATTGGAAGTATAATGTACTTAAAATGCTTAAAACAACGAAGGACAAAAACTAATAAATTTGGGAGTGATGGTTGCTGCAACATGGAACTTTTGGAAAATTTGTGATTCATGAAGGAAGTTGAAGAAATGGATCAAATCTTGAATTCAAGACCTAAGTAGCACTTAGGAGACCTATATATTTATTTTTAATTAAGTAAAAATTCAAAAAATGATTAATGAATAATATTTAACCTTATGAAAGTGTGTTAGAGTTGGTTTTATGATTTATAAATAAATATATATATATATATATATATATATATATATATATATAATTTTAGAAAAAAATTGCTAAAAAAGGAAGCCAATATAGGCTAGTTTTGACTCAAAAATTTAAAATAAATTCTAAAAAGAGTATTTTGGTAATTTTACATTTTAGAAATTAATATTATATCATTTATGAATTAAATTATTTATAAATAAAATTTTTAGAATTTATTTAGTATTTTTAATAATTTTCTAAGTAAAATTAGTTAAATCAAATTATTTTGTGAGAAAATTAAATTATGGGATTCTCTTTTTACACTTACAAAAATTTATTTTAGACTTGAAATAATATATTTTAATGATATTTATTAAAAAAATTACAGAATTATGAGTTTTTAGAATTATTTAGATTAATTATTCATATTCTAGTATTTTACTATTAAGGGTAAAATGGACATTTCACATTAAAAACAAATTTTTAAAATTTTTGAAAAAAATTCAGAGGTTTTATATGGTCACAGTATCTTGGTATAAATTTTTTAAAATTAAATAAAGTCATTTGAATTTACTAAGTTTAATAGTTTTTATGAATAAAGGTATTTTAGTAATTTCCAAATTTATTTAAATTAGATTTCAAAATTTATTTTTTTCAAAATGGAGATTCAGATTTAAATAATTTAATTAAAATCATCTATGATTTAAAAATGTAACTTAATTAGTAGCCTAGATAATGCTTAATAACGTATGTTATCCACTAAGGCTAAAAACAATAAACGTCAAAAGAAAATTGATGGCGAAAAATTGTAAGAAATTTCTAAGTGTTGTACCTTATTTATAAGGTGGTGAAGAGTGCTTAGTGCCTTGTGAAGGGCCATAGTAAGGTGATAGGCACGATGTTGTTGTGTCTTAAACCATTAAGGGTCTAAACGGGATAATGTCTAGAATAGAAAAACATAGAAATGCTTAACACTCTATGTAGGGGAATAGTAAGGTAGAGGACGATGTTTTGTTGTGTCTTAAACCACAAGAAGGTTATGCTTAGTATCTTGTGGAAGGCCATAGTTAGGTGGTAGACATAGTGGTGTTGTGTCTTAAACCATAAAAGGGTCTAAGTGGTGATAATATCAAACTTTGATGTTGAGATTCGAATGTGATGGTTGATCATGCATTCATGCATAAGTTGCCTGAGGGACTCTTTGTCTAGCACAAGCATTGGGAAGGCTAGTGGGGGCACAATTTATATCCTTAAGGATATATAAACACGCAAATTCACACGAGGTCGGGGCTTTTGCAAACCACGAGTTATGGTAGGGACTATCCATGCATGTATATCTTGATGAAGACATAGTTACTTCGAGACTAGTACTAGTGTCACCCAAATTTTTTATGGCATGTGTAATAGTTTTACCTTGCAAGGTGGTGATTATTTGTTGTACCATGTTTAAGAGACATGTCTGGTTGGTCGCTTAGTTGGTTAGAAATTTCTATGGAGTCAAGTCTGCATACATTGCATAACTGTTATTATGTTGCATTGGTTTGCAAGCCCATTTATTTATAATGATTCCTTGATGTGAGATGCTAAACATTTGTGATATTTATTGTTATGGATGGATTGATTCTTATTTTTACTCTTTGTCATGGAATGTGTGTAAATATACTTATCCTTCATTTGTTTAAGTAAGGTTACCCACCCTTGCATATTTATCTGTGTGTTTAATTGCCATAATCATGACATTGCATTCACGTGAACAAATGCCAAGGGAGGTATCAATAATTCAAAACTTTCAATCTTGACTTCCTAGAGACTGCCATTAAGCGTGACAGTGAGGCCTAAAAGGTAGATTGGGATGCTTAACGGGTTTGGCATATATAGGGGTGATATTACAATCACCTATGCCCCCACTAGGATTGAATCTTTTCCTTCTCACTTAATGTGTCACTAGACTTTTGGTTTCCCATAAAGGAGATGTGGATAGTACCTTATTATACGCTTAACGATAGATCCCGATCTTCTTCGACTCTTAGTAGACTTCACAGTGGCTCACATCCAAGGAGGACTACTGTTCGAGTTTGATGCTCACACAATAAGGCTTCTTCTGTAGACTCTCGTCCTTAGATGTAGGGTATGTCTTTATGGCCACCTAGGGAGTATGTTTTGTATTTAGTTCCTCTCTCCCCCTTTTGATGTGTGTGTGTGTGTGTGTGTGTGTGTGCGTGTGCCACCTTTTGAGATACTATGATATTATGATGTATATGGGTTGCAGCGTTGTCTTGAACATAATATTTTTATTTACCTATTTATGCATGATTAGTGTTATTCAGATATTCCTCTATTAGATGTTTTCTGCAATTGACTCGACTTACTTACATATATATTTTTGTTTATGTAACACGAAAAAATTACACATATTTTCATAAATAAATTAAAAATAGTTTTATTTAAAATTGAATTATTTTCATGATTAAGTTAGTTAGTGTCATGTAGAGACAACGGGTCGTTACAACTACCATTTATGAAGGAAAAACAAAAAGTAACCATGAACTATCATAACTGAAAGTATCTATCATAATTAGGATATTGAAACTACTCTTAACTAATTATAACACCCTCGGATGTATTACCTTAACTTGTACCTAAATTTATAGGACATAGAAACTTTGAATATAAAAATATCAGAGGGCATCAAGAAGAAGTTAAACAAACATGTATCACAAACGAAATACTAAACAAATTTAATACATAACATATGACACCCAAGGTGCCATACAAAACTATAGAAGAAAGATATAGAAACCTAACTATCACACCCATACATTATAAGGTGTGCAAACTAAAGACATCTTCTTTTGCAAGTCGCTCCAAGCTCTACCCCTGAGAACTTCCATCTACTCAACCTGAAAAAACATAGGACTTAAACAATGAGACAAAAGTCTCAGTGCGTGCTTTAGGGACTCTACAAATAGGTGTGACTTTCCTACCCTATCAACCTTTGTTATAACCATCATGGTTTCGCTATTTACTTAACCTTTAATAAACCTTGTGCTTAAGATAAGATCACATTAATGGAACTCTTAGGTTCTCTCTTTCTTTTAGTACTCATTCTCACAAATATTATACTAACCCATTGTTATTACTACTATATGTCTCTTTCTCAACTCCTCAACTTTCCTTTATCATACACCACTCTATTTCTTCTTAATTGAGTTATACTTTCCTATTACATCGAGTGAGAACATACCTATCATCTTTCTTAACCTTTTTTACACTTGCCCAACTAAGGCTTACACAAACTTTTCTAGGCGTAAACCCCATGCATACCATTATGGTAGCATAATACATTTCTTAACATAAAACATACGTTCTCGCCTAATGCATAGGTATCTTATACAATCCTCACCTAATAGCTAGGCATACATCTTACTTTTCACCCACACGGGGAGACATACAATCATGCATAAACTGTCAACATCAGTCATCTCATGGTTTGGTTTTGATTTTTCTCTAGTTTTAGTTACCTTTATTATCATTATCTTTCACTTGTTCACTGTTCTATGGCTGATCAAGCTTTAGATTGTTCAAGAGGTGTCCCTCTTGAGTGCCATCACTACACTCCCTTGTTGTCGAAGAGCATTTTACCACCTTCAATTATCGAAGGGGTTACTTTTACTACATCCTTCCCTTATAGAAGAATGTTAACCTCATCCCTTAGTTTGAAGGTGAAGGTACCCTTCCTTTGACACAAACAGCCTTTTGGCCTTCTTTTTTCTTTTAAATTTTCACAAGCTAGTTTGAAACCCATCCCACCTAAGCAACTATAGGGGATCCTCTTAGTGAGGTGTACACCACATTCAGCCATGGATGCACATTCCAAGCATTCCCATAATAAGGATCAAGTAGGTTTTACCTTACAATCACTAAAGGAGAAAATATTTTTCAAAAACATTCTTTCTTTGAAAACGTAGGGAATTTCCTCTCTTTTGCTAAAGAGGCATCCTCATTAGATTTTAGAAGTCTTAGATTATTTTCTTACATAGGGTTTATCATTTTCAAACATACAATGCAACAAAGACAAAAATTAAACTATGACCACACAATAGTACATCTACCACTATTTACTATATAACAAAGGCATCCAACAATAGCAAGCAAATAGGATAAGGAAAAATAGAAAATCAAACACAAATAACAAACATTTGTTCTTGAAGCTGGAATCTTAACTTGGTTCCAAAAGGCTTGTGCTTAGTGCCAGCCTTGGGAATTTAGCGCTCTTTCACTAGGACATCAAATTCCCTTTTTGGAAGGTCCAAGATTAGCCTAGGAAGGTTGCACTTAGCGCAGGAACACAATTGAGATTCTACATGTAACACCCCAAATTTCAGGTACTAGAAAGAAACCACGAGGTAACTTTTAGTATCATGTGTTATTGGATAAAAGAAGCTTTAAGAGTTATTATTATTATATTATTATTATTACTATATCTCTTATTATTATTGTTGCTCCTATTACTGTTATTATTATATTTATTGTTATTGTTGTAGCAGTTATTATTATTATTATTATTATTATTATTATTATTATTATTATTGTGTTGTGTTGTGTTGTTATTATATTTATTGTTATTAATACCTTAGTATTATAAATTAATAGGAATGTTATCATAAAACCCAAAAGAGCATCTAGGGCCCAATAAGGGACTAAAGCCCACTAAGCCACATATCTACCCACATGTTATAAGAAGAGAATAGAGAAGGATGATTAGGTTTAGCTGTCAAAAAATTAGAAGAAAAAGAAGGTAGAAAGAATGAGCAAAAAAGAAGAAGAAGAGGAAGAGAAACTAGAGAACCCAAACCTTAGAACTCAGCTTTGCATGCCCATAAAGGTGAGTGCTCTTCTTTGTCCTTTATGTTATTCTTGTTCATCTATCTATCTTTTCCCTCCTTATACCTAAATTTAGGAATATGATGGATTTTGAGGGGATTGTGAGGGAGCAAGGGAGTTATAGATTAGGTTGACCAATTATCAATGTAGAAGAGTGATTAAGAATCTAATTATTTGTTTTGAAGCATTTAGAAACCAAAGACAATGAGAAAAATAAATTAAAGTTAGTACCTCGGATCTGCCCGGCAAGATTAGATAGCCGCTGGGCAGTTTTTCTTCAAAACTGGATTCCACGTTAGCGTTAGGGGCGTAGACCCGCTGGGCAGGTTGGGTCCTGACGCGGACCCACTGGGCGGGTTGAGTTTCAACACAGACTCGCTAGGCGGGTTCCCTAGACCGCCGGGCAAATACAACCTTTGCTATTCTGTTCTTTGTGCTTATGAACTTTGTTTTGCAGTTTTTAACTCATTGTTATTTGTTTCTTTTATGTCTTGTTGAGTTCATTATGTATGATTGTTATTTACCTTGAAAAAATTGAGTGTGATATGACATTGTGCCAATGTTTCATGATAAAAGTCTATGAAAAGTTGTAAGCATTATATGTGATCATGCATCATAACATTTGAGTTATGTGATGAGGAAAGTATGTACGAATTTGGCTGGTGGAGGTCCGTGATGGGTTGTCTAACCCTAGCCTTGGGGGTTATCCAGTTGGAAAAACTCTAATGGTTCATGCTGATCCCATGGAGCCAGGGCATACTGGTAAAACTGGGTAACCCTGACTAGTCGCCGGGGGATATCATACTAGTTGAGGGTACGAGAGCCGAAGGCATTGGTACCGATGATGCTTCTTATAGCCGTGCATTTACTCCTAGTCTACTTTCCGGCAAGTTTAGGTTAGTACCACATGTGCATAAGTAGAGATTTAGGAACTTAGCATGCATATGCATCTTGCTGCAGTGTAATATGTTGAACTGTGCTACGTTATAATTATGTGAAGTCTATGTGACCTTGTTCATAAGCGATTGATGTAATGTGTACACGTATGAAAATGTAATTGTGATAAAGTGTCAATATTATGTATATGTACTCATGTTATGCATGTATGTTATGCTTGTTTGATGAAACAAAACGATGCGTATGTCTAGTTACTAGGAAAAAGATGTGAAATAAATGTATGTTTGTAATTAGAATTGTGTTTGCTACCTCAAGGATAAGTGATAGGCTAGACCCTAAGATAGTGTTGTGAGGGTTCTAGTTGGATAATAGTAATTGTGAATGAAATAAAGAAAGAGTGAATCCCTACACAACGTAATAGAAAGGTATAAGACAAGTAAGAAAGAACAAAATAAAGGTATTAAGGTGAGTGTTAAGGGAGTGTCAAAAGTATTTTAGAACGTCTGTGACCTTAGACTTGACCCTTAGAGAATAACCTTAAATATCAAAAGGAAGAAAAGTAAAATTCTAACATGAAGGATTTAAATACTAGAGGGGTTTTGGGTAAAAAAGAGTTCTTAGGTTAAGAATGAGATAATAAGTTTATATAACAATTGTGAGAATGAGAGAGGAGTTAACAGGAAACACTGATTATTGAAAGGTGTAGACTCGACCATAGGTATGGATAATTATGAGAGACCTAGTGAGGCTAAAGCCATGAGAGATAAGTGATGAAGGTTGTTCGAGTAGAAGAGTCTAACCCAACCGTAGAGTCCTTAGAGCACTCACTGAGACATTATGTCTCATTCCTTGAAGTTTTCCTTTTTTTTCAGGATACAAGTGAAGACATATACAGATGAAGCTTGGAGTCACGTGCAAGAAGATATAGTCTAGTTTATATTATTTTCTTGTATTCCTCTTTATGTTTTATACGACACCCTCAGGTGATAGAAGAGTTGTATTAGGCGTGTATTTTTCTTATTGTATTGTTCGTATATAATATCTAATTATATTTATGAGTCACTTTAACATGTTTTTATGCTTTTAAGTCTTTCCTTTTTTGTTCTTAGAAATCTAGGCTTAGTTACTGTAATACCCCTAGGGTGTTACACTACACTTAGAGCAAGTCATGCTCTAATTAGCATCACCATAACATACATTATACCTCATTCTTTAGAGGTCCTATGCTTAGCACAGAAAAGCCACTAAACAAAATACCATGCATAAGTCAAAGATAAGAAAAAAAAATAAAAAAGAGAAATATATATATATATATTATTTCGACATAAGAAATAAATAATGCTAAAAAATATGACTCTAAGTTGTTTAAGAATAGTGGCGTTGAGTTTCTCGACCCTTTACCTTAGGATTAGTCAATTATATTTCTAAATGGAGGTAAGGGAAGGGTTATAACTCAATGGTAAAGTGTCACCTTGACATGGTGGAAGTTATCAATTCGAGCCTAATTATCCTTAAACTCAATGTAAGTCTTAGCAAGAGAAAGTCTCTACTTAGCGCGAGGCATAGGTATCAGTTACAAGATCCTAGGGTTTAGGTGCTTAGCACACGTGACGTCGCACTTAGTGTCATAACTAAGGGTGCACACTTTATAAACCTCAACAGGCTCATGCTTAGTACACTTGACTTCGTGCTTAGCATTATAACTGAGGGTGCACACTTTCTAAACCTCGAAAGGCTTGCACTTAGCGCCTATGTGCATAGCACTTAGCGTAGATCATCAAACAGTTTCCTAGGACTAGCCTATGCTCAATGCCTGTATGTATCATCAGACTACAAATCTTGAAAGCATGATTTGCGAACTCAAGGGGCTCACCCATGACTCCCATTCACTCCAAGACACCTCAAAGTGTCCCAAAACACTCTTAATACATTTCTAAACTGCATATATACTCTATAAATACCTCAAATAATCACAATCTCAAGATTTGTCTCATGGGTACTATTGGTAAATAGTAAAACAAAAATAAAATGGAAAGCAAAAAGAATAACAATCACAGGGGTAGGAGATGACAAGGGGAAGCACTCACCTTAGGGAACTTGTAGATATAAGCTTTGGGCTTGGGATCTCTAGTTCCTTTTCTTCTCTTTTATTCCTTTCTTACTCTTTTTTCCTTCTCTTCCTTTCCTTTCCTTTCTTTTTTTCTTTCTCTTCCCTCCCTTACTTAAATCATGCATGTTTGGTTGGGGTTCAATCCTTTTCTCCACTCTTAAATCCTATATGGGCCTTGTTGTATCATTCCTATTCATTTCTAAAGTTAGGGTAATCCTCAAATAACATTACCTAAGCTATACTCAATTAATTAGTATAAAGGCAGGATCATAAAAGGATATCTTTATAATTTATTCCTATTATCCAAAATTGGGGATGTTACATTTCTCCTTCCTTAAAAGACTTTGGTTCTAAAAAATTGAAACCCAGGGACATCCTCATAACTACACCTATTCATTTTTCAATCTCCTAGGATTCATCTTACTAAAGCTTCCCCCTCACAATGTTACAATCCAATTTAATATGTTTTGTTCTCTCATGAAAAATTGGGTTTGCATGTATGTGTAGGGTTGCTTGATTATCAATATAAATTATTGTAGGTGTGGGATTTTCAATTTGTAAATCATTTAGTAAGTAGATTACCCATTGTACTTCTCATGTAGCCATTACTAGGGCTCTATATTATTCCTATGAAGAAGATCTAGCAATGGTTGGTTGCTTTTTTCTCTTCCAAGGAATTAGCTTTTGATTGTGAATATCCACAAACTATAAGTGCTTTAGTGAGTTTACCATTCCATTGTTGTAGTCAAGAAGTCACAATTTTTTTTATTTACTAGATTATAAAAATGTAATAGTCTAGAATTTTTGAATTTCACATGCCACATGTTGTGCACATATTACTGCTTTGAAGATTATCATCTAGTATTAAAATGTTTATTAAACACTAATTAAATTAATAAAGTTATAAAATAAATTAAAGAAAAAATTCATAAAAGCAAAAATAATTAAGTTATAAATGAGCTAAAAAAGCTAATCTCAAGCTTTATTTTTTAAAACTAGCTAAGCTCAAGCTTTTAATTAGGCTTATTTAAATAAATAAGCGAAGCTTGAAAAACCCTTTTTTAACAAGCCAAGCTTAAACTTCAAGTGTTCAACTTGGCTCGAGTCAACCGTTTACACCCCTAGTGTGACCCAAAATGAATAGGACCCTTAGCTAATTACAATGGTCCTTTCCACAGCTCATTAAGAATGCCTTTATCTCCTTATCATATAGGCAACCACCCTTATCATCCCTATCATCAAGGACAACCTAGAAGCTCCCATATATACTTGAGAACACCCACGACAAGGTACGTTATTTCTCACCTTTAGACTTGGACTTGTATTGACTTGAGTAACAAAATCCTTACAGGTAACAACTATCATCGCAAATTGTGAGGCTTACATTGAAGGACCACAATTCTCATTGAGATAGCATGAGACATGTAACCACGATTCTTGAACTAGTAAGAAACACATTCTAAGTAATCTTTTAATAATAAGGCAAAAAAAATTACAAAAATGATCATCCTTTGTATAAGAATATAATATAATAATTATAAGAAAGAGTTTTTCATCATGACTAATTTAACTGAAAAAAAATATATGTGAAAATCAACAATTATTTCAATACATTATTATTATAAAAATCATATCGTGGTTACATTGGAAAGCAAATTAAAACGGTCAACAGTAAAAGACAAGTCATGAAAGACATATTTTCTTTGAACTTCAAAGTTCACACAAATATGTTTCACTCTGCATCTGCTTCCTTTTTGTTCTGCTCAAGGCTCCTATATATCAAACAAAAAAATACTGTTAGAAACATTATATCTTCTATACCTAAAATTAAAATGGCATCGAGAATATTAGAGGTGTTTGTCTTGTTCCGGTTACAAATGTGAGAAAGTTAGTGTGTGTTGTTAGTCTCTCCATATAAATGGATAAGATTAATTCACACGAGTCAAATTTTGTAAACTAATATTTTTAATAATTTTTATAAATGTTAAATTATATGTATTGCAATATCAAAATTTTTAAAATAAGATATTGTTTATATAATTGAATACAATTATGAATGTAATAATTGTAAAACGAACTGATTAACTTAAACATAAATACCAAAAGAAAATCGTGCAAGTGCCTTTTATTATAATTACCCTTAAAGGTGAAACATAAAACATATCCAGTTAAGTATAAACTTTCTATAGATATGAAAATGTTAATCTTATGTATTAAAAGAAAGTCGAAATCGTATAAAACGTGTAGTATATTTAATCTCCTATAAATTACTCACACAGTCGAATTTCTTGCCATTGACGTAGTCTTAACGACTCTTTCATATAAAAATAAAATCCATTAATCCTGTAAAAACTTTTACACTTTCAACCAATCAGAAATCATCGTTAATATGACTTTTAAGATAATTATTATAAAAGTTAATAAACTTACCGTACATAGTAGTTTGTGATTGGATGACAGTGTAAAATTACTTTACACTTCTCAGTGCATAGCCCATTTTCTCTTAATATTAATTAGTGATGAAGGATATGATTTGTTTTAAAATAGTCTTAAATTTTGTCATGAGAATATTTTAATTAATTACCTTTGAGCTCTGAACCACCTTGAGAGTTGATACAATTGCATAGTCTCATTGGAGACGTGGCATACAAGAAGATGTAGGTTACGCGGTCGCACCACCCAAGCAAACCTCATGAACAACGCCGAATAAACACACATAACTGTACCATTTATTAATTTGCAGAATTAAATTAACAGGGAGCCTTATATAAATTGGAAATAGAAACAATGAATTCAATTATGAATTAATGCTTCTCAAACAAGTTAATAGTAATTAACCTCCGGTCATATTGACAGATATCGTTTCCGGTGGTTTCTTTGTGTCCATTGCTGCCTGATAAATAGTATAATCGTAAAGTGATTCAAGTTAGTACAAAACTAAAGATGTGTTTTTGGTCACAGAATGAAAATTAGATGAATTGTTTCCACTACATATTTATTCAATACTTTTTATCTACAGCTTAATTTAGTTTGTGCTTGGTAGAGAGTAACAATAAATTAAGGCCATTGTTTAGAATATAGAGATATTAAATTTAATTAAAAAAATAAATGATATATAATAGATAAATAAGAGTGGCATAGAACAAATAGACTCCAATTTGTTTCCAAAAAATGGAAAACAATTTGCAGCCTGAAATAACGATTTATTAACTTGATTCAAATTAATCTACCGCAAGAGGAAGGCTCCAGTTGAAGGTAGGACCCCAAAAATGAGTGGTTTTTAGGCCAGTGGGACTGTTCCAAAAAGAGCGGAGGATGTTCATCTTGTGAGCTGTTTTCAGTATTTTGCAGCCTGCAGAGTCGAGACATCAAATGATATGAGAAAACCAATAATAAAAATGAAAATAATTTTATATGAAAAACAAGATGAGTGAAACTATTTTAAAAAATTGAAAAAGAAAGATGATCATGATATATTTGAATAAATGATTAACATTAAAATATCAAACCATATGAGTTTTACAAAAAGAAATGTTTCATTTAAATAATGAATTTTCTTAATTATTATGAATATTTAATATAAATAAAATAGAATTCAATTTATATATACTATCCAGTGTGAATTATTTTTACATAGACATTCAATAAAATATAACCACTCTACGACGTCATCCTATTCATTAATATAATATATAACAATTAAATAATTTTTTATGAGAAAATAAGATATGCATTGGCAGTGAAAAATGTTTTTATACTGTCATCTAATTATAAATCATGTGTATGCTAAATTTGTTAACTTTGATAATAGTTATCTTAAAAGTCATATCAAATATGATTTCTAATTAATTGATAGTGTAAAAACTTTTATACTATTAAACTCAATTTCTATTATATGTACTAGGAAAAAGAGAGGCACTATGTGCATCTCTTTATATTTTTAAAAAATAAAAATAAAATATGAGAGAGAAAAAAATATAGTGGATAGTTTAAAAAATAGTTAAATGATAAAGTAGTGAATAATTTAGAAAATAATTAAAGGTATAGTAGTCTAATAAAAAGTGAAGACCAAAAAAAAAATCCTCTTTATTATAATTATAGATGTGCACAAAGTTATTTTATGCTGAGTAGTAACCGTGTACATAAATTAAACTCAATAAAATATAAGATCGTTTTTTATACGCAAGAATATACAATCACCCGGTAATATGAAAACGTGAAAAATTAAATATATTGAATTATACTTAATATTTTATTTGATCAGCGTGTACCCACACAATTAATAAAAAACAATCTTTTAAGGGTTAAATATATCTTCTTCTTTTTTTGAAATGGAAGTTAAATATATTTTTTGTTCCTGTGAAATGTGTAAATTTTAGTTTTAATTTTGTAGAATTTTTTCTTTGGTTTTATTAAGGTCAAGTGACCATCTCAAGTGACATTCACCAATATTTATAGTATCATGTTAGTATGTGACACTTTTAAAAAAAAAATTAGATTCCTAAAATGTATGTTACTTATCTACTTTAAAATAGATGTTAGGAACCAATAGCAGTGATTTCAAATTATAAAGAGATGAAAACTAAAGAATTTTTTTACAGAGATTAAAACCAAAATTTACTCATTTTACAATGATTAAAAACAGTAGTTTCAAATTTTGGATGGATAAAAACTAAAGAAATTTTTTTTACAAATACCAAAATCAAAACACGGTCATTTTATATATGGACTATAAATATATTTAAACTTTTTTAAATATCTTTGTTAAACAAAAATGTTAGCATTATACCAAATATTATCATTCTTTCATATGTTGTGTGTTTAACTTCTCTTTTTTTTTTGGTTGCTCCGTCTCCATATTATACATCTTCAAAAGATATATGATTAATATAGGTAGCTCTGCTTGTTATCTACTTTATTTTTTAAAATTAGAATAGATTACATCAGATGTGATTTGATAATCCTCCCTCCTTTCAAAACATAATCCATCCCTATATAAAATGAAACTTTTGTTTTGATGCATTGTATAAAATGAAAAATAATGTTATATGTTCACAAAGATTTAGTCCATACATCCCAGGTACCCTATTTTCTTTACGATATCGTTAGTTTATTATTGCCCAATTAGATTTTCTCATAGCAACATGCATATTGAAGAACAGAGAGGAGATATCGATCTTACGAGATAAGCAGTTGTATTATGTGGTTATTCATAACAAGAAAAGGGTATTAATTGAAAATTAACATGAAAGCAGTACCTGCAGATTAGGATTTAGGAGACCAATTCAGGCTATCCTTTGGATCAATTTGGTTCACTACAATTTCAACGTCATCATCTGTTCTTTATCTTAGACAAGCAGCTACGGTACCGGGAAAAACACAAGAAAGAAGCCAATGAAGCTGAGCAGAATATCCTCTGAATCGAAGTATTTAAGTCCAATAAGCTATGAGACCATGATAGATACCTTCGTGTTTAAGTTACAAAACTATCCTTTGGTATTATCTCTTTCTCCACTTGTTGACTTGGCATAACGTGTCCTAAGTTTTTGTAGAAAAAGAAAATTATTATCATTTTGACAATTGATAAGTATTTTTAAGGGTTTAGTTATGGAAATAAAAATAAAAACTGTCTAGGAAAAAATATTTATTATATTAAAATATAAAATTTATTTAATTTATATATTTTTGGGTGATTAAAAGTTCATATTCCTAAATTAGTATACTTTTAAGACATTTATTAGAATTATTTAAAATTATCTTTATTTAATAATTAGAAAAGGAAAGTAATTTAATTTCTTCATCTAATACTTGCGAGTATTTTGGTAACTTAGCATAGTCAAAATTAATAAAGAAAGATAATCATTCATTTTAATTATGATAAAGGATTTGATTATTCACATTGAATAAAACTGATAAAAAAAAAAGAAGTAATATATTTAATTGTTTTATGATAAAAAATTTCAGCGTGAAAAAAATTATAAAAAAAAAACAGTGCACAAATTTAGCAGACAATCACATTGAATGAGAATATTTTATAATTTAAATAATAATCATAATTAAAACTAACTTGTACCTAATATATTAAATTTTTAACGTAATTGTTTAATTTTCTATTTGTATCTTTCTATTTTCTATTTGATAATATTTGCACACTAAATATTCAACATATTTTAGTATATAATGTAAATTTTTACTTAAACTAAAACGATTAGAGAAAATAGGCTATGCACTGACAGTGTAAGATTTACACTGTCATTTAATCACAAATCATCATTTATGGTATGTTTGTTAACTTTTATAATAACTATCATAAAAGTCATACCAACAGTATTTTTTAATTAGTTGACAGTGTAAAATTTTTTACACTGACAGTGCATAGCCATTAAACTCAATGAATTATTATGTGTGTATATAATTTTTTCTTCTTGTGTTTTGAATAAAATGATTCTCTCAATATTCATGGCTGTCGTATGTTCAATGTCAATTAAATAATTAATTTTATTAACTGTTGTATATTTACGGTTGTTGTATATTCAATTCAATTTTATCTTACTGCATTATTCATTTTTATTTGTACTTGTACCCATTTTTTTGTGACGAAGACTATCTTTTGGTCTTAAATCAAGTACTAATTTTTTGAAGTATTAATGTTTATTTAATTGACAAATTTTTTGTAACAGATATTTTTATAAGATGCACTTCTATTGAAAAATGTGCCCAAGATAAATTATTAAATTAAGTATGACGGTGGAATTGTGCCCGCCACTAAAAACAAAAATGAAAAGTACGGAGGTGGAATAGAATGTGACTTATGGGCAGAGCCGCCTAGGCGATTCACATTTTTTATAGCAATAAAAGACATGTGAATTTAATAGCAATGATATAACATTTTTTTTTTAATTTAGTAGTTGCACTAATAGAGATCTCTTCTTGCCTTGACAGAATTAAATACAATATTAATGTGAAATCTTCTTACAATTTTTATTAATTTTTAATATTTATAAAAAAAGTATTAAATAAAAAATAAATGCATTAACTTAGTATTTTCAGAACCTAAAAAATATATAACATTTTCTTTATTTAATAAGAAGATTAATAAAAAAGATATTAGGAAAAAATTATAATTATTTTTAAGAATAAAAGTTAAATGTAAAGCATCTTATTTTAAATGAGAAAATTTACATGCTTATCGGACAATTCACATGCCTATCTTAAATCGCGATATAATTAATAGATAAGTATATAGCCATTCATTTGGAACATAAGTGTGTATCTACTTTTATATTTGGTTAAATATATATATTTTTGTCCTGTATGAGTAAATTTTTGTTTTAATCTTTGTAAGATGTTTTTTTTTAGTTTTTATCTTAAAGAGCCTGTATTGTCATGTGATACTTATTAATTGCTTATGAATTTAACAAAAAATTAAATGATCATTTTAAGTGACACTCACTAGTGCCTATAGTACTATATTAACATATGACACCTCTAAAAAAATTTTAGATCTCTAAAATAAATGTTATTTATCTACCTTAAAATAAAGGTTAAGAATCAAAAATAATAAATTCATATTTTGAAGGGATAAAAACTAAAGATATTTTTTTTTATATAGATCAAAATCAAAATTTGTTTATTTTGCAAGGACCAAATATAATAATTTCAGATTTTGGAGATATAAAAACTAAAGAAGAAATTTTATAAGGACCAAATTCAACACTTATTCATTTTATAGGGACTAAAAACATATTTAATTCTTTATATATTATAAATTTGACTTCTTATTTTAAACAACAATATTTTAAGAGAAATTCTTACTTTCATTAAGTTATTTATCTTTCTCTATATTGAGTATTTAATTTTATTATAATTTTAATTAATCCTAATTTAAATTAAATTTTAAAATTTTGAAATATTATATCAATAAAGATAGTGCTTTTTGATTCAGATATTTTATTTTCATAATTATTTTTCTCAATTTTAAAAGTCTTATTTCTTCAATTCATTCTTATTTAACATAATTGAATATTTATTATTAATAATAAAAATATTTATCATTCTCTATAATTTTTTTATGAATAAATTTTATTTAAATCTATAAATATTTATGTAACGTATGAATAATAACTTGCTAGATTAATATAACTTATCTCCATTAAAAATATAACATAATCAGAGTTTATCAATATCATTTTAAGAACAGAATAATTATTTTTCAAAAACGAAAATCCAAACGTTCTCTAATTAATATAATGAAACCAGCTAACGATTTGTGGTAAGAACTTATTTAACTGTATCTATTCGAGTCCAATCCTCTTATTAATTTATTTTAGTCGTACCTGCTATCATTTTTTTTTCTAGCATCCCTCTCAAATAATCTGTCAGTGATTCACATTTTATATAGAGAAAATAGATTATGTAGTGATGGTATAAAATAATCTTATATTGTTATTCAATTACAAACTGTCATGTAATTTGTTGATTTTTATAATAACTATCTTAAAAATTATATCAATATTAGTTGATAGCGTAAAAGTTTTTACACTGATAATACACATCCAATAAACTCTTTTATACATCCCTCCAAAAAGGATCATTTTTCTATCCAATATTGTTGAGTACTAGTCGTGGAGGCAACAAATTCTGATATAATATAGTTTTCCGGTTCTGCTCGTTTTCTCCAACAGCTTGGTGGAAATCGACAAGTTGAATACATTTATGGCTTGTTAATTTTAGGGCCATTACATATGTTTCAAGGTAATATTCATAGTATAGATTAATATATATATATATATATATATATATATATATATATATATATATATCATTAATATTTAATAATTAAAAATCAAAGTTATTTAAGTTTAAAATAAATAAAAACGTAAGACATATTTATGTTCTCACTTTTTGTTGAAAAACACATTTCAATGTATTTTATCTCAATTTTGACAAAATTTATGTAAAATATCATAAGTACTTTTAGTGTTATGTTCTAATCAAAATTGAAGATTCATCATTAATTTAATTATTCTAATCTTTAATATTGACTTTTTAATGTGCAACTTATTGAGATGAGTCTGGACCTAAGTTTTGTCTAAAGAAATGAAATATTACTTGTTAGATGTAAGATAGTTTTCTAAATAATTTGTCCCCTTTAAAGTATATATATATATATATATATGTGTGTGTGTGTGTGTGTGTGTAATTTAAATTAAAAGTAGTTAACAAATTTAACCCATCTATTTTCTCACTTTTCTCACTCTCTTAATTAGACATTTTTAGGTTCCTTTCTCTTCTCTCATTTCGATGTGTATTTCACACGAATTAAGATCCTATAAAGTGAGGCTCATCACATTAGGGAGTAAAGTGTGAAATACGAAAAAACGCACAAGAAGGGGGAGGGTTGAATTGTGCCTTGTAAAACCTTTTTCGAAATAAGTAGATCAAATAAAAACGTTTTCAAGCATAGGAAAGAGAGAAGAAAAACACAAACGGTTTTATACTGGTTCACTCAACCTGAGTTACGTCCAGTCCCTTTACCCAGAAGGTATCTACTAACTAATCTTAGGTTACAAGTATTGTTCGTGGTTTCTTCAGGTTTTACAACGCAATCTCCCTAGATTGCTTAACCCAATATTCTTTTACACTAAGTCTCTCTAGGCTTTCACAACACACAAGTGTTTTTAAGAGGAAGGGTCAACTCACGTAGTGAGGATTTGAAAGATTTAGCTTAAGATTACTTTGAGGATCCTTACAAATTTTGCTATCGTCCACTAGACGCTCTTAACAAAGTATTACACAAATCTTTATGTTCTTGTTCTTTTTTACAGACTTCGCCTTTTTCTATTCACCGTTTTCGTTTTTCGTTGGTGCATGTATATATAGTCTTCAGGAAAAAGATCCGTTGTAGATAATTTGACTCTTTACGCAATGAGAAGCGTGCAGACTATCTTTTCAGAAATGTTAGGCATGGCAGTTGTAGACTTGCACTACAAGGGAAGGTGTAGGACTGCGCTGGCGGTCTGTTCTTCTGAACCTTCTTCATTTGTCTTGTCAGCTTGATAAGTTGACTTGCTTTATCTATTCTGCTGTGCTTTGTACTGAATTGATGTTGATGCTTCAATCAGATTTGAACATTAGTTCACTGGAGTAGTAACATGTAATTTACGAGGCAGACTTAGCATAAATCTAATTGACGTTCAGACTAAAAACTTAGCCGTTTGAATATATGATCTTAGAGACTTGGACGGTCGCCTCTAGTTTGTTCAACTGGATGGTCTTTAAACACGTCTACTGGACGGTCTTTAACATGACACTAGACGGTCCTTGTTGGCGAATCTTCTTCTTAGCTGTGACAGGGTTAGTCTATACGCGCAAATATAAACATTAATAGGCTTTGTTATCTTCAAAACATTGAGGGTTTAGACGCTTCTACGTCTTTGGTTCCAACAATCTCCCCTTTTTGATGATGACAAACCTTATTAATTTTTAAGTTTTTGCTAGAAACTAAAGAGGCGCATAAAGAAGTTTTCGAAAGACTTACTATGCTCCCCTTAAGTCGAATATACCAAGTTTTGAATCCATATCAAATATTATACCAAGTATTAAGCATATTATATAACAAATATAGGATTTAATATAGGCAGAGCAGTACTTGAAGTAAAGCATATCAACTTTGTATTTTATTTAGCTAGTTCATAGCATAAAATTTAACAAGAATATATGCATAAAAAAAAATGCGACAAAGGCAAAAAGAAAAAAAACATAGAACATAATGCTTTCTCCCCTTTTGTCATTATCAAAAAAAAAAGAAAGGGAGTCGTCATCATAGTCACTGTGGCAAGCAGCGGAGGAGGAGAAGGTTGAGAAGGATGGAGGAGGGCTTGTTGGTTCTGAAGAATTTGGTGAAGAAGAGTGAATATAGGTTGAAGTTGGGTGGCAACATATTGTTGAACGGCAGGCCAACAGATGGGATGGATGAAGTGGCAGAAGTAGAGATAGGGAGGCTGGCAGAGGTTGAGAGCCAGGAGTAGGCGGTGGTGGAAGTGTAGGTGTAGGTGAAGGTGGTTGAGAAGGTGGAAGAGCTTTAGAGGGGGGAGGAGGTGCTTCTAGAAACTTGAGGTTTGGCACGTCAAGTTGATAAGGTCGAGGAGAGGTCTAAAGGTAGGGTGGTTGGAAAGTGTTGATATGCAGTAAGAGCAGCAATCAAAGTGTATAGGATAAAAGTTTCTGGACCAAGGAGTGGACGCTCATCTGGTGGACGGACAAAGGCAGCTGAAGTGTCCGAAAAGTGAAAGACACGAGCTGACGCTGCGTGAATTCATAGTTCATTGCAGTTGGGATATCGGCCTTGTTGTCTGTTGAAACGCCACTGCTGGACGCTTCTTGTTCGCATAGGAACATATGTTGATGCCAGAAGCGTTCAGCATCGGTCTCGTCCATGTCTGTACGAAGACGCTAAGCTAAAAACCATTCATGGGAATGGGTTGGGTGATGTTGAATTGCAGCTCTGGACGGTAAAGGCAAAGATGGTGCCTTGGTCAGAATTTTCTTCTTCTTGCAATTTTCATCAATGATTAGCAGTCTTGGACAGACGCAGTCTGGTTGGATGCAGATGGATGTGGAAGGTCGAATATGTTGGGATGGAGGAATGAACAGGTGATACTTCAAGAAAGCTGAACCTTTGAGAGTGTTGCAGAACATATGCTCAAAGGCGATGGAAAGAATCCATCTTCTTCCGGATCTATAGGCCGAAGCTTCAAATCTGCAAGGCGTAGATGAATGATCTGCTCGTCCGTTGGTCCTCTTTGTTGTAGAGCTTTCTCGGTGTCTTCGACTGGAGGTACTCTGTGTTAAAGTACTCTAGGAGGATGAGCATTTATGCGCCAAGCTCGTACAACTCTAGGATACCCCCGTCTAATAAACCTGCTTGAGCGGCAGGTGTTCAATGGCTCCAGGAGGTAGTGCCAGGTATTCTTTCGACGGCTGATGGATATAGTCGTCCATGTACTTCTCCATGACGATCGAAGAGTAATCAAAATCGAAGTCTGGTTCAAGAAGCTTTGGACGCAAAATGATGGCATTTTCGTCCAGGAGGTTTTGGAGATTGCCTTCAACAAAAAGTAGAGGCCATTTATGTTTGGTTTGTGCCAAGGTTTCTGAGGAAGAGGTAGGTAAAGAGATGATGGTTGAGGAGGGAGGTGATTTAGGAGGTTTAATGGAGAGGTAAGTTTTTGGGATACCAGGGGTAAGAATGGTGCAGGTATAACCTTCATCACCAGGCAACAACATTTCTGGTTCAGGTGTGGCTTGTGTTTCGGTATGTGGTTGGGTAATAGGTTATATGGTTCAATGAGAATAGATTCGATAAAATCATTTACAGGTTCATTAGCAGCAACAGGAGAGGAAAGCTTATGTTTCTTGGACTGTGCTTCCCCTAGCAGTGTGTCTTCTGGTCGTTTGGGTGAGGTAGGTGGTTGGGATTGTGGTTGAACAGGGACAACATCCATGGCAGCTTTCTGTTTCTTAACAAGCTTACCAATAGGCTCATCGTCTTCATCATCAGAGGTGACGATCAACCGTCTCTTAGCAGGAATTGTAGTTGGTGCAAGAGAAGGATCAGATGCAAGGGGAACAGGTGGAGCTGAAGATCATTGGGTCTTGGACCTTGTAGCTCTGGTCGCTTGTGTCTTGGATGACCTCCTTCTGGTGGACGGTTTGGCAGCAATTGGATTTTCAAATAGTACCTCGTCGTCCATTGGTGCGGCATGCTGGACGACTGGCGCTACTATTTGTAGGGGTGCCATCTCAACAGCTTCTTCTTTGACGTCCACGAGTTTGGACGTGGTTTCTAAAGGCTTCAGCACGAACCCAGCCTTCATCTGCGCAACATTGTTGCGTCAGAACGGCAGTTGTGTGAATCTATGGCCATCACCCAGAATCCGAATCTTGTTTTGCTCCCCAAGAGAAAGAGCAAAGAAAGCATGAAATACATGCTGTTGCCAGAAGATTCTGTTAAGAAGTGCGGCATAGGTAATCTGGTCGCGCTCCCCACGTCCTCTCATGGTCCTGAAGATGTTGCTCAAGATGAGATGCAGCAAGCTGAACTGTTGACTAGTGATCATGTGGAACAACGCAAACAGGTGCAGGAAGGTAACGCTGTCCTTGGATCCAGCCTTGTGAAGAATTCCCTTGTTCTGAAACTGCTAGAATATCTTCCCTTCTTTCGTCAGTTTGTTGTACTTGATTGGGCTTTGTCCTTCAGGACCCATTAGTGCAGCATCAACTGTGTCATGTCCTCCAAAGCTGTCTTCCCAGCCGTTTTTGATGCAAGATCCAGCCCTCTCACAGCCAATGGCTTGGGCGACAGAGCCTAGGTCTAGTGTGACCTTAACTCCCAGAACGATTCCAGTGATGTCCGTCTTTGAGAAAACAGCAGAATTCCAAAACTGTCGAATGAGTTCTGGGTATATGATTTCGTTCAGGTGGAAGTAGTTGAGAATTCCACATCTGAGCAAGTTATCCTTTACATACACCCCTATGTCGTCGAGAGCTTGGATATCGAAGCAGCTTTCGATGAGAACAACAGCCTTGTTTAGGCTTTCCACATGAGCCACGGCCTTTGCAGCGGGACTAGCCTTTTCAGTTGTCATATCTGAGAGCTTAAAGGAAGGTTAGGGTTTGAGAAGTTGAGGGAGTTTAGGTGGATTTGAAAAGAGGTGAGTATTTGGTTTGGCTTTGAGTGTATATAACGAAACCGAAGAGTTTTGCTTTTGGCGGTTCTTTTACTTTCGAAGAGAGAGGTGATGTGTAATAAATGCTGGGTCTGGCGCTTACATTTCTCGAGGTTGGTTATACAGCGCATGAGTGACTTAGACTAAAAAGAAAGCATTTATTTCAAATCATTTTCAGAGAAAACATGATTAAGCTCGGATAAGGATGTACACACAAATGAAAGTCGTTATGTAATGCGAAAATATATGCAAGTGGACGATGAAATATTGGACGCTATGAAAACATTGGACGCTACCGAACCTTGGACGATCAAGGCATGTTGAATAGAACTATTCACTTATAAATTCCATACCTAGAAGATCTCGAATATGGATGAGTTTCTCTTCAGGAAGGGGTTTTGTAAATATATCTGCCAATTAATTTTCAGTGTTAATAAACTGAATATCGACAACTCCCTTCTGAACATAATCTCTTATAAAATGATGTTTTATTTCAATATGCTTTGCCCTACAATGTAGGATAGGATTTTTTGACAGATTTATAACAGCAGTGTTATCACAGAAAATAGGAATGTTACTCTCGTAGATACTGTAGTCTTCTAACTAATGCTGGATCCATAAGAGTTATGAGCAACAAGACGCAGCTGAGACATACTCTGCTTCCGCTGTGGATAGGGTAATTGTCCCTTGTCTTTTGCTCGTCCAGGAGACTAGATTCCCACCAATGAAGTGACATCCTCCGCTGGTGCTCTTGCGTTCTACTCTATCTCCTGCATAGTCAGCATCGCAAAAACCAACTAATCTATATTCTTTGGTTGACTTAAAACATAAACCAAGATTAGTGGTTCTTTTTAAGTATCTAAAGATTCTCTTAACTGTTGTTAGATGAGTTTCTCTAGGATTAGACTGAAAGCGAGCACATAGACATACGCTAAACATAATGTCAGTCTAGATGCTGTGAGATATAAAAGGGATCCAATCATACCTCGATATGTAGATTGATCTACCTTTTTAGAAGTGTCGTCCAGGCTAAGTATTGATGATGGATGCATGGGTGTACTCATTTCTTTTGCATCGTCCATCTTATACTTTTCAGAAGTTCGTTGACATACTTTGTCTGATGTATGAATATGCCATTTCCAGTCTACTTTACTTGCAACCCCAGGAAGAATTTTAGTTCTCCCATCATACTCATCTCGAATTCTGCTGTCATAATCTTAGAAAAATCCTTGCATAACCTGTCATTAATAGCTCCAAAAATAATGTCGTCTACATATATTTGTGCAATGATAAAATGTGTTTTGACGTCTTTGTGAAAAAGAGTGGTATCTACTTTTCCTCTAGAGAAACCATTTTCTAAAAGAAAAGAACTTAGTTTTTATACCAAGCTCTTGGAGCTTGTTTAAGACCATACAAAGCCTTTTTAAGTTTGAAAACATGTTTGGGAAAAATATCACACTCAAAACCAGGAGGTTGTTTCACATAAACTTCCTCGTTTATTATGTCATTTAAGAATGCACTTTTTACATCCATTTGATAGAGCTTCATATTGCTATGAGCAGCAAATGAAAGTAAGATGCGAATGGTTTTTAATCTAGCTACTGGTGCAAAAGTTTCGGTAAAGTCTATACCTTTTTGTTGAGAGTAGCCTTGTGCTACAAGTCTTACTTTATTTCTGACCACATTGCCAGCTTCATCAAGCTTGTTGCGGAATACCCACTTTGTTCCAATGATAGACTTGTCCTTGGATGCGGGAACTAGCATCCAAACATCATTCTTTTCGAATTGACTAAGTTCGCCCTTCATGGCGCTAATCCAGCCATCGTCCAAGAGAGCTTCGTTTACTGTCTTTGGTTCCAGTTGAGAAATCAAAGCAGTTTGAGCTTGCTCCTTAAGGTTGATCTTGTCCTAACATGATCTTGAACGTTTCCAAGAATTTGATTTTCTGGATGATAGATCTTCATTTGCCAAGAACGTCTAGTTGGTTCTTTTTCTTCTGCTTTTGGATTGTCCATTTGATCTCTAGACGCTGAAGGTCTAGCATCGTCCAGCTTCATATCTGCAAATGAATCGTCTAGCTTATGATATTTCGTTATCAGGCTTTTTGTCATTGAACTTAACGTGGATGACTTCTTCAACTGCTAATGGTTCTAGAGTTGTAAACTCTATAAGCCTTGGATGTTTCAGAATAGCCTAACAGTATTCCATCATCACACTTTGAATCAAACTTACCAAGGTTGTCCTTAGTGTTTAGAATGAAACATTGACATCCAAAGGGATGAAAATATGATATGTTGGGTTTTCGTCCTTTCCACAATTCATAGGGAGTCTTTTTCAGAAAAGGTCTTATATAAATTCTATTTTGTAAATAACATGCAGCGTTTACAGCTTCAGCCCAGAAATGCTTAGGAGTTGAGTTATCATTTAGCATGGTTCTAGCCATTTCTTGCAATGACTTGCTCTTTCTCTCTACCACACCATTTTGTTGTGGTGTTCGTGGTACAGAGAAGTTGTGGAGAATTCCGTTCTCCTCACAAAACCCTTGAAAACTTTCGTTTTCAAACTCTCCTCCGTGATCACTTCTTATTGAAGCTATACAAACACCTTTTTCATTTTGTATCCTTTTGCAAAAGGTAGAAAAGATTTTATAAGACTCATCCTTGTGTTTTAACAACATAACCTATGTCCATCTAGAGTAGTCATCCACTATGACTAGTCCATATCGTTTTCTGCCCAGGGAAGCTGTTCTAGTTGGACCGAACAAGTCAATATGTAATAGCTCAAGAGGTTTAGTTGTGGAAACAATATTTTTTGATTCAAAAGAGCTTTTTACTTGTTTCCCTTTTTGACAAGCATCACAGAGAACATCAGACTTATAAGCAAGACTTGGAAGTCTTCTTACGAGGTTATGCTTATTTAGCTTTGAGATTAATCTCAAGCTTGCATGTCCAAGCTTCTTGTGTCAAATCCATTGATTTTCCTTGATGGATACTAGACAAGATATTTTTGATTTGTGAGGTCAACTAGATCAATCTTATAAAGATTGCTTTCCCTTTTAGCAAAGAATAATATGGATCCATCTAGATTCTTGATAGTACATTTTTCTTTGTCAAAGGAGACATTGTGTCTACTGTCACATAATTGACTTATGCTCAGTAGATTATGTCTGAGGCCTTCAACATACAAAACATTTTCAATAGAAGGGAAGGAATGCTTACCGATTGTTCCTATACCTATGATCTTTCCCTTCTGGTTTCCTCCAAAGGTGACCCACCCACCATTCTTGGGTTGCAGGCTTTGGAACATACACTTTTCTCCCGTCATGTGTCGTGAGCAACCATTGCCCAGGTACCATGACTGGGGTCTTCTTTCGGTTGTCAAGCAAATCTGCAACAGGTATTATCATGGACTTAGGTACCCAAATAGACTTGGGTCCTTTTTGGTTAGTTCTGAAGGCATTAGATGCCTTCTTTGTTGGACAATATCTACATTGTGTTGATTCATGCCCATTCTTTCCACATATTTTACAAAATGTTATATTTTTACCAGGTTTGTAGTTTTTTTTTTTAACAAAACCAAGTCCAGATTTGTCTTGAGGACTTCTTTTATACGATAGAATTTTGTCTAGATTTTCAGTTCCACTGACAAATTTAGATAAACTTTCTTTTAGATGAGTAACTTCTTTTTGAAGTTTTAAGACTTCATGAGAAGATGTTTCTTCTGAAATATTTTTAGTTTTCAAAACCTCATTTTCTTTCAAGACCTTTTTATGCTCTTCGTTGAGCAAATTGAATTCTTTTGTTATTTGTGAAAATTTCTTTTTCAATTCTCTATATCCTACTGAAAGATTTGAGGAGTTAGCAAACAAGTCATTATAAGCTTCTTGTAGGGAGATTAAGTTGTCGAAGTTTACCTCTTCGTCTTGCTCATTGTCTGAGCTATCAGAGCTGGTTCTTGCCATGAGACACAGGTTGACTTCTTCTTCTCCTTCTTCATTTGATGAAGATAGGTCCATGTCTTCCCAGGTAGCCCTGAGACCCTTTTTCTTGGAGAATGTCCTCTTTTTGTTTTTTTGTAGACTGGGACATTCAGCTCTGAAATGTCCAGGCTTCTTGCATTCATAGCATACTGAAGGACTTTTTTCTTTTGGAGTTTTGTTAAACTTTTTGTGAAGTTTTGGGCTCTTGATCCTCCTTTCTTCCTCCTCCACATAGCCTGTATTTTCCTTGAGATGAAGGATATCTCATCCTCATCAAAGTCGTCCTTCTCAGATTCTTCCTCAGAGGATTCTTCCATGTTTAGTGCCTTGGACACTGATCCTCTAGATGGTCGCTGGACACTTAGAGCAATGGACTTCTTCTTCTGTCCTTCGTCTTGCTTCAGCTCCAGTTCATGTACTTTAAGAGTTCCAAGTAACTCTTCTATTGAGAGTGTTGTTAGATCATTGGAAGCTCTTAAGGCTGTAACCTGGGGTCTCCATTGCCTAGGCAAACTTCTCAAGATTTTGTCAATGTGATCATAATTATCATAGGTTTTGCCTAAGGACCTCAGGCTGTTTGTTATGGTTTGAAATCTTCCAAACATAAGTTCGATAGTTTCATTTTCTTCCATAGTAAATAGTTCATATTGTCTTATGAGTAAGCTCAATTTGGACCTCTTTACTTGTGAGGTGCCCTCGTAAGTAAGAGCGAGGATGTCCCACATTTTCTTAGCACTTTTTAGACTATGTACCTTTTCATATTCAGAATCAGATAAGGCACACATCATAGCATTTCTACCCTTTAAGTTTAAGAGATACCTCTGTTTGTGAGATTCTGTCCATTGACTTCTTGGGAGTTCCACTCCATCATGGTCAAGGGGCAGGTAGTCGCCAGTTTCTACTACGTCCCACATGTCTATGTGACATGCATCAAAGAATGCTATCAGTCTTTGCTTCTAGTAATCGTAGTTCTAACCTTTGAAAAAAGGCGGCTTGTTAACGGCTTGTCCTTCGTTTTCCATGAGTGATCAGGATCGTTTTTATCCCTGTAGTGTTAGATGCTCAACCCCAAGAGGCCGACCTCTGATACCAATTGAAATACGAAAAAGCGCACAAGAAGGAGGGGGTTGAATTATGCCTTGTAAAACCTTTTTCGAAATAAGTAGATCAAACAAAAACGTTTTCAAGTGTAGGAAAGAGAGAAGAAAAACACAAACGGTTTTATACTGGTTCACTCAACCTGAGCTACGTCCAGTCCCTTCACCCAGAAGGTATCTACTAACTAATCTTAGGTTACAAGGATTGTTCATGGCCTCTTCAGGCTTTACAACGCAATCTCCCTAGATTGCTTAACTCAAGTATTCTTTTACACTAAGCCTCTCCAGGCTTTCACAACACACAAGTGTTTTTAAGAGGAAAGGTCAACTCACGTAGTGAGGATTTGAAAGATTTAGCTCAAGATCACTTTGAGGATCTTTACAAAATTTTGCTATCGTCCACTAGACGCTCTTAACAAAGTATTACACAAATCTTTACATTCTTGTTCTTTTTTACAGACTTCGCCTTTTTCTATTCACCTTTTTCGTTTTTCGTTGGTGCATGTATATATAGTCTTCAGGAAAAAGATTCATTGTAGATAATTTGACTCTTTACGCAATGAGAAGCGTGCAGACTATCTTTTCATAAATGTCAGGTGTGGCAGTTGTAGACTTGCACTACAAAGGAAGGTGCAAGACTGCGCTGGCGGTCTGCTCTTCTGAACCTTCTTCATTTGTCTTGTCAACTTGATAAGTTGACTTGCTTTATCTATTCTGCTGTGCTTTTGTACTGAATTGATGTTGATGCTTCAATCAGATTTGAACGTTAGTTCACTGGAGTAGTAATATGTAATTTACGAGGCAGACTTAGCATAAATCTAATTGACGTTCAGACTAAAAACTTAGCCGTTTGAATATATGATCTTGGAGACTTGGACGGTCGCCTCTAGTTTGTTCAACTGGATGGTCTTTAAACACGTCTACTGGACGGTCTTTAACATAACACTAGACGGTCCTTGTTGGCGAGTCTTCTTCTTAGCTGTGATAGGGTTAGTCTATACGTGCAAATATGAACATTAATAAGCTTTGTTATCTTCAAAACATTGAGGGTTTAGACACTTCTACATCTTTGGTTCCAACAAAGTGTGCTTATCTCCACCATTTAATCATTCAACAACTCAGATTAATTTCTGTTTCAGAAAAAAAAAATTCCTTTGATCCCATTGCCATTACCATTCTCTCTAAGAATTGATTGTAATTAGAGAATGTATAAATTAGTGATCGAAAGAGTAACCAAAACATTGTATGAATGCAAAGATATGTCTTTGAAATAGAGGAAATGTCATTCCTGTGTTGCCCATGGTTTGAAATCCTGTCCATCTATGATTTTTGGGTTGGGACTTAAATTAAGAAAAAGTCTTACTTGATTGTCGAGAAATTATTGACAAACAAAAAGTAAACAATTGATCATTCATCATTGAATATAATAAGCAAACAAAATGGACCATCAAGAGTCAATAGTTAAACATTATAAGAGTTCTATAGAATCTCTAGTACGCTTAATTTGCTTGAAAGATTTAGAAGCAACGTTTCACTTTCTTAACTTGTCCTTCTTGTCTCTCTTCATAAGTAATGGTGAGGGAGGAGAGAATACGTTAATGTTAGGAAGACAACCTTGTGTCACGTTAGTGGGAATTAACCCCTTTAAACTTTTACTTCTACCCATTTACAATTTAGCCTTAATTGTTTATCTATTAGTCCCTTGATATGCCACACGCCTCTCATATGCAAGTTACCATGTTTGTGAAAGTTTGTTTTCATGCATGGAAAGGATTTTTTTTTTTTTTTTTTTTGTGCTAGTCTTATGTGGAAGGGTATTTTGGTCATTTCCATGGTGTTCTAGCTTAGTCCAAACTCAAGATATGCCCCAGTCTTACTCTTCGTAAAGCGTATAATTGATATCGAATAAAATACTACTACTTTCGATCCTTTATATAAAAAATAAATAGGTATATTTTTTGGTCTTGATTATAAGAAACATAGACTCATTTTTAAATGAATTAACTGTTAATTTCCTTTTATATCTTTAATTTATTTTGAATTCTATTAACAAGACACTCACTCATTCTCCATGCAAGTGGATGCATTTATTGACTTATTAACAATATAAGTCATACTCATTGGTGGGCAAAATTATATGTTGAATTATGAGAAGTGTCATTAAATATAATCACCACTTAAACCATTTTATTCTATGGGTATTTATGGAATAAAAATTAAATTTATGACATTATTAATTGAAATTAACCAACTTAATTTTTCATTGACATTGATGACTTAGTTATTTTTTTCCTTATATAAAGGATTAGAGGTAGTAATATTTTATCTAAAAATGCCAAACTTGCACTAGGGTTCTCCTAACCCTAAGTATGATTAATTAACACTAATCACACTAAGTTGGCACATTAATTGACATTATTCACTTAAGAAGCCAATGTAGGTCTACAATGTCTATCAAAAATACAATCTAATTCATAATTTAAGTGTTAGCTCAAAATTGAGTTACAAGCAAAACATAATTCAATTAATTAAATTTTAAGATTATCGTTAGTGTTTTCACTTATTTAGTGATTCATATAGTGATTAGGAGACAACAAATTTGGGGCATTACATATGTTGTCCAAGTTACCATGCCTAAAGGAAGATGGAGTATTAAGATCATCCCATCAATAACTTTCCCTCAACCAACCTCCTTATGTTCCT
Source organism: Spatholobus suberectus (assembly GCA_004329165.1). Taxonomy (NCBI): domain Eukaryota; kingdom Viridiplantae; phylum Streptophyta; class Magnoliopsida; order Fabales; family Fabaceae; genus Spatholobus; species Spatholobus suberectus. The sequence goes on from CM014732.1 coordinate 37,545,067, forward strand.
CCACCCTTAAACATTTCCTCTCGAGGGAGGCCTCCTTAGTCACTCCACCCCAACCTCTGGTGATAGATCCATTCTTCACGAGAAGAGAATAGGTAGTGACAAAATCCTACTCATGGTCCTCTAAATCAATCGTGTCAACATGCACTTTGGCCTTTGAAGTTGAGGGATGAGACAGGGGACTAGCATATATCTTCACTTCCCTTTTTGCCTTTATTAGGGTAGTAAGTTAGGACTCTTTGTCAACCATCTCTATTAAAACAAACAAAAACACTATAGTTAATAAAGATCATAATAACCCAAAACCCTTGATACTTATGTAGACACTTAGAAGGGCTTTGCATTTGTCTTCCCCTACTCTTTCTCCAATTTGGTCATGTAGGTGATCATATATATGTCTCTCCGTGGGTATCAGATAAGAAAAAGAGTAACAAAAGTCTTCGCATCATAGAGAAAATGATGTTGATTCCAATAGAAGGGGAGAAATGAGGATTCCCCTTTGGTGTTAGGATGACCTGCTTCCCCTCTTCAATAGGGCAGAGGTAGAACTAACACCTTTTCAACAAGCCAAAATAAGCAGCGAAAAGCTTTTTCTCAGCATTCCAAAGGGTTAACCACACTTGGTAGTCAATATCCTTGTCCTACGTTAAAAGGGCTTAAAAACATGGAAAAATCTCAAACATTGCAAACCAGGCCAACCCTAATACAAAAGTTTGAATGATTGTATGAAACTCTAACAATTAGGATGAAGTTGGGATGAGACCACAATCAAATGTTGAAGTAATTCCTTATCAAAATGAGAAAAGGAGTCCTTGCAAATGACAATTGTCGTTGTGGAGCTTGTGAGACCTACATTGGAGGACCACAATACTCGGCCAGACCGTATAAGGCACACAACCACGATTCTTGGGCTGGTAAGGAACACATTCTAAATAATCTTTTAATAATAAGGCAAAAAAATGACAAGAAAGATCATCCTTTGTATAAAAATATAATATAATAATCATAATAAAGTGTCTTCATCATAATTAATTTAACTGATAAAAAGTTATAACAATTGTTTCAATACAATATTATTATAAAAAGTTATAACATGGCCAAATTGCAAAGCAAATTAAAATGGTCAATAGTAAATAACTAGTCATAACCTCAAAGTTCAAACACATGTATTTCACTCTACATCTGCTTCCCTTTTGTTTTGCTCAAGCCCCTTGTATATCAAACAGACAAATGTTAGAAACATTACATTTTCTATTCCTAAAATTAAAATGCCATCAAGGATATTAGAGGTGTTTGCCTTGTATGGATGGCAAATGTGAAAAAGTTAGGGAAAAAGATCACCTGTAGATCAAAAGGAACTGCATGATCATGTAGTTTTCAATCTAACGGTGTAAAATATTTTATCTTACATTTCATTTTAAAACTTATAAAATTTATCTTTAATGATTGATATTCATGCAGTTGAATTTTCAATAGCAAAGAACCCTGATATGAAAATTAGCGAGTGTGTTGTGGCTCTATATAAATGGATAAGATTAATTGACACTAAGTATCAAATTTTGTAAAATAATTTTTTAATAATTTTTTAAATGTTAAATTATATGTATTGCAATATCAAATTTTTAAAATAAACATAAGAACCCATCCCCATATAAAATGAAAACTTTTGTTTTGATGCATTGTAAAATATGAAGAATAATAAGTTATATGTTCACAAAGATTTAATCCATACATCTCAGTTACTCTGTTTTCCTTATGATATGTTAGTATATTATTGCACAATCAGATCTTCTAATAGTAGTATATTGAAGAACAGAGAGAAGAGATCGGTCTTACTAGACAAGCAATTGTATTTTGTGGTTATTGATAACAAGAAAATGGTATAAATAATTAACAAGAAAGCAGTAACTGCAGATTAGGATTTAGGAGATCTATTTAAGGCAATGGTACCAGGAAATTTGGTTCACTTCAATTTCAACGGCATCACCCGTTCTTTATCTTACATAAGCAGCTATGGTACCAGCGGGAAAAACACAAGAAAGAAGCCAATGAAGTCAAGCAGAATATCCTCTGAATCAAAATATTTAAGTCGTATCAGACGACCATAGATACCTTTGTGTTAAAATTATAAAATTATCCTTTGGTATTATCTCTTGCTCCACTTGTTGACTCAGCATTTACGTGTACTAAGCTTTTGTGAGAAAAAAATATTACTATCATTTTGACAAATGTCAAGGAAGGTGTTAGTTAAGGAAACAAAAATAAAAATTTTGTACAGGAAAAAATATTTATTATATTAAAAATATAAAAGTTATTTAATGTTTACTTTTGAATAATTAAAAGTATTTAATAAGGTATACTTAATGTTTTTGAATTAGTTCTTTTAAGAAATTTGATATTTTCTATATTTAATAAATAAGAAAATTTCTTCATTTAATATTTGAGGCTATTTTGGTAACTTAGAATAGCCAAAATTAATAAATAAAGAGAATCATATATTTTAATTAGACAAAACAGGCTATGTACTGACAATCTAATCACAAATCACCATATGTGGTAAGTTTGTTGACTTTTATAATAACTATCTTAAAAGTCATACCAATAATGATTTTTAATTAGTTGACGGTATAAAAAAATTTTCACCGACAGTATATAGCCATTCAACTCAATTAATTATGAGAGAGAATTTGATTAATCACATTAAATAAAAATGATTAAAAAATGTATTTTTTTGACGGTGATAAAAAAAAATATACTTAATTGTTTTATCATACATTTTTAGCGTTAAAAACTTATTGAAAAAATCAGTGCACAAATTTAGAAGACACTCAAATGGAATGAGAATATTTTGTAATTCAAATAATAAACATAATTAAAATTAACATGTACCTAATATGTTAATTTTTTAACGTAATTGTTTAAATTATTATACATCCTGTATTTATATCTTTATCTTTCCTACATGATAATATCTGCATACTAAATATTCAACATATTTTAGTATATAATTTAAATTTTTACTAAAACTAAAATGAATTATTGTACATATATACAATTTTTTCCTTTTTGTGTTTTGAATAAAAAGATTCTGTCAATATTCATGGCTGTTGTATATTCAATGTCGGTGAAACAAATTAAATTTACCAACCGATTAATAATACAAATAACTGAAATATATTAATGCATTATTGATTTTTATTTGACTATATTTAGCAAGACATTTTAGGTAGCTTCTAGTTTTTTTTATTAGCATAAAAACTTGTTTGACCTTATTAATAGTGTTTGGCAAATAAGTTTTTTTAGTAGTTTGTAACGTTTTTTGAGACGTTATTTTAAGTAGTGTTTTTTAAATGGTTAGTACTAGCTTTTTATTTTTTTCCCTTTTTATCCTTAACATATTTATTAAAATTTCTTATTATCTTTTTTTTACATAAGATTATAATTTTTTTATTTCTCTTCTTATAGAATTTATTTTAACCATTACACTATTTTCATTATTTATTATATTATTTTAACATTATACTTTAAGACATTTTAACTATTATACTAATCAACATAATGAAAGTATGATATTTACTTAAGTGTATGTTAATCTATTTTATTTTAAACTTAGTTAAAAATATATTAAGATATAATATAAAATTAATAGTAGAATGCATAATATGAAAAAAATAATATCATAATTGAAAACTAAAAATTATAATTGAAAATAATTAATCCATAAATAAAAATTACAAGAACTTAAAATTAATTAAAAAACTAAAATTATAATTATTTCAAAATATATTTTATCAATAAAATAAATTTAAAATTTATATAAAAATATCACATAAACATGTCCTTATCTGTCGTTTTACATTTATCAGTTACTTTAACAAATAATTTTACCAAACACTTATAACTCAATAAGCTAGCTTAATATCTTTCAGCTACCAACTACTAGTTTTCAATTAGCAACTAACTTTTCAGTTTTCAACTAATTTTTTAACTTTCAATTAGCTTTTTAATTAGTTTTGCCAAACATAGCCAAATGTACCCAATTCCTCTGTGGGTTTAATTTAACAGATATGTTAGACCCACTACTAGAGATGAAAAAGTAAATAAAAAGAAAATGATGTTACATAGATATATTAGATTAAAACTAACTAGAGTCAGTCTAGTAATGGGTTTGAGTAGTTTGTTTGAGGTCTTAGATTTTACTCTTATTGTCGTCATTATACACACAGACACAAAAAAAAATGTTAAATTAAACCTATAGTTAAGTGATGTGACTTATTATGGGGAGAGGCAAAGCATAGAGGTGATTCACCTTTCTTATTTCAATAAAAGACAAATATTAAAAAAAATGTATTTAATACAATTGTATGTCCTAGATCTAAATCGATACTACTAGTTAAGCTGGGACTATTCCGTATTAATTGATCCATGAGCTCAATAATAAAAAATTTCAATCTATTTCTCAATTTTTGTAAAATTAATAAAATATAAGAAAATAATCAACTATTAAATCTTGACTACAGGATTAAATGTGTGAAACCTGACGGGAAGTAATCCATGTCCCTCTAATAATAGGTTTAATTTAACAGATATGATGTAACATCATTTTTTTTTAATTTCTTTTTCATCTCTTGAGTCTTTAATAGAGATTCTCTCCTTAACCTTACGTAGTTTAATACAAGATTAATGCGAAATCTTACTACAATTTTTATTGATAATTAATATTTTATAAAAAAGTATTAAATAAAAAATAAATGCATTAATTTAATATTTGAAAACATAAAAAATATAATATTTTCTTTATTTAAGAAGATTATTTGGAAAGATATTAATAAGAATATTTATATATAATTATTCTTAATAAAAAAGTTAAATGTAAAGAATCTTATCTTAATTCAGCAAACTTACGTGCTTATCTGACAACTATGACATGTTTATCTTAAATTGTTGTACAATGAATCCGTAACACATAAGTATATTGCCACTCATTTGGGATATAAGTATGTATTTAATTTTATATTATAATTCGATTTTTTTTTCTTGAACGAAAATACTTTTAAGAGCAATTTTTATCTTCATTAAATTATGTAACTTGTTTATATTGAAAATTTTATTTTATTTTTTATCTGTAATTTTTTTTGAAATTTTATTACTTAATATTACTTTTATTTTTAGAGTAAATTATATTAATATCCCTTGAAGTTTTTTGATATTGCACATAATCCCATGCTTTTTTAACATTTACAACAATCTCCCTTATAGGAGTATATGATGTAATAATTTTCAAACAATTAAGAAAAATTAATGTAATATATAAGGAACATCAGTATAACATTTATCAAATAATTAAAGAGGGTTGGTGTTAGAGTAAAAAAAAGAAAGGTATCAAAAGAAATTTGATGAAACTTTAGAAGTGTCAATGTAATCTACTCTTACTTTTACTTATAATATGATTTGTATTTAATTATTGTCTTGTGACTTGTTAATTGCTTATGTATTTAACATATCAATATCTAACACCTAAGGGCCCGTTTGGAATGATTATAACTTTTTGATTTTTGGTTTTCAAACGTAATTTAAAAAAAAAAAAAAAACATGTTTGACTAAAATAGTACTAAAATGATTTTTTAACTCAATTTCAAAACACTTATACATTCATTTAACAAGATAAGAAATTTTAAAATGAATTTATTTGGAAACCAAAAATTAGGAAAAAAAAATTAAAACTGATTTTTAAAAACTAATTTCATTTTTTTAAATTTTCAAAACTTACAACTAAAAACCACCCCAAAGAGACCCTAAATTTTTTAGTAGATACTTAAAATAAATGTTATTTATCTACCTTAAATTAAATGTTAAAGACTAAAAACAGTTGTTTCAAATTTTGGATGGATGAAAATTAAAGAATTTTTTTTATAAGGACCAAAACCAATATTAACTCATTTTACAGGAACCAAAAACAATAATTTCAGATTTTAGAGAAATGAAAACTAAAAAATTACAAAAACCAAAATCAAAACTCACTTATTTTATAGGAATTAAAAACATATTTAAACCAAATAAAAACCTATCACATAACGAAGCAAGTTTAGATATGTAAGGCATTCTCTAGCCTTCAAAACCATTTCTGAAATTTTTATAAGAACACCATCATTAGCCCAAATGGGAGAAAGAAATTGATAGATAAGAAGTTCTGAAGAGAGAAAGACGAAGCATCTCTGACATACTAAAGTTTCTAACTCTGCCATCACTGTACAGAGAAACTTGTGGCGGAAATCCACAAATTTGGCAGAGTATTGCCAAAATAAAATGACAAGTAATGCTGTACAATTAAGCATAAGAATAATACCACAATGAAAAAAATTACTGCAAATTAATCTACCAGAATCCTACCAATTTGCTATTTCTATATTTCCTTTGATATCTACCTACCTATGTCATTAAATAGAACATCAAATCAAAAAGTTTGGTCTAATTTTGGGAGTTTAGAGATTGCAATATCACCATAAGCTTCGTTTTGCTGTACATCTACATAACCTGTAGTTTTCAAAACCTGGAAAACATAAGACAGATAACGAGGTTAAAATCTTTTTCCCTCCTGATCAGGGTAATGAGTTGAATTTCTATTCCATAAGAAAGCAACTTCACAAATAACATTCTCAAAAAATGGTTAATTATAAGATCCATTTCATGAATCATGAGTAAATGCGGTCCTACTTTAGACTAAGAATGAACTGGTAGTTCTCCCAAAAGTTTTTCATCTATGAATATTCAAGCATCGTCATAGTGGTTAAAAAAAGCAATGGCAATATCTTATACCACCACACAGGCAAATAGCCACATATATTCAACTAGTTTGTTTTACATGGAAAAAAATGATTAAATTAAATAAGAGTTTAATGACTATGCACTGTCAGTGTAAAAAGCTTTACATTGTTAACCAATCAAAAATCACCCTTAATATGACTTTTAAAGTAGTTATTATAAAAATTAACAAATTTATCATTTATGATAGTTGGTGATTAGATGATTGTGTAAAACGGTTTTACATTGTCAATGCATAATCTATTTTTTCATTGAATAATTTTAAAGTAAATGATTGAAAGGATCAACTTGTTTTGCTGCTACCAAATATGGTTGCTAAGAAAGAGCAAAAGAACTGACATAAGTTCCCTATTGCCTTGCATTCTAGAGTTATATTAAGAACAGTTTTTCCTCCTTTAACAGGTCAAAAGTATGATATCATCTACAGAACAAGAAGAGTAGTAAAGACATGAGTGCATAGTTCTGATTTCTGCACAGAAAATGAAGATAGAAGTTTGCCATAAGAAAAATAAAGTCACCATACTTGTCATAAACATGAATATAATCTTAAAACACAAATTGAACATACCAGTACTTCATAAAATAGCCTTGCACTTTCTTTTCGGGCTCGGCCTCCAAAAACTTGTGAAAAGTTTACAACATCCTCCTCTTTTTGTTTCCTCAAGTAACTTGCAACTTGCCTGTACATCATCGAAGAAGACCATCATAAGCCAATCTGGTAAACAATAATTGAACTGTTGACATTCCAAAAGCCAACTACAATCTCACCTGGTACGATCAGACCACCCAGCTGCTGTAAATTAAAAAAAAAATAACGAAATCATGCACTATTAGGAAGAACATAGAATTTAACAAAAACTATTACAATTTATAAATGAAGATTTGCCAGTGTTCTCACATAATTCTGAATTCTCTGTTCCACTTGAATTTATCTCCTGAGACAAACATAATATGTGCAAGGATACATCAATTAGATCAAAGTCCAAGAATAAGGATAAAGCAAGAAAATTAAAGAGGGACTTCATACTAAAAATTAAATAAGCTCATGAAGAAAATAACATTCCAAGAAACCACATCCTCACATGTACATCTTCTGCTAAAGCCAATTGGGGACTTTTTTTTTTTTTTCCACTTCAGCAAAGAGAGCTAGTGGAATAAGACTCTTTTTTGTTGTTGTTCAGCAAAGAGAGGGAATTAGCTTTGATTCTTAAAATCATCATGTCTAACATATTTGATATTTCTATGACAAAGTTAGAAAGTTATTTTATTGGATGAAAGAAGAATTCATTGAAGGAGAAGAGAAAAATGGAAAAATTAGGAATCCTCTAATAAAAATTTGCAGGGGTGGGGGTGGGGACTGAATAAACAAACAAATGAAATACCAGCATTGGCAATGGATTAGTGACAAGACAGGACACAAAGGATGATATAGCTCTAATATCATGTTGAAATTATAAGGTTTTAGGTATAAAGGAAGGAAATTGAAAAAATAGAAACTATAAATAATATACTCAAGTATAGTGATGTGTTATAATACGATGATATGATTATAAAACCTAGAGTACTAAGCCTTATTTATATTAATCATAATCATCATTCCTAAATAAATGGAAAACAAATCAAATCCTAAGAGATAATACAGAGAAAACTAATACTGAAGGATAATCTATAATAAAAATAATATTGGATATTTTCATATATTCTAACAATCTTCACCCTTTGTCATATAATCTAAAGTTTCATACTAATTCAAAGTTCCTAGATTAAACAACAATATGATTTTTCTTTACGTGAGTTGTGTGGAGACATTTATGAGTGTATGGCAAACTAATCACGGTGTTCCTGTTAGAACATCAAACAGAATTTTTGTCATTTAGTAATTCTTTACCTCATCCATCAGATTAAGCGCTTCATTCATTTCCAAGGATTGCTCTATCTCTATGCTTTCATGTGGACAAGAACATTCTAAATTATCCAAGTTTTGAATTTCAGTTCTCGCTGGGTGCTCAATTGACCTGCCTTTTGTTTCTTGGCACGGAGGAGTTGGTATATGCTCTGGACTGCCAGAAGCCTGAGATTCAGCTACATCTGGGCATTGAGGAGGGATTAGTGGAGCAGTTGCTATATGCTCTGGACTGCCAACAGTTTGAGATTCTGACATGTCTAAGTTCCCTGAAGTTTCCACAATCTGAAGGGAATCTGGTATTTTCATTTTCTTTTTAGAGGATAAGATTTGAAGCTCTGAGGAGCAACCTGAGGAAAAACAATGTTAATAAAGATAGAAGAGTTTATAAACAAAAAGAAAAAGAAAAGTGATAAAATCAAACTTACCAGGAAGCAAAGGCTCATAGAATCTATTAGGAAGACTGGAAATGAGAGATTCTCTCTGCACAGTACGTAGAGTACACCGGGATTTTCTTCGGTTAGAAACTAAGTCACTTGCATCATGTATGCTCTTTCTAAGTACCCTGAAATGGTTCAAAATGTAGAGTGTTCAATCAGAGTTCAACATAACACTTTGTTGAGGGCAACATCACGACTTGCACATCCCAATAAGAACTGAATTGATATTCTATCATGAGTGGAACAGCTGTTATTTCATTTACTAGATCACACGAGCTACATATAAATATTAGTGCAAATCAAAAGCCAAAAGTTCTAAGAAAGTGGTTACAAGCAGGGGAACATGAGAGACAAAGAAGAATAAAAAAAATATGCAATTTACTCTGAGAAAAGGAATCACAATGGTTTTTAGAGTTTCTTTCCTCCCATATCTTAATCAAAACAAAAGCAGGTTGTAATACATACACAACATTTCAAGTCCATCATATCCAAGTTACACATTATTAAGAATGATCAAATGACATAGTTACACTTGAAAGAAAGGATCTGAATTGTATTTCTGACTTGAAATTAGAGTGATTACATATGGTATATATAGACTCCATCTGACCTAATTAAGGAAATACAAGGGAATAAAAACAGTACAAATCTGCCTAATGGTATAACTCCCTAATTATAGGAATAAATCTGGCCTAATTATATTACCACGCTCCCCCTTAATCTGATGCATAGATATCTATCACTCCCAACTTACAAGTAAAGATCATGAAAGTGTTCTGTGGGAAGTCCCTTGATGAATATATCTTCCAACTGAAGTCTTGAAGGGATGTATACAATGGCTATAAATCTACTATCCAATTTCTCCTTAATAAAATGTCGAGTCATGCTGAATTGGGTTGTGTGCAATGCTAATAGCAGATTTATTACCACAAAATAGTCTCGTGAGAGCTTCATATTTTATTTGGAGGTCATTGAGCACAATCAGCAAGAGTAACAAAAGGTAAGTTCTCCATATAAAGATAATTGGGAGAAAAGAGATTTGTTACCAGACAAATGATCCGATGCACCAAAACAAGAATCCATGGGCCAAGAGAGGATGATTGAGATACAAAATCTATAGGATTACCCATGTGAGCAACAGAGGCAATAGGGATGGAGGATGAAGATGGCAACTTTCAACTAAATGCACTCACTATATTCAGCAGAAAAACGGTCACCTCGTCTAAGGATCAAGAGGAGTGGCCTGAGCAATATTAACCGTCTTGTTTTGTTGACAGGTCCTAGCACAGCACTGGTCCTCAGTATGACCAGAAAGGTTGCAATAAGTGCAGCATGGACGTGAACAGTTACCTCCACGACCACCTCCTCAGCCTCTGATGGGATGAGTGTGTGATAAGTGTTGTAGAGTCAACAAAGGCCAAGAAAAGGGAGCAGTAGATAGACAGTGTCGCAACAATTGTTCACTTACAGCATCATAACACAGTACTAAAGGGCTAGATAAGATCTGATTGCACACAAAATCATGATCAGAAGGAAGGTCAGCTAAAGCAAGGACCATAAAACTTTGCTGCATTGCTCCATGTGCGTCTCTGCATTATCAGTGAAAGGCATATGGGTTTCAAAGTCAACAATGAAACTATTAATTTTACCCTGGTATGTTTCCATGTCCATGTTGTCTTTCTTCAAATTAGCAAGGTTGGAAACTATAGTGGAGACAATTGACGTCATTTGAGTATACCTTTTTTGGCTTTGTTACAAACCTCATAGAAGATCTTGAAGGCATGATACTAAACCTGCAGCTTGGCATCAAGAGAGTACCACAAAACACTACATAACGAGACATTGATTTGTTTCCATTGAGATTAATCCATTGTGGGGATATCCTTTAGTTGTTTGACAAGATGATCGTGACGACCCTATCCCTCAAAGTGGATGTCATACTGTGCTAGGTCTAGGGGCAGTGTGGTTGAGGTTGCTAGAGGATGGGAAGGTCACCGGAAGAGGTGTTGGTCAGTGGGTATCCCCGGAAGGGGACTCACATGCCAGGACCAGGCAGGTATGTGAGGTGGCTGCGCCGAGAGCAGTGGCTAGGGCAGCGACAACTGGAGAAGGATCATCAGTGATGTCTGCTCCTAGTCATGGGCAAATCAGCGAAAGGATGAAGCAATGGTAGAAAAACAGAACAGGGAAAGACATTGGTACTGTTGCAACAGAGCTAGGGCAATGTTTTTAGGGAAATTAGGGTGCACAAGGTGAGGAAATGAACCTACTGATATATTAGGTTTAGGTAATTGAGTGTCTAATGCAGACCACACACTTGTATTTATATTTATGAGTTATGAGGTACAGTAATAGTACATTATAAATGTTAATCAAATCATGATGATATGTACTTGTGCTGAAACTAATTTAAGCATGTACTGCATGTACTACATGTGCTAAATGTGCTACATCTAACAAGTCCCATATCTCTGGACTCATAGACCTATCAGTTCCACCCCCAATTGGACAAGGTTTGTCCTCAAGTCTAAAATAGGGGAATAATCATCTCAATGTCTTCCCAAGTGACCTCCACCAAAGGGAGATGGGTCCATTTGATAAGAATCTGAGGAAGTTGCCAATCTTCCCTCCAAGACGATAAGCCAAAGCTGCTTCAAGGGTAGTGACCGGTAGATAAACCCCAAGGCCATCTCGAAGGTGCTGCTTCATTGTGGCCTCTATCAAAGACTGTTTCAACATATATATGCAATACAAGGTGCATCCTAACAACCTCCAGCAATTTCAGCCTCTATGCAAATGCTTCTACCCTGGACTATTTGAGACAGCCCAAAAATTTCTGCTGTCCGCTTTTGGAACACCCTCTTGGTGAGAGATATCTGCCTGTGGGGTCTCACCTTCAAACATACCCAATCCCTAACAAACACGAACTGTAGGTCCCTCCTTTCAGTATTTTGCGAAAATGTTGAGACCATTTCAGATAATTTTTTCCTTTCAGCCTATATGCAGGCTGAATATTCTGCAATTCACTAGGCTGTTGCAATCAAGCATCCTCCATTGATTGCACAGCACTGGAAGCATCCTCTTCATTTGACATTGTGGGTGATACCCAGCAAAGATAACTGGCAGATGCAAGGAATTAGCAATGAATGCCGATAAAGCTATGAGAGAGAGGACAATGAAACAGCACCTATCAGCAAAGAATCGTTAGGCTATGAAGGCCAATTGATTCAGAGAGGTGTTCAGAAGATTTCAGCGGAAACAAAGGTAATCAGAGAATGGAACCATGCTCTCCTACCATCTTAGATATTGAATAATATGGTGTATTGTTCAAAATTTAGATGATAAACACATGGATTAGATATATACACCTACGACCTTGATAGGAAAAGGAAAGAAAATAGAGTCGAAACCAGCGATTTGTGAGATTTCATATAAGAGTAAGAAATCCAAGTAAATGAGCCTAATTCTAGGGTAACAATCGTTTACAGAATACTTCCTAAAATAACTAACACCGATTTTTCCACACCATCCTCTAACAATAAGCAAAATTTCAGTTAGGTAAAATAAAGATCCCATATACTTATGACACATTTATTAATTACAATGTGAATGGACATATTATACTAAAAATTTGGTAAGAATTACAGTTTATCAATTAGATAATAGCTTCAAATTCTAGATACATGACACAATCCTTTAGCACCAGTCTTGTGCACAAGGAAGCAAGGTAAATAAGCATTGAAAGATTTCTATCTCATACACTGGCGTGACAGAAGAATTTCAGACATTTGAATTGATACCAAGAAAGAACGATTAGAAAGAAGGGCTTGTAAGAATATTTTCTATAATTATTATCACATACTTATTAGGCAGGACAGTCATTTCATCAAGGACAACTTTTCTTTTCCTTGAAAAGTGAGGGCGCTCTCTCACAGCTGGTGTAGAAATAAGCATCGACTCTGGTGTAGTAGCACCTGCCAAAATAGACTTTTAAGAAAAAAAAAATTGAAGTAGGACAATGATCCACATGCCAAAAATAAAGAAAGAAAATATTCAACAGTTGCATTTTCAAGGCTTCTACAGAATAATGATTTTATGAACCTTGTTTTGGTCTTCCAACTGAATCACCTTGAAACTTAGACTGAGGAGTTACATCAAGATTTTTTGACTTTGATGGAATAACACTAAGCCTTTCATCTTCAACTGAAACCTTTTCCTGAAACTTTGATTTGCCTTTGTGATCATGCTTTTCAACAGACCCTTCAATGTGTTTTTCATGGATCTTCTTACGAACAGATGAATTGCCATGGCTCACAGCTGGTGTACAAATAAGTATCGACTCTGGTGTAGTAGCACCTGCCAAAATAGATTTTTAAGGAAAAAAAAATTGAAGGAGGATAATGATCTACATGCCAAAATTAAAGAAAGAAAATGTTCAACAGTTGCATTTTCAAGGCTTCTGCAGAATAGTGGTTTTATGAACCTCGTTTTGGTCTTCCAACTGAGTCACCTTGAAACTTAGACTGAGGAGTTACATCAAGATTTTTTGACTTTGGTGGAATAACACTAAGCCTTTCATCTTCAACTGAAACCTTTTCCTGAAACTTTGATTTGCCTTTGTGATCATGCTTTTCAACAGACCCTTCAATGTGTTTTTCATGGATCTTCTTACGAACAGATGAATTGCCATGGCTCACAGCTGGTGTACAAATAAGTATCGACTCTGGTGTAGTAGCACCTGCCAAAATAGATTTTTAAGGAAAAAAAAATTGAAGTAGGATAATGATCTACATGCCAAAATTAAAGAAAGAAAATGTTCAACAGTTGCATTGTCAAGGCTTCTGCAGAATAGTGGTTTTATGAACCTCGTTTTGGTCTTCCAACTGAGTCACCTTGAAACTTAGACTGAGGAGTTACATCAAGATTTTTTGACTTTGGTGGAATAACACTAAGCCTTTCATCTTCAAGTGAAACCTTTTCCTGAAACTTTGATTTGCCTTTGTTATCGTGCTTTTCAACAGACTCTTCAATGAGTTTTTCGTGGATCTCCTTGGCAACAGATGAATTGCCATGGTGCACGCATTCATTTTCATAGGAATTTTCTTCCTGAGGCTTTTCTATACTTTCTTGAAAACTTCTTGCCTCATGAACTCCAATAATTTCCTGATTCATTTTGCACAATGAGCTCGATGTTTCCTTGGCGGAACTCTGATCGTTGTCAACTTGATGAGACTCATTAAATGCTTCAACAGATAACACATGTTCCTTCTCTCTCCCAGAAACCATACCGATATCCATAGATTCCCTGTGAGAGATTCTACTGCTTTCTTCATGTATTTCATCCTCACATGGTACAATGTCATCAACTGTCCGATCTTCAATAATTTGTTGATCTTGACCAGACAAACTGACAGATTCTTTTTCTAGTCCTTCTATTAAAACACTGTCAAAGTTCATTGGTTCCTTTTGAGAAAATATGCTGCTTTGAAATATATCCCTGCTTTCGAGTAAATCAACTGGACTATTTTGTGACAAAGCTTCAATGTCCATCATGTTCAACAGGTGAGATAGACGAACACTGCCAAGTATATTACACAATTAAATAAGTTCAATGAAGAAGATATACAATAATTCCAAATGATAATCAGCAGCAAATTATGATGGAAGAAAGAAAATAAAATTTTCAAAAATTTGATGGACATACTTTTCCACTATATGGTGATCAAAAGAGCAGGTGTTTTCACCGACATCAAACTCCTCAAACTGCAAATTACAAAAACTAAGATATTTAGGATGTATAGAATAAAAAAAATAACATAAGGGTTCGCTTTTTCTACTTTATGTAAATTTAAAACCATCAAGAATATGAAAATGTCTTCAATCAGTAAACCTGTAACATATTATGGCTACAGTTAAGACAGAATTCAATTTAACTAGGTCACCCAGTCAATCATTGATGATTCAGATTGGCCCAAAACACCCTACATTAGAGGAGGGACAGCGGGTTGAACCCGCCGAGTCAACCTGCCAAAATTGGCAGGGTAGGTTAGGTGACTCAACCTACCAACACACCAACCTGGCATTGAGGCTGGTTGACCTATCTAACCCACCAATATTTAAGGCATGTCCAAAGTATTTAGCAATTCTTGAATAACTCAATTGTCAATAAGCATAATTAATTAAAAATGTAAGATAATATTAAAATAATTTCAATAAGAATGTTATTTCCTTTTTCTTTTTTTTCTTAATTTACATTACATTTTTAATTAATTGTATTTATAAGCATTATACGTATATAAGAATTATACATATATTAGTAGAATATACTATATATTATCGATAATTCCCCTCAATATAAAAAATATTTTGGCGGGTGAACCCACTTTGCCACCCCGACCTTGCATATTATTCCAAACATATATGACTACAGTCTACAGTTATTGTATAATTTTATTAGTTAGCTCATATTCCATCATTTAACTCTGTTTGCAAAGATAAGCTCAATATATTTGGTACAAATCTATAGCCTATTTTTATTCTATAAATGTTATTAAAAAATATCATTAAATCTTATCTGCCTTGGTTTTCACTTCAATATTATCGGGAGAAAATCTATAACAAGAAAGATGAAAATGAAAAACATAAAAAGAAAGACATTGAATATAATGAAAAACCGAGATAACTGTCACATATGAATGTAAAGGACTAATTAACCTAAAAGTTTAAGCTTTCAAGCGGAGCCCAAGCAAAATATCATCTGGTATGTACATTATATATTGCTTGCACTACATAATCAATTAAAATCCCAACAAAGGAACTCCATAAACGAAATTACTTATTAACCAGCATGCAAGTTATAGTTTTGTATTATGTTATACTTATCAACGAAAGATACTAATAGGTCAAGTTTTGAATTAGGCAGTTATAATTTCGTATTATGTTATTAGGCAGCTATTTTTATATTAATTTTGGATTACATAGTTACATGCTATGGCGTGATAGTTATAGTGGTATAGAGGTTGTGTGATAACTGATAGGCTTGAAGAAGGCAATTAAGGTGCCAGATCATCATTTTGAAGTTTTGAAGGTGAAAATGTTTTGTTAGGAAGAAACCCTGTGTTTGTTGATGTTTGAATAGTTATCAATCTCAGACAGCAGCCTGTAGCAGTTAACTCTGGAAACGCTATAGCAGGATAGCAGGAGCAATATCATAATACAAACTAAATAATTTATACTACACATATAAATACTCAAAAAAAAAAGACCCAAAATTAAAGAAATTCATGATAAATAATAAGTCACAATTTAAACACACAATCACCATCAATCTAGGAGCAATAAGAACTTAGTAATGAAGTCAAAAGATGATGGTGAAATTAAGAAAGAACATAACAAATTAGATAAAAAAATTAGGAGAATGTGAATTGGGACATCTAAAGGAAGAAGAAAGAACGGAATAGAGGATAAAAAATACTCCTATAAAGTGTGAAGCAATAGAGGTCAAAACAAAGGTAACTTTTTGTGGAATATTTTACCCAAAAAAAACCAAACAATTATGTTCCAAGGGTAAAAATGAGTTTTTGAAGCCTACATCATGGTAGCACCGCTATCCGCTATTGAAAACCACTCCACTATTTAAATCCCACAGCGGCCCAAGGCTGCTCCACTATCACGCTATGGCATGCTATTGACTACTATGGATGTTTGTACTCAAATCTGGCCTAAAAATTAGATTATTTCTATAATTTATTCAGTACTCGGCATGCTTATTTCTTGAGTCCAACAATTTATCCAACCTGTTGGATGCCATCAAAGAGGAGGGACTCAAGAGTAGAAGAATGTGGAGGAGATGAATGCTGAGATACAAAGATCCAATTCTCACGTGAGGATAAGGGGAAAATGGGAGACACTATCCAAGACATTTGCAGAGATTTTGGAGAAATGAGAGAAAGGCTCAACAGTTTGGAATTCTACCATTGTTGAAGGATTTGGCTAAGAAAAAAAGCTAATTAATGCCTTGAAGATGGGGATTCAAATGTGTTTAAAAAGGCAGTGCGAAAAGTGGAATTACCCAATTTTGATGGGCAAGATCCAATTGGATGGCTGGCCAGGGCTGAAAAGTTTTCTTGAAATTCAAAAGATTAAACCTGAGCTCAAAGTGTCCATGGCCTTTATTTGTATGGAAGGGACTACTGTAAAACTGGTTTAGATATTTGAGAAAAAGACTACAGGAGATAACATGTCATGAAGCCCCTGATTACAATAACTCACTCAAAGTCAAACACTGGCTATAAACCCACACACACCAGAACACTCAAAATGAAGAAGAAAAAGTAAGTATTTATGAAGTTAGAAATCACAAGAACAATACCTCTCAGCTCCTAGAACTGTAGGCCTCAAGCCGTTTCACTCACAATTCATCTTGCTGCCCGCACTGTACAGTGTGATACCCTTTTGAATCATTCCCTCTGCTACAGCCAATACTCCACTGTGCATAATCACCTCCTCCGCCTACTGATTGCCATGTGTACTTCTATTTCTGGAGAAAACTTTCCAAATCCTTGGGCCTTGGCTGCATTGACCCAACAATTGGATCACCTGCTCCTGGGCTTCTATCAAAATTGGAGGTTTTCAAAGTGGAATTATTGAAGAGATTTTCTAGTAATGGAACAGAAAATCCTTATTGAAGTGGAGGAGTTTGTGCAGCAATTTAAAATCTTATTGGCCCAATTAACCGAGATTCCAGAAGAATTGACTTTAGGATTTTTTTGTGAATGATGTGACTTTATCACTTTAGAACTTAGAAGAAAAGTGAGGACTTATGATCCACAAATTGTGCCCACAGCCATTCATTTAGCCAAAAGGATCAAGAATAAATTGTATAGTGGTAGTATGATGTTGGGTTTAGAGAAAATAATTGAAATCCTCAACTTTCTGTTTGGTGTCGTTTTGGACATGAGAACACTGGGTCTTGGCCGTTTCTAGGTATAACCCAGTGAATTTGAGTCCTACTTGGGCCCAAGAACAGCATTTTGTTTCTTCTGTAAGGGTGAAACCAGATAGAAAAACAGTGGGAACAGGTGCAAGTTCCACAACTAGTAATTCACAAAAATTCATTGTTCAAAAGCTGCAGCACTAGGCATTTACCTTGTTAAGAGTATGTTAGAAAGAGGGAAGAAGTTCATTGTTTTCAATGTGGCCAACCATTTGGGCCACTCCATGGGAATCCCTTAAAGGAAGTTAAGAATGCTTATTTTGGGACATGAAGATGAAGATGAAAGGGTTGAATTGTTGGGACCAAATTCAAACGCTGATCTGCAAGGGATAGTTCCATTATTTCAGTCCTGAGGGCAAGGCTGCTTTTGTACCAAAAGGCATTGATAGGCCAAGTTCTAAATTAGGCAGTTATAATTCTGTATTAGGAAGTTATGTTCATATTAATTGCAAATTGGGCAGTTATATGCAATGGTGTGACAGTTATAGTGTATATACGTTGTGTGACACACTTGCAGAAGGCAATTAGGGTGTCAGACTGTTATTTTTGGTTTTTTGAAGGAGGAAACTCCTTGTTAGGGAGAAACCCTGCGTTTGTTGATTTTTGTACTACAATCTGGCCTAATAACTAGATTATTTCTACAATTTATTCAGAATTCTATTTATTTCTTGAATCCAACAGATACAGACACATATACACAGCGAAAAGAAAGAGCATTTATTAGACAGAAGTTGATTTAGCATGTATTAGTGAAGAGCTGAAGAGAAACAAAAACATAAAAACTTGCGTAGATAAAATGGAAGAAGCATTATTCAGGTAAGGCTTAAAGAATTGAGACACAGCAATGCAACACCTATTAAGAACTATGGAATGCATACCTTCTCTTGAGGAAACAGCCCAAATCCCTCAGTTATACACACAACCTCTGTGTCATTTCACAGCATATTACTTAAACAATAGAATAAGATTAAACTTACTATAAAAGTAAAATAGTGAAACAATTCTAGTACCTTTGGCTTTAAGAGTAATGTCTTCTGGAGGAGCAGTATGGGCCGTATGGCCTCTGAAACAACAGAAGATAAGTAATGAAATGCTCAAAAACCAAAAGAAAATTCTATAACCATTTAAACTTCTAAGTTCTAAACTAATAAAACCTTACCCGCCCGCATCTTCAAGTACATCCAACTCAAAAGCATCCAACTCTAATCTGTTTGGTATAGTAACAGACATACGCAAAGTTTCCACACGGGCCAAGTCTTCTCTATTAATCACAAATTTATTGATTTTAATGAGTACCTCATTGCAATCATCGAGCACATATTCAACCTTTTTTGAGTATATTCTGACAACGCCAAGAAGAAGATAGCCCAGCACTCTATAGGATACAACATCCATTTCATCTTGCAAAATCTTGTCTGCAGAAGGTGAAAATGAAACGAAAAAAAAGGCAAAACAATAGCATACCATTAACCTGGATTCCACAGAGTGGATTATAAACAGAACTTAAAACATTCTTAATAATTTTTGGAACTGACAGGACCCAGTGCCATCGAAAATAATCTATATAAAAGTGCTCTTACCAACCTCTAATGTAATTAACCAGTTGATAAGAGCAAATTAAACTAATTAATTTAACATTTTTCATATTTGATCCAGTAAAGAAAAATTAAAATGCTAAATATTAAAGTTGCTGCATGGGTTGTTCCAAGAACACAGGGTACTAGGGTCCCTTGGCCCCAAGACCTTTCCCCTTGGCGCATATAGTCTCCTTTAAATCAGGATTGAACCAACAATTCCACACAAAATCAATAGGATAAAAACATCCATCATGAAAGACTATAGAATTAGGAGAAAAAGGAGAAATTTGTGTGACTAATCAGTCAATATTGTGTATGTTCATATGATGTACAGTATTAATTATAAGAGAAATCATCTCTTAAATTAGAGCTGTTCAGTACTAAATACTAATCACCTATGAGTAAATAAAGCTATGACTAATCATTATACATGTGCTTAATTCTAAGACTCTCCCTAAAGGTGGAGCATATACGTCATATGCACCAAGCTTATGACAAATAAAATCAACCCAAGGCCCTCTAAGGAGCTTAGTTAATGCATCAGCTAACTGATCATTGGAGTTAACAAAACCAGTAGATAACTCCTGAAAGAACCTTCTCTCAGACAAAATGGTAGTCAATCTCTGTGTTTGTTCCTTTTATGAAAGACTAGGTTAGAAGTAATATGTAATGCAACTTGGTTGTCACAAATAACTACCATTTCCTTATTCCCCAATTTGAGCTGCAGAAGTGGTTGCTATAACCATGTAAGTTCTCAGGTTGCTGCTGCTATTGCATGATACTCGACCTTTGAACTAGATCTAGCAACTATGTTCAGTTTCTTAGTTCTAACCTATGAAACAAGACTTTGACACAACACAGACATGGACACTCCAAAATGGCTAATGTCTAAAATATAGGACATTGAGACCTCACATATATTTATATATATAAATATAAAGAGAGAGAGAGACTCAAATGAAATGAAATGAAATGAGTATCATAATAAAATATCTAAACGGAGGCAGTCGACTCAAATGAATAATTTTTAATAATATTAGTATAGTATGTCTCCATCTATATGGAAGTGTTGACTCATGCGTCTGAGTCGTATGGAAGTGTTAGTTCAAGTGTCTAAGCTGACAATAAATAATTTTTTAATTAGACACTTAATGAGGAGTGCCCCATGCATGTTAGACAGGTGTCGGTGTTGGAAACATGTCCGCTACCGTGACACTTCAAATAACATTCATCTAAGAGAGGTGTCCATGCTTCATAACTTTTAACATAGACAGAACCGGAAACCTAGTAGAAACATCAAATTGAAAATCTGAGACTAGATTATTCGTCTAAAATGGAAAGTCACAACAGCATTAAAAGCATCATCACAAACTAACTAGCCTAAATTCTTCGCCAATGTAGGGACCACTTGATACACATGAGAAGATCATAAAAGGTCTATTCTGAATGCAGAAACCATAAAACAGAATATAGAATTGAGAAAATTAAATAAATAAATAAATAAAATTCTGGTTTAAAAGACTTCCAGTTTAGGAATAATAGACTACTCATTTATTGGTGGTTGATGAATAAACACTTTGAGTAGTTAATTGTCCCAAAGCAGAAATGTTTTTACCAAAAAATTATTGTTTATAATTTTCCCTAGAAAAATTGATTCCATTTTGACTCTTTGATTATTAAGCTCTCCATCACCACAAATTTTGATTTTATTACATCTATTTATAAACCAATAATAACACCAATGCCACATCGACACCCTAAGAAATTATTTAATACTATGAGTCTGTTTGGCATGAGTTTGAAAAACTCAAGGATGATTTTTCATGCCCCTTGTCTTATGACCAGGAATATTATTCGCTATAACTTGCCATCTAGTAACAGCCAGAATATTCCACTGCTATGTAGGCCAATTCAGTCAGTTGGGTGGGTGAGCGGCAGCATAGATTTTTTAATACAAATGAAACTGATTCATGAACTTTTCACCTCCATTTTTTAGCCCCATATCAAACATACCATAACATGATATAATCATTAGCCATGTTGATAAGTTGTTGACAATGTTAGTTAATACAAGTATCAAGTAGCACTTTTGTGACATGTATCTCCTTCCACATGCATGATTGTAATGTAGATCATTGTTAGTTGCCTTTCCGTTACTATGTGACACTCTACTAGGCTACTGTTAGCTTCTCCTTGTATATATCTGTATTTTCATACATTATCAATATAAATCAGATTCATTTTCTCCAAAACCGTTATTGTTTTCAACTAACAATGTGACCATGACCACATTCATCATCGCTGCTATTTGTTCTCCTTAAACTTGAATTCAGTTCCAATAACTTCCACATTTAAAGACGATTTAGGATTAGGATAATCGCTTCAAATATATAATAGACATGCAAATTGTAAACAATCATTAAAATTATATATATATTAAAAAAAAGAAGAAAAAAAAAACACTGAAGCCACAGAAATTTCATCATATTTTACCGTAACAGCTATATTTTTTTAGGCCCATAGCAAACATACCATAACATGATATAATCATTAGGCATGTTGATAAGTTGTTGACATTGTTAGTTGGTACAAGTATCAAGCAGCTCTTTTGCATCACGTATCTCCATCCACATGCATGATTGTCATGTAAATCATTGTTAGTCACCTTTCTGTTAGTTTGTAACACTCTACTAGGCTACTGTTAACTTCTCCTTGTATATATCTATATGTTCATACACCATGAATATAATCAGATTCATTTTCTCCAAAACCGTTTTTGTTTTCAACTAACCATGTGACCGTAACCACACTCATCACGCCGCTATTTGTTCTCCTTAAACTTGAATTCAGTTCCAATAACTTCCACATTTAAAGAGGATTTAGGATTAGGATAATCGCTTCATATATATAATAGACACGTAAATTGTAAACAAACGTTAAAATTATATATAAAAAGGGAACAAAAAAAAAAAAAAAAACTGAAGCCACAGAAGTTTCATCATATTTTACCATAACAGCTATATTTTTTAGCCTAGAGGGTTAACACCATTCTGTTAAACCAAAAGCCAAAGGGTATCTTGGGACCAATAAAATAATTCAGAATCCCATAAACAAAAATGCCTTCCACCACTAATTTTCACAGGCCAGCAGAGCTGCATCAGCAATTTTGCAACTAACCCCAACTAAAACTGCCCCTTTCCCGACCAATTGCCCAAACTACTCACAAACACAGAACAACATAAACAAACACAAAAATGAAACGAAAAACACTTCTCCCCCCGTCAACCATTCTTCGGAGTAAAAAACACAACAACAAAAGAAAAACAGCACTTCCTTGTCTAACAATGAAGAATGCTACAAACCAACCAAAATCCTGGATTTTCCAAAGTAAAACAAGAAGAAAATAAGTTTATTCACCATTTCCTCCAAATCCCACGTAGAGAATGAAAAGAGAGAGAGAGAACACTAACCAACAGAAGAGGAAATGTCAGTATCAAGGATTTGAGGTCTCTTGAGGTTTTTGAAGAAGAAAGCTGCAACCCACAAAGGATTACTACCCGAACGAAGGAGCTTGGCCTTCAACATTTCTTTCTCTTTGGCTTTGCTCTTCCCTGGGAAGTGTGTGTGTCAGAAATTTAAAATGAAAAGGAAATTTATGAAGAGTTAAAGGTTTTATTGTTTGTGCTATGAGCAAATGGTGTGAAGAGTGCGAGTACCTGGCTTGGAAACGGTCGACTAGACTAGAGTGCCCAGTAAGCTTGCAAACTTCAGTCTTCACGCCAAAAACCAACTTGTTAACGGAAAACATTAAACATCACCTCTTCAAAAAGGGTAAAAGTAAAAAATAAAAAATAAAAAAATTGTGTTATTAAAAGGGAAAGTATCTGATATTTTACCATTTTTGGCGGGTGCATTAATTGATTTTGGAAAAAATAGATTATATTTTAAATATTAGGATTTTATTACTGATGTTTTAAATGAATTTACTAATCGGTGTCATTTATATAATTGTTAAAAAATGAATTGAAGAAATGTCAGTTTTTAATTTCCTTGTATCGAAAGATTTGATTTGAATT
This sequence comes from Spatholobus suberectus, assembly GCA_004329165.1. Classification (NCBI taxonomy): domain Eukaryota; kingdom Viridiplantae; phylum Streptophyta; class Magnoliopsida; order Fabales; family Fabaceae; genus Spatholobus; species Spatholobus suberectus. The sequence goes on from CM014732.1 coordinate 37,568,877, forward strand.
CATATTCTTCGTTTCCTAATTATGATTTTTAAAATATTCATTTATAAAATTATTTTTAATGATTTATGTGTGTTGATTTAAGTGGTAAGAAGATTGACTTTTCTTATACATGGTTTTTTATCCAAGTTTTATGAATTAGAAAAAATGGACGGTAAACGAGTTTTATCTCTTTTAATTTGTTTTACCTAACGTGATATGTTTTTTTTTACTATGTTAAAAGTGTAAAATATCTATTATTTTTGTCGATAACTAATTTCAAAATATTTAGTTTTTTTTTTCATTCACAAGATTCGAAATTTGAGGCTTTACTTAAGAGATACGAACATTATTTCACTCAGACCAACACCTAATATGATATGAATTAATTGAGACTTAATGTGACTTTTACATATAAAAGTTTCCAAGTAAAAAATAAAATGAAGGCATTTTTAACATGTATTTAATGATATGAGTTAAGGAATTTTTTTTTTGGTCACTATGTTATTGGTGTGAAGTATTAACTAGTTTTGTCGATGGCTAATTTTCATTAAAGAAACTAGCAGGCCACCTTTAGTGAGGTTCCCCCTTCTAACCACGTTTTTTCTATCTACAATACTCGAACCTGAGACCTTATTTAAGAAATTTGATTCTAGTTCCACTCGAACTAATAATATGTTCGTTAAGAAATATTAAATAACAACTTTTTATCTTTTTATTAAATATTTAATACACCATATTAAAATTTTCTATTATTTTAAAAGAATCTTAATTAACTTTTTATAATTTTAAATTTTCTTTTTTATTAAATATTTAATACACCACATTAAATGTTAAAAATATTAAATATTTAATATACCATCTTAAATGTTAAAAAATATTAAATATAATACACCATATTAAATATCTCTTGAGATGGAAGGAATAGTTTTCTTTCATAACGCAAAGCCCCTAGGAGACTCCGGAAATAAACAGGATGATGGTAGACAAGACACCCGCCTAAAGTGCAAACTCAAGTATCCTTTCGAGACAAAGGTGTTAGGAATAGGCAATAGAAGTTAGACCGTACAGAACATGAAAACGATAATAGGTTATTGCCAAAGTTTTTTCAGAGTAAAAAATAAAATGAAGGCAATTTATGAATCTTATTAGAGAAAAAAGGTCATACACTGACAATTTTACATTGTCATTCAATCACAAACTATTATATATGATAAATTTGTTGACTTTTACAATAATAGTCTTAAAAGTCATACCAACGATAAATTCTTATTAGTTGATAGTGTAAAACTTTTTACACTGGCAGCGCATGACTATTAAACTCATCTTATTAACAAATATTTAATGATATGAATTAATAAATATTTAATGCACCATATTAAATAATTTCTGTTATTTTAAAAATATTAAATAACATTTTATATTTTTAAAATTTATTTTTTATTAAATATTTTCCTTATATTTCATTAATCAAGAGGTTATTTGTTAACATTCTCGTTAAATTATTTATAAAAGTATTAAATATTTTTTTATTACATAAAAATAATAATGATGAAATATTCAGATAAAAATATTGATGAAAATTGAAACTAAACTAAGAATACTTATACAGTACTTAATTTTGAAAATTTTCTATTATCATCACAGTAATTAGATTATGCAACCTTCTTTTTATCTATTGAATTTTGTCCCATTATATGAATGAATTAGAGCATAGTCCCGTGAGTTATATGAGATCTGAAAGAAAATTAATTTTTTTTAAAAAAATATATCAAAAGCAACGAATAAAAAAATGAAGAAGCATAAATGGTGGGAAAATTTTCACTAACAACCAATGTGTCTAGATTTTAGACAGAAATTTAACTAGCTATATCAAATCATTCTGTGTGAAAAAAAGATATATAAATTTTTTTATGGTTTATTACCTGAATACCAAGTTATAGATGTTGGTCATCTAAATATAACTTGTCAGGTTCATAATGAAAATATTATATTTCTCTTTTCTATAAGCCACTATGGATGAAAATTAGATAAATTGCTCATTTGGATAGAGATGTTAATAGGATGGATTTGGACAAATTTATTTTTTTTCTTTATTAGACCTAAAATTTTATTTGGATTTTTTATTTCGATTCAAACTTGGTCCGTTCAATATATAATAGTATATGAGATAAGATCGAGTCAATTAATTTGTTTACATAATGTAATCTTAACATTATGTATAACTAAATCATAGAATTAAAAAAGTACAAAATTAAAATTAAGGTATATTTTATCACATATATTTCAAGAGAAAATAGGTCATGCACTGACAATGTAAAGTAGTTTCACACTGTTATCCAATCACAAACCACCATTTATTGTAAGTTTATTGACTTTTATAATAAATACTTTAAAAGTCATACCAACTGTAAATTCCAATTGGTTGACAGTGTAAAATTTTTTACATTGATAGTGCACGATCATTAAACTCATATTTCAAAATAAATTTTCTCTCTATATATAAATTAAAATAGATATCTTGAATGAGAGTGTTTTTAGAAGTTATTCTTCAATGACAGTGTTTTTAGCTGTTTTTATTTAACGAGAATAATTTTAGGAATTTTTTTTAACCTTTTATCTTTTTCAATCTCTCTTTTTTATCTTTATTTCTAAATTGAATTTCAATATTTTTTCAAAAAATATTAATAATTAAAAATCAGAGTATAAATTATTTATCATAAATCTAAAATATAATTTATATGCTCAAAAATATTTGTTTATTGCAAATTTTAATTATAATATAATTTAGAATTCAAAAGTATTTATTATTTATTATAAATTTTAGTCATATAAAATAAATATCTACCATGTGCAATGCACATGCCAAAATACTAGTATTAATATAAATATAATAAATATCATAGTATACCAAATATTATTTATTAAATCAAAAGTCTTATTATTAATATACAATTGATATAGAATATACTTGGTATACTGTGATATTTATTATATTTGTATTAATAGATTTGGTATACCAAATTAAATATATTATATTTGGTATACCAAATATTATCTATTAAATCAAAAGCCTTATTAATATATAACTATTATAATATATACTTTTAAAAAAATAAGACATCAAATTGGGTTAAAACCACTCAAAGTACGTATATTCCAAACTTGTCAAAACTAACTAAGTGTGGATGTTAGTGGGATGTGACAAATCATGAACATTCTTAATTAGAGGTTTATGGTCTAAGGACCCATTTAAAAGAGCTTATAAACAACTTATGAGAATAAGATGTTCATAAGCTCTTCCAAACAAGACCTTAATAATGTAATGGTGCCAAATGATTTGAGGTTCCACTATTTTGGACCCAGTTCTCTTTACCAACTATGTAATTAGCATCTCTGACTCATGATCTAAATAATATGTGACCTATACAGCCCTCTTTTATCATTGTTTTTCTTTGTTCACTTTTTGTCCATGCCAATCAAGTTGTTCCATTCTCTACACCTCCTTTGTTTGAATAGTGACTTGACCTCTTTATGTTCTATTGTGTTAGGTACCCAATTATCTCATATACCTTGCTTTCTTATGTCCAATTCTTCTATAATGCTTTTGGGACATAAGGCATCACAGTTTTTGCCATTGTTCACATACAATTCAGCACTAGATTCCAATCTCGAGTCTCAAGTCTCTCATTTTCTGCCATTAAACATGCATCTTCTTATTAACGCATGATTGAATACTCAAAGAAGTGAAGCTAAGGGATTTATGTTGAGTATGGTTCCCTTTTGACATGACAAAAGCATTCATTGTTAAGGCTTACCAATAAATAAGTGCATACACTAATCTTCCTCCCTTAATGCTAGTTCTTTCATCCATCATAATTGCGTTGTGGCAGTAGGTGCAACTTACTCAATTCATCTAGAAGACTTTTAAAAATGGTGTATCTTACTCATGCATGAATCTTGTTTCAACATGCAAAGAATACACCAAAAGTTGATGAATGTGAGGTGCATAGATTTATACAAAACATTCCTCAAGATCGAGTCAAATATCCCTATGGTGGCATGAGATATGCTACCATGAAAGGTTGAATTAGTTGAGTTAAACATGTTGTGACCATGGAATTACCTGCTCCCAATTATGAAACTCAAGCGAGCATATTGCTAGTTTCTTAATGCTCTTGTTGATGAATCGTAGTTTTGCCTTTGGCACGTTGAGTTGTTTTCATAGATTGAGCCTAGTTGTGGTAGTTTTTATCCCTCAAGTGCAATTGCAACTAGTGGCATTTCATGGTTATTCATCAACCCAAGATAATATGATGAAAAAGACATGACAATATTGGAGGCATTACTTTTCTTCTCCTGATTTCCACTATTAGAGGCCTTTTTTCCTCTCCAAATCCCCATTGTCATGCTTTAATGCCATAATAAAATTGCAAACAAAAATTTGAAATTAGAAAATGGATTTCTTTTTTGCACTACCAGAGGTTGTACACGTAGGGATATATACGTACACATTCTTTGAAACAAAAAGGTAAGAATATATTCTATCTAAGAGATAAGGGTGGAGCCCGTCTAAGATATAACTATCTACAATAATAAAATGTGAATAATGCAGCAATAAACATAGGTTATATAACAAGAGAATATCCTATAAGCATCCTTATCTCATTAAAACTACTTCTATCAAATTAATTTTTTATATGAATAAGAGACATTAATGTTCTTATGCTTTACTTGAATTCCTAGTAACTTGTCTAAGTAAATACAACTTGATAAATTTGTTGCTAGTTGCTAGAATATAATATTTCTCTTCTATAGTAGCATAATAAAGAAAAGGAGGCTAAGTATTTTAGGCAAAGACAAGAGAGGACTAAACACTACCCACTAAATGTTAATAATGACATTACTATTTTAGTTTCTTGCACAAGGGAAGAAAGGAAAATCCAATTCATATCCATTACTATCAATCCAAACTCATGAATTATGGTTATCAAACTAAGATTTACATTCTTTATAAAGTGAAATCTTTTTTAGACTAAAAAAGTTAATGCTTTTTTAACAAATGAAAAACTAGAATTAAGACTTTATACATATAATTAATAATGGAATAAATAATTTTAACTCATTATAATAAGCTTTGAAATTATTCAATAATTAGCAAAGAGACATGTGCTAAGCACAAGTTCATAAGAGAAAGATATTTTAATCATAATCATAACGATAAGATATAATTTTTTTTATAGAATTCAATCATTACTTATAATCATGAAAAAAAATGTCAAATTGATTGATATTTCTACAACAACATTTTTAATGCTTCATAAAGCATCAAAGGTGTAGCTGATAAGATGATAGAAAACTCTAAATTTACGCAATTGAAGGTAAAATACAACATTATTTAAGAATATTGATTGCTATTTGAATGTACAATAATATGTTATCTAACATTGCCTGTACTAAGTATAATGGACACAATTTATAGTTTGGAATATAATGCAATGAAAATGCACTCAAGCAGTGGGGAAAAAATATCTCCTACATCATTTACAGGAAAAAAGTCACTTCATTATATTTATATTTAGGACTATTGGACATGCTAGTTTAGTTGCAGACTAAAGATTCATTTTTCATGGAATAGATATGAAAAACCATAACAAAGTATATCTCCTAAGGTTGGCAAGATGAGTGATAAATATACACACATTAAGTTATCAAGTTACATCATGTGTTAATGTAAGAAACCCAAATAAGGCATAAGCCCAAAGGAATTCAACATCCATCAAGTAACCCATAAAAAGCACAAAACTAAAACAATCAATTTAATTATAAGCTACTCAAAGGTGAAGTTTTTAACTTAAAGCATGAATAGAGTGAATAATTCCTATTCAAAGTTGAAGTTTTAACCTCATAATTCTTGCTTCATTAATTTGTTACATCATAATTCCTTCAGGGTGTAAAAGGATGGTTGTGGGTTAAGGTTTGGAGCAATGGGACTACATATTACTTCTTTCTCTCATGGAGCAATTGCTTGTACAAAAACATGTTTTGTCTCTATTTTCAGGCCTTCTTGAAGAACCAAGTAGCACTACACCAAATGCATTCAAATAATGCACTCAAGATAATACTTCTAGATGAAAGTGCTATTGGAAAAAAATACAGAGCTTTTGGATAACACCTTTTTAGGAACGCACTATCTAAGTTTAAACACAACATAGTGCTCTCTAGAGAAAGCGCCATGCTTGAATTATTATCTTTTTAAAATTATAGATAACATTTTCTTAAAAAAGTGCAATCTAGTTTAGTTATTTAGATGAAACTTCTTTGGGGATGCATTATATTAATTATTATTCAGATAGCGCGCCTTTGGTAAAGTGCTATCTAAGTAATTTTTAAATAGTGATTTCTATGGAAAGTGCTATATATACTTTTCTTTTTTAAAACTTTTCTCCTACAAGTCTTATTCTCGTCCTCCTCCTTTCATTGACCCTAGCTTCCTTTGCACTCCAACCTTGCCATAGCATTGTTCTTGTTGTTGGTAGTTGTCATTTCCACTCACCTAACTTGCACTTTCCCTTGCATTCACTACAAGTAACACAAAAACGCACTCTTTATCTTCTGTGTGTAACATTGTTGCTCTAATGTGAAAACGAATTACTCTAACCTACAATAACTCTTTTTATGTATATTACTTGCTTGCTGCACTAACGTGAAAACTTGTATGTTTTAAAATAATGATTACTATATACTATAAAATGTACATTGAGTTATTTATAAAGTGTCAAGTATTGTCTAAATGTTGTCTAGGCATGACCTAACTTCTACAATTTGTGGACTTAAGTTAGATATGTACATCTTTAGGATTCTAATACATAGTATAATTACATTTTTGTCCCTTATGGCCATTTGGATTTATTTAGGGAAAATTACGCATGGAATGGTCCCAAAAATTATCATTGTCGTTCTTCTTGTTGAGTAGTAATAAGGTCTAGGTTTAGGCTTTTTAGATGTCATTCTTTGTGCATTTGTGAATGTTGTTTGAGAAAATGATTATCAGAAATAGATTTTTGGTAAGCACTACATTTTCTTTTTTATGTTAGGGTTTCTCATAGAGACTACTTCCCACCTCAAAAGGAAGCCAAACAATAGGAACTTGACCACATGTCCCATCTTTTAAAGGCCATATGTGAAAGGCTTAGCAATGTCGAAAGACAGCTTCGCGATAAGGAGGGACAACAGCCACAAGAACAATAACCATAAGGAAATGTAATCGTTCCTAATGGCAACGATAGTTGCACCCTTGCATCTGATCGTGTTCCTGAGGTATAAGATTTCTCTATCATCACCAACTTATTGCATGATTGGTAGTAGAAAATTGTATAACCTTCCATGTGATACACTACACAGGAAACCACTACCTATTAGTCAAGTAAGAGTTGGTGTTGATGTTGCTTTTAAGCTAGATACCACATGTTGATAGTTACAGATGATGAATTGATGAAACTTATATAGATGCAATAGGTACTTTTATGGCTTAACCAATCACCCTCATAGTTATAAATGTCGTGATATGCCTATAGCACTATAGGATTGCTAATAACATTATGCACATGTTTTTATATTATTTTTGTCCTTTAACTTATTTAATTGTAAAATTTTGAGGTTCATGATAAATCCAAAATTAAAGGCAAAGAGAAGATAGACCAAACAAAGGAGTCAATCACAATACCAATGAAGAGTTAGGGAAAAGAAGTATTACAAGATCCCTCCTTTGGCAATCTCCCTCCACTGTGTAATTACTTTGACATACACATTTAAATGAGTATGAATGTTTAGGATAACCTAGTACAAGAAATGGATAAAGAGATATTAGCATGGCTATTGTGGAGATGGTTAGTGCCAATCAAATTAATGAACTTCTTTGGCATAAGTGGATTGGTGCCTCAATGATTTATGTATCTGTTAGATACTTTAAATATATAACTTTGAGTAGTTAGTTTTTTTTTTTTCACTCAAATGAATATCTTATTTATGTTTTTACTAATCCATTCTTTTATTTTGGTGTGTAAGATACTTGTACAATAAATTGATGGTCTTACAAGCATTAATAAATTTTTTGCTATCTCCAAGTAACAAACATGTATGAGAAATGAGGAAAAATAACTATAGTTGACCTGTTTGTGGAAAATGATGTCAAGAATAAATTAGTTCTTAAGTCGTACAATACAGGGTGAGACTTCTATCCTATATTAAGTTACTCAATGCATTATTTGGACTATTTGTTGCATATGAATTTGGTGACTAATTGGTTTTTTTTAGGCAACATTGGGTGTTGCTCACCATTAATGCAACAATAGAGATAATTTACTGTGAGGATCCTGTTCATGGTAACCTTAGTAATTACCAACAAATGAAGACAGTATTCAATAAGTAAGTATATATGTGTGATTTATGGTGACCATGCCTAGTAATGTTCATTTTTTTATTTATATTAACTTTGTCTTTACTTTTAGGGCTTTGCAAATTTACTATGCTCAAATAAAAGCTACGCTATCCAAGGGTAAGTCAAATAAGGTCAAACGGAATATAACTACAATGTTATACATAAAAAACAATTAATAAGATTAAAATCAGTATATTATAACTGATATTTGTGTTTTTGGTTTTATAGAGCTCTAGGCATACTAACAATGTAAATTGTTGGTACTATATGTCATGATTACCAAAAATATTATCAAATGGCAATCCTAGAAACATATGTGATTTTGGTCTATATCAATCATTCTTAAATTTAATAGGCTTAATTACACTTTTTGCTCCCTTAAAGTTTTACAATTTTGTGAATTTTGCCACCAAAATTTTTTTCATGAATTTTGCCCCCTAATTTAAAAAATATAGTGAATTTTGCCCCCAAGTAGAAAAACTGCCACAATTAAAAGAAAAACCACCACAAATCATCTTAATTATGGCAGTGCCACAAAATGTCTTAATTGTGATAGTTTTTCTATGTTAGGACAAAATTTGCAATATTTTGCAAACTAAGGGGCAAAATTTACAAAATTGTAAAACTTTGGGAGTAAAAAATGCAATTAAGTCAATTTAATAATTTCATGTAACTAATTCTCTGGCTTTAAATGCCCTAATTATTCTATAAACAATTAACTAAAGTAAAAAAGAATGGTTATACAATATGGTTCAAAGTATTTTACAATAAACTACACAAAGTTGTGATACCTGACCCAGTTTGTGATGTGAGATTTGTGTAGAAAAATGGAAACTACATACAATATAGTGAAGGGAAAGACTTGTTTGGGATCAATAATTTTTCGTTGAATATATATACCAATTAACATTGTATGACTCAAAAACCTTTGTTAATGACTTATGTTTTGTGTTTCAACAAGTTGTCCATAAGAAAATTGCATTCATTAATCAACATTGTGTGTTAATGTGCTTAACAAGTGTTAAGAATGAAGACAAATTGGAGTTCAACAAGTTAACAGGTGACAAACTTGTTTAATTGGGAATGAAGAGTCTATAGGTTGTGTGTAGTAAACCTAATTTGTATTTGTATTAGTTTTAGGAATATATGTATAACTGAATTGTTATTCGGACTTTGCAACATGTGTGCAATAAGCTTAATTTATATTTGTAAAAAATTTAGGAAAATATGTACATTTGAATATTGTATCATTGTAGTGTACTTTGTTATAGGAAATATATTTTATTTAATGAAATTGCAGTTTGGTTTGTTTGTAAATTATCTTATCGATAAGCATGCATGTTGTAAGTTTGGATAGTACAAATGTAAAAGAATTAAAAAAAAAAAAAAGACAATGCTTAATTAGGAAATGGTTATTTGAATGAAACTCTAGTAGCTTGGAACAATTGGTGACTCTAAGCAAACTCTAAAAGGTCTATTTCTCAAGCCCATTATAATTAAAACACAAAAAATTCAAAACAAAGTGTTGTTCTGCGCCATGATTGTGATGCTCCCAATGGCCATAATGTAAACAATTTGGCCAAGGTGTCTCACAAAAGTTGTAAATAAATTTGTCCTTGAAGTTTAGACACTAGTCCTTCGTAATTTCAATTCCTACAGCTCGAGATAGGCTTAAAACACTAACCTGTGTTAGGTTATCTAGATAAAACATCAACTTTAACTTTAAGCCTAAGACCATGCATGCTTTTGCAACTAGGCTCGGTCCATGAAGATAATTGTACATGCAAAGACAAAACTAGGATTCATCAAAGTGATGTATTGCATTTCACGTCATATTTGCATGTGTTTAGGTATATTTCATGCATTCCTTTTACTGTTTTAGCTTAATTCCATTGCTATTTTAGTTTGTCTTCTGTTTTAGAACTTGCTATAGTATTGGGTACATTTTTGTTTTAAGAGCAAACATTCTTTGAATTTTTAAGCGTTGAGGCTTGGATAAGGATGGCAATGAGGCAAGGTGGGTACAAATAGTAGTCCCCTCATACCTATCCATACTTATATGAGTATCTATTAAGCAGGTATCTATGAATTTTTTATATATCTATGGATATCCATGGGTATATGTGGATATTTGTCAAAATATAAAATTTTAATGACCCAAGGTAAAACAATAAAGAAGGCGTGACAACACCAATGGCGTTACTTTTCTTCTACAAATCTCCATTATCGAGGCATTTTTATTCTCTAAATCCTTAAGACCATGCTCTAATGCCATGATAAAATTGTTGACAAATACTTGAGAATAGAAAATAGATTTCTTTTAATAAGCCTTATCACAGGTTGTACATGTGGGCATATATACAAATTCAATATTACAAAAATATAAGAATAGAACCTATCTAAATTATAAGAGCGAATCCTATCTAATAAATAATCGTGTACAAGTTAAATTTTAATAATAATGGATTATTGAACAACATAAGCACCCTTATCTCGTATTAGATTACTTCTATCAAATTATTTTTTGTATGAATAACAGACATTGATGTTATTATGCTTTACCTAAATACCCAATTACTCTATTTATCTAAATAAATACAACTTGTTAGATTTGCTGCTAAAATATTATATTTCTCTTCTATAGTAGCATATTAAAGACAAGGAGGCCAAGTATTTTGAGCAAAAAACTATAGAGCACTAAACATTGCCTAATAAATGCTAATAATGGAATTACTATTTTTGTTTCTTGGACAAGGGAAGGAAGAAAATCCTTTGCATATCCTACCATCGTACCAAAATTATGAATTATGGTTACCAAATTGGAATTTACAGCCTTTACAAAGTGAAATCCTTTTTAGAGAAAAAAAAATAAACATTTTTTATCAATGAAAAATTGTAATTAAGACTTTGTAGGTATAATTAATTGTGAAATAAGTAATTTTTATTGTAATTATGTAAATAAACTCTAAAACTGTTGAATAACTAGTAGACAGACTAATACTAAGCACGTGTCTATAAAAAAATATTTTAATCAAAATCATAACAAAAAGATGTAATGCTTTGGATAAATTCAACAATTAATTATAATCATCACCATAAACCATCAAAGGTGCAATTAATAAGATGATAGAAAACTTAAACTTAAGCAATTAAGGTAAGATGTGCATTGTGATTACTAACTCAATGTGAATCTATATGCTATATTAATATTGCATTAATTAAGTATAATGGATGATAATATTTATAGTTTGAAAAATAATATAATGAAAATGTAGTTAAATAGTATAAAAAAACTCTTAAAACATTTATAGGAAAATTTTTAAAAAAAAGTCACTGTATTATATATATTTAGGATTAGTGAATATGTTAGTTTAGTTGTATAGTAGAATTTCATTTTTTATGAAATAGATACCAAGGAAGTTAAAACAAAACATGTCTCTCTAGGTTAGTAAGTTGAGTGATAAATATACACATATTAAGTCATTAGTACTAAGTTACTTAAGAATGTTAATATAAGAAACCTAAATAGAGCACAAACTACAAGCCTAAAGGAATTTAAACAACCATCAAGTAGCCCATAACAACTACAAATTAAAATAGTCAATTCATTAACATCCCTCATTTTTTTGACTTAAGCTACTTAATGTTGAAGTATTAATAATTTCCACTCAAAGTTGAGGTTTTAACATCATTATTCCTTACATATCAGGTGTAAAAGAATGACTACGAGTTAAGATTTGGAGTGCTAAGGAACTACATAGGTTTCAATTTAATCAAGTGATGCAGCTTATAAACAAAAGAATATAACAATAATAGATTGCTAAATGGTTTTGTATTGTAGTTATGGTTAGCGAAATATGTTTGAAGAAAAAGGAGAAAATCCATGTAAAGCAATGTATTTGCATTGGTGAGAATCACCAATATTTCACAATTAAATATGGAATATAGGGTTGTAAGTACAGGATTGCCACCCTGAATACTTTACTATAGGGTTATAGGCGTATCAACCATGTCTTTCAATTTTTGGATGATATGAGGATGTAGATCATATCCATTATCAATGGATAATGTGCTTAAAAAGGATAATTAAGAACATATGCTAATGAATTAATATTTAGATAAAAAACAAAAACAAATGAGGAGCGCTAGCAATACTCTCTCAAACACTTTCTTTTTTAACACTCTTCCATTATTGGCTAAAATTTATTGAAAATTACAAATTTTAGTGATTTTCACTCCTAAATGAAGAGAGAGACTAGTTAAATGAGAAGTGAAACTACTAAATTTGTGATTTCCCAAAAATTCCAGCTAGAGGTGTTCATAAACCAATCAAATCCAATAAAAATAAAAATAAAATTATCCAAAAAATTGAAAACCAAATAAATCGAAAATGGAACAAACCAAACTAAAAACTAAAAAAGACTTATTGGATTGAATCAAATTTTGGATTTGATTTTGAAAATTGATCTAATCTAATCCAAACCAAACTTATACATATGTATATATTTTTATTTATAAATTTATGATATCACGCATATTCATTATGTAAGTTATACTTATTTATGAAAAATATATTTAATTAAAGATAGTTTTTTAGTAACTATTTGAATAAGGATAGAAGAATATAATTATCAAATTGTGTAAATTTATTTTTAATAGTTTATATTTGAAGAGTTATATTACTATTAGCTATATAATGACCTATAGATTAGATATTTGATATTTTTTATTATGTTTATTATATATCTTCTTATATATTTAATACTTTATCCAAAAAAAAAACATAAAACTAAAACCAAAAACCAATTCAAACCACCTTAGATTAGATTGGATCGAACCAGATTTAAATCTTAAACCAAACCAATTGGATAATGATTAAGAAAACTAAAATGATTGGATCGATTTTTTTTTTTTGTCAAAACTGATCTAATCCAATCCATGAACACCTCTAATTTCAAACAATAGTAAAGAAAGTGTTAGAAAAATAGTGTTGCTAGTATTTCTCAAAATAAATACATGAAAATATTGAATAACCATTAAATCACACCTCAATTCTAGCGATTTGTTGTTAACTTCATTTGTAGTATTGTGTGAATGTGTCCTTCCAAAAGAGGTAAACCTCTAATTTTATGTGGTTTGGTCTAGAAAGTTTATATCAAATTAATTTGCATCATCATTTATCTTAGAGTAAATTACACTGACACCTCCTAAGGTTTTTTTAGATTGCACATAATTTTCTTCTTTTTTAACATTTACAATAACCTCCTTTATAGAAGTACATGTTGTAATATTTTTCAAACAATTGAGGGGTTAGTGTAACGTATAAGAAATGTTAATGTAATGTTTTTCAAACAATTAAAAGGGTTAGTATTGGGATAAAAAAAGGAAGGTATCGACGTATAGTCTGAAAAAATCTTAAGGGTATCAGTGTAATTTACTATTTATCTTATTATCAAATTTTCCCCTATAAAATTAAAAGAAAAATATCATATTTTATGTCCTGATATTGTTCTTAAAATGCCTTGATTCATCACTACCTTCATCAAATATTAAATTCATTAGGTAAACTAGAGTTGTTGATAGAAATGGCAGTTGCATTTGGCCTTAATAACAACACATATATCATATTGTATGTCCTAATATTATTATTAAAATGCCTTGATTCATCACTACCTTCACCAAATATTAAATTCATTAGGTAAACTAGAGTTGTTACTAGAAATAGCAGTTGCATTTAGCCTTGATAACAACACAAATATCATATTGTATGTCCTAATATTATTCTTAAAATGCCTTGATTCATCACTACCTTCACCAAATATTAAATTCATTTGGTAAACTAGAGTTGTTGACAGAAATGGTAGATGCATCTTTCCTTAATAACAAGACAAACTATATATAGTTTTATTAAAATGTCTACCTATTCGTGTCTTTCAGTAACCCTTCCCTAAAAAAATAGCATCACAATGAGCACAAGGTCAATTATAATGAATAATATCATAGTATATAATAATTTCTATATGAATATTAGAAATGTTGGAGTAGTTGATATCATTTGTACTATCATTTTCATTGTTTTCAAACTGGCTATTTGAAATTGATAAATATGTACTTGATTACAATCTAAAAAATTAAAGTGAATCAAAACTGTAGAAAAACCTCATCCACCAACATGGTAATCATTTGTAGTGTTATCCTTGAACATCATTCATTGAGTATGTATCAAATTGACAATGTTGACCTTGTTTGATAATATGAATATCAAAATTAAACACATATGTTCCTTTTCTAAGAACATTGAATGGATCACATTGTAGCTAAAAATTAAAACATATCTTCCTTTTTTGTGACACATATTACAGAGTTTCAATGAAATCAAGGCAAAAAAGAAACAACATAAAAACATTAATATTCATAATAGTAATTAGTTATCATGCCAGATTAGTTTTAGAAGTTACTTTTGTAAAACGTGAAACAATAATAAACCAAAATAAATTTAAATTATAATTAATGAATCAATATGTACAAGACCTTTGAATTGAGCTTGATTAAAATCTGCAGCCCAATTCTAGACACAATTCAAGATATCATTTAGGACAACAACCTTCTTATGCTAATTGTACAAGTTGTTGAATTAAGATACTTCAAATATTTTTTTACCTTGACAAATGTAATGTACCATACAAACAAAGCACAAAAGCATAATGATATAGGTCACAATGGTAAATAACATTTAATGATTTAAATAAAATGAATACCTTTGAATTGAATTTGATTATGTCACGCATTAAACTTAGACTTTGATTATAAACATTATTTAATGGATATTTATCCATTAATTCTTCATAATTAGAAGCATCATTGTGCATGACTATGTTGCTATTTTCCCTAAAAGCAACATTATTTTTTGGGTAGAGACCATAAGTATCCTCCACTGGAAGCAATCCTACTTAAGTTGGGTAGGATTATTATAAGGAGCAAAGCTCTCTTCAGAATATTTTCACAAAGCTTTTCCTATCAATCATTCATTTTTTAGTCCATATAGTTTTGTGAAAAATTTATGATGATTAAGTACTAAGATTGGTGGTATACAACCTATTTACAAGGATAAATAAAAGAATATATTATCATGCATGATGTATGCAAAAACATAATGCAAATTATTATATAATGAAAGACTTTTACATTCAATGAAAGTTATGAGGATGAGCAATGTAACGACCTGCTGTTGCTACATGACACCAACAACTAATACATAGTGAAGATAGTTTCGTTTTAAATTTTCAAAACTCTTTTATTAATTCATTTGTCAAAAACACATGTGAATAATTTTTTCTCTCTTTTTTTGTATTGACTATATGAACTTCAACATTATTCACCTCAATTGGGTCACAATCACAACATAAATATAAGCAACGGTAAATAACCAATGTGACTCATGGCACTACAACCTATAGATACATTCAATATCAGAGTATTTCAAAAAGGTGAGTGTAAAAGAAACCAAGTTCAGTGTGTCATCAACAACTACATGTATACCAAAATGGGGGAGGGGAATACAAAACACACTCCCTAGCTGGCCACAACTATACATCTCAAAAGAAAATAACAAAAAGATAGTTCTTCAACACTAGAAATACTGATTTAACTCATACAGCTAGTCACTCTACACCATCTCATGTAGCAACATCTCCAAATTTAGCTACAAGTGGCTTAATCCAACATAGTCTAATTGTCTACCCCTATTATCAATGTGATCATCATAGTCAAACAAGAAAAACAAGGGAAAGCTCACTTAAACTAACATAGCATATAAGTAATATGGATACATTGTAAAGTATAACAATAATAATAAGATATTTCAACATAAAGCAATTCATTCACCCTACTAATCGTATGAAATATGTACAACTAATTAATAACCATGCTATATATGAAAACTCAACTCCATGGAGATTTTCAACATTTTGAGCGACCAGGATAGATAGGATTTAATAGCTGACTATGATAGATTTACATGGGTAGTGACTAACTACAACTCAAGGCTTGCAACGACCTTGGCCTCTTATGGAATCGCTCATCTGCCTATCCCCAAAGCCTTAGGTAGCAATGGCCCTTACTGACCTTTTCGGCACTAAGTTAGAGATTTTGTATAAGTTTCAACTCTAATCAATTACCCAACTTACATGCCTGCTCACAACACAACCACAACTATAGACCTATACATGAATACATATGCAACACCAATATCAATAGTTTAACTCACAACATCATCATTCCACATAAGCATCTTTACCATGGTTATACTTAAATTTCTTGAGGTTTAAGATACGACAACCTCGTACCTACCATCTCAACAATGGCCTCAAGATCCTAAGTCCCATCAACAATAACGAGTTAATCGCATTAAGATTGAGACTGCTCAATGCCGTCCAAAAGTATTTTCAACATTCCTTTAAAGATTTTAAAGAACAATCTATTTGATATTTCTTTTCTCTGCCTCAAGGAGGAAAACATTTTATTTGGTATCAATTCTTTATTTTTTTTAAAATAGATTAAAATATAAAGTGGCATATTTAAATTTCTAAATAACATATCAAATTTTGGAATAGCAGATTAAATTCTATAATAACATATTAACTTTTGCAAAAATAGATTAAATTTTGAAATAATCGATTAAACCAGTTAGGAATGCACCAAAAGTTATTTACTGATATAAATAATTTATTATAAACGTAACGACCCAACTATCGCTACTAAACAACCCTACTAACATACTCTTATCTTCATATCATGTAAATGAAATCATAATATATATATATATATATATATATATATATTTATATATATATATATATATATTGAAACATATATGTACTGAGAGACTCATCCATCTCTCCTACTACCATATTTTAAGATCTTTACAACTTTCAACCACAACATATATAAGAATAACACTGTGCCATAATAAAAACAACATACATCATCGGGAAAGGGGATACAAAATGCACTCTCTATGGCTGGTCACACTATACAACTCCATCAAAAGAATAAAACTGAATACACAACAAAAGAAATAAAAGGTTGACTCCTCAAGCCTAACATCTCCAACCATTGCAGCTCCATCCTCAGCTCTAAGAGGCCGAATCCACTAAAGCATCACCATTTGCTCCTACGCCATAAGACGTGATCATCACAGTCATACCAGCACAACAACAGCAACAACATATCCAACAACAACAAAACAAGGCAAGGGTAAGCTTACTATAATAACAACATAGCATAAAAACTCTAAAACCATCAACAATCCTCGACATTCATACTTATACATATATACACATATAGCATTCATTCACATGGCAAAGAGCTCTTAGTCTAAAACTCCATATCACAACCAATCTGCCACAACTATGTTAATGCATGATGACACGACTCTCGAGATATTCACAACATCTAGGGTGATCAGCTAGGTCTCACTCCCTACCATGGCCTATCTAAGCACCATTTAAAGATTGCCGAAACTCTGATCCGCGGATAAGCTTAGTAGTGTGTCGGGATAAGTGTATGTGGGTGGTGGTTCACCCGGACACAAGGCCTGCACCGCCTTGGCCCTCTACGAAATCAGCCATCCACTCATCCCCAAAGGCCCATCTTTAAGACCCCACATCTTATCCAGGTACTAGGTTGGAGACCAGTCTGAGCTGCAACTCCTGTCAACTATCCAACTTACAAGCCTGGCCGCACAACAACATGAGGCCCATCACAGCCTCAGCCAACAACATATGCATGAAGTGCATGTATCACATTACCACATCCACTCAACAACAACTAAACAACATATATATATATATATATATATATATATATATATTTGTGTAGCAACACAACACCACGTGGGCCCGACCAACACCACACATGGTCCACAACCACTACCAACACCATGCAAGCTCAAATCCAACCTCAAGCATAGTCAACAGGTAAGGCCCTATCCAAGCAGCACATACCTTGTGAGAAATTTCGCATAACAATTTATTCACAACAAACAGAAGTAATGAAAGTCCTATCCAAGCAACTTGTCACTCAAGGGCCCTATCCAAGCAACCTACATCCTATGGGTAAAACCCATATAACAACAATTTCAACCAATGGAAGTCCTATCCAAGCAACCTGTCATTCCTCCTACATTCTCAACCTTAGACTTATACTCGGAGTCCTTCCCAATCATGTTTCACACAACCACACCTTCCAAAATGATCGACTGCAGAAACTTACATTTGCTTAGTGATCCACATGCTCGCTCAGCGAAGACTTTGCTTACAGAGGACCAACTCCCCTACAAAGGCTTTTCGCTCAACGACCATGAGTCTCGCTCAGCGACAACTAGAGTTGCTTAGTGAAGTCGCTCGAGAGACTTTCCTTAAATTCCATCAACTATATTTCACTCAGAGAGTCACCTACTCGCTCAGCGAGTAGCCATTCTAGAGAACAGCCAGAATTTGCACCTACTCCTCCTCACCGAACCTCTAACAACAAAGAACACTACTCTCCAAGGCCCTCAATTCACTCAACGAGCTTAGCATTCACTCAAAAAATTGCTCCTAGGTATTTTGGAATGCTCACACTCGCATAGTGAGCCATACACTCGCTTAGCGAACTTTTTTCTAGAAAATTTCCAGATTTCTATGAACACTCGCTCAGCGAACTACATTTGGCTCAACGAATTCCTCTTACGCTACAACCATTTCTACCACTCAAGAACACTCACTTAGTGACGCGGTGGGTCGCTCAGTGAATCCTCAACCCAACAGTCTCACTTCAATCTCAGGGGCATTCTCGCTCAGCGAGGCCCTTAGTTGCTCAGCGACTATCAAATAACAAAACTAGAAACTCTCTTCAAAAAACCCCAAAATCTAAACTTTCCACTCACTCATGCCTCAAATCGATCCCACAGAGGTCGAATACGACCACACAACAGCACACAACGACATACTAAACACATATAAGGATCCATGCAACATTTCAACATAAATCATTGAAAATTCAAAGGAAACCCATTTCCACACATATATCAACATAACTCATTTCAATTCAGTTTTCAGCACAAACCTAGGTCATATTAACACACAACTATGTTCATACAACAACTTTTCAACAAATATAAGCTTCCCTTACCTCTAGGAGTTCCGAATCCGAATCTGGGAAAGTGGAAGATGAGAGAAAACGAACTCTTGAGCCAAATCTTTGAGAAATCTACTCTTCTCAACACAATGGAATGAAAATCAAAGCCCAAAATCTTGCCACACTCCAAGTGGGTTTGGGAGAGATTGAGAGAATGAAAGAGTTTGAGAGCAAGAGGGATGAAAGAATAGAGGAAAAAGGGGTCTCCATGTCATAAAACCCTCCCTGGGCCACACAACAGCTTTGGGCCCACTAAAGCCCATGGTCCATCTAGTCACTCTCCAAACCTCACCTCAATCCCAATACTGCAGTTTCTCTCAACAATCTATATAAGCTTAGCCAACATTCTCACTTTGGCTCAAAAACAATATTTCCTCAGTTCCCTAAATTTAGACAGGGATTCCAAAACAACCAACACAAAGCAACACTCATACAATAACAACTTATTTATTTGTTTTAATCACCAGTATCCTATATAATTTTTCCACTTTTAGTTATTAAAGAACTAAATCATACATTAAGAAAACATGGTGTTACAATAAACCTGTATAATCGATTATTCTTGAACCAGTGCTAAGAAAATGATCCCTAGAGCTCGAAATAATTGATTATAAGCCTCCATAATCGATTATTTCAAAGCTAGTACCAATAAAACAATCTCTAGAGCACAAAATAATTGATTATAGTATTTATATAATCAATTATTCATGACAAAATGTAGAAAAACATGATTTTTCAATAAGAAACCAACTTTTATCACAACCAAAGCCATTCCACCCATTTCAAATGTCTTAACAATAAAACAATTCATCAACAAAGTATTTCCAAACATCAAAATGCATCCATAACAATTCACCACATTAAGTTAACACACCCACATCAAGATTTAAACATCCCAACATCAAACCACAAATATCCATCCATGACAACAACTTTCTACTAGTTCAATAACCATTATAACACATCACAGATCATCAAAAAACAAGAAAAAAGGGTGAGCTTCCTTACACCAAAGTAGTCATAAATTTAGGACTTTTAGAGAAAGGAAAGAAAATAGGTTCTTTAAGCCAATGGAGAGGCTTTGCTCAATACCAGTAGAACTCCATAGCTCAAAGAAGAGGAGAGCCTTGCTTTGGAAACTCACTTTGAATCTGGTCTAATGGAGCTTGGAGAGGGTTAACGCTCCTCTTTATCTGAGAGAAAAAGGAAATAAGTGCGGAAGGAGGGTGTTTTCTAACTAAGGAAGAAAAAGAGGTTTGGGTGAGTGAATTTAAGTGAATAAATGAGTAAGAAAAGAGAGTGGGTGTGGTTTCTCTCTTCTTTCCCAACGTTGGTCAACTGAAAAATAGGGGGTGGGAAATAAAATCTTTGTCCTTTCGGACACTAACTAACAGTGAGAAAATACATAAAAGAGCACAATGGAGTAATCACTAGATCCCTTTAGATCATAAAATTGGAAAGTAAATGACCCACCAAATTTTCTAAGACATTTAAAAGACATTTAGAATGGTTCAAAGAAATTTCCTCAACTTTGAGAAATTCCTAACTTGAATACTACAAGGAACCAGATTAAAATACTACTATTTTAATCATCAATGCTCAAACAACAATACAACATGCATAGAAATTTAATTATGATTAGAATTGACTAACCATAAATAAATTTACAAAACTTTTGACTGATTTGCTCACATTTACAATGTATTCATACCTTGTTAGTTCACAAGACAGTCCCAGTTTCGATAGAATCTTCTACTAAAACTCACATATAAAATCACTGAATGTTCATTTATTACATTTTTCATGGAATCAAATTTAAATTTCTCTTGTAATTATTTTAAATCACTTAAAACACATATTAGAAAACTAATTGGCATTACAAGCGAGGCTTAAAATCCATATTATCATGCTAGAAAATTAATGTAGAAAATAATTATTATATAATGAAAAAATCTAACATGCAATGAAAGTTTCATAATAATATGTAAAAATGATATTTCAAATCTATTATAAAAATTATAATATTAGTCATTTAAATATTGATAATGAAGAAATAATAAATAAAACTTGCAACATATTTAAGATCCATGATTAATAATTCAAATAGATAACCATGCAAGAGAAATTCAATTCCAATGTAGAATTAATTAGAAATTAAATGGTAGCAATTTCAATGTAGAATCCAATTTTAACCATCTAGCTATGGTTTAAATAATGAATTGTCATAAGCACTCAATGTTCTCTTTACCAAACAAATACTTTAAAAACCAAAAATCCATATCATTATCACAAAGATGAATACCCCAGTTTGAGCAAAGCAATAAAAGAGATATATTGAACCACATTATTGCTAGTACTCAACCTTGATATGAATGTCTTCTTTTGACAGAATTTTTTATTTTTAATAGAGAACATTTATTCATTTGGTCTATGTAAACGAAAGACCACATCTAAACCATGTAAAACCATCTTTTCATTCCAATAGGAAAATTTTGAAGATAACCAAACAAAAAAAATTGAACTGATAAGATTAAAAATAAAACTTAACATCACCAGTTCCAAGCAAGAATGAAAGTTTCATCAATTTAGCTCTCAATAACAAACCAAAGGAAAGAAAAAAAAAATACTACATGGAAATAAATACACATAATAACAATAAATAAAAATATTTGAATGGGAAAAGAAAGAATTTATAGCTTGTAGGGTAGTAAAATGAAGAAGTGGTGTCATAAGAACCAACCAAAAAGAACAAAGGAATAATTTAATGATGTTTGAAGAAGCAAATACTTAAAAGAAATTGAAACTAATCAGTTAATTAATCAATCCAACAACCATTGTATTATCTTTTTACTAGAGCCAAACATAGGAATGAAAAAATGAAATAATTTGAAAAGAAAGAAAAAAAATAGGGTAAGACATAATAGTATTTTTCAATACAAACCTACGTACACCAAAGAGATCTAGATATCATGTTGGAGAGGCACAATGTGATACAAAAAAAAAAACACTCGTGGTATCTTCTTGCAAATACTTGAAATGTTTCCCTGTAGTTGCACCAAACCCATGCTCGAAATTGCTAAAGCAAAGGATTGTAGATTAGCTAGTCAATGGATACCACCACTCATCAATATAATAGTCAAAGATCAATTGTTAGAGGCAACACTAGAAGTGTCTTTTAGAAGGGGCAAGAGGGCAAAACATGTATTGCATGGTTGATGGCAAACCCTTTATGTTCCAAGTGAAGCTAGTTTCCTGAATCAATGGTTAAAGGAAAACATGTTAGGGCTTTTGAAGGACACAATGGAAATGAAATAATAATAAGTGAGGGTAAAAAAGAGGTTTGAATATGTTTTTAATTCCTATAAAATATTTTTTTATTTTAGTCCTCTAAAAATTTTCTTGTATATTTGTCTTTATTAATTCTTTTTTTTTTATTTTAGTCTCTACACATAGTCCATTCTCTTCATTGTTTTAGTCCTGATAAAATTGTAAACTTTTTATATAGGTCCTTCTTATATTGAAAATTTTTCATTTTAGTTCCTATTATTTAAGCAACATTAAGACTGTTTTCCAACCTTAGTTAGCTGCATCGTCACTTAAGACGTTAATAACTAAAATGAAAACAATAATTAATAGGGACATAAACAAATAAAAAAATTAGAAGGCCAAAACAAAAAATGCAATTTTATATAGTCTAAAAAGATATTGAAGCCCTATTTATTAGTGGGGTAAAATGCTTAAAAAAAGTAGTAGCAAAGGAGGCAATCTCATTTGAGTTGGGAACATCCAAAACATGTAAAGCCTAGCTTTCTCGGTGGAGTTTTTTTTCACACACAAAGTTTGAACCTAAGATCTTACTTAAGAGAAGTCAAACATATACCATGCAAACCAACCACCTGTTGATTATTGAATAATTATTTTGAATACAAATTTTGTTTATAATTTATATTTATAGTAATTTGTGTGATTAATTATCATGCATCCACTTGGTGAGCTTGTTTCCCATCAAACACATGCATTAATTTGAATGATGTAAGGTCCTAGCCAATTTTGTTTAGGTTAATTTTTTAGGTCCAAATTCATATGCAAAGAAACTCAATAATATAGAATCTAACTAACATCATGTTAAGTAGATTGGACCAAGTAAACAGAATTCAAGTGACACAAATAGAAATTATTAGCCATTTTACTTGAAGTTTAAAAAAGTAGGTGAATAACAAAGTTAATTTCAACATGGAATGACAAAAAATTACCATATAGAAACTCGCAAGTTCACCTTAGTGTCAAAAAAAGAGGTCGTTCAAAACTACAATTCTCACTAAATAAATAATAAAAATTGGATTTGATAATCTATATTTTTTCTATGCTTATATTAATTTGAATTGTATTATAAATAACTAACAATTAATAACTATGATCCTAGTAGTTTATTAAATTCCTATGCATATGCAATTTCAGTTATGTTAGCCTGCTTAGCTCAGAGGTTAGAGCATTGCATTACAAATGTGATGGTCATCGGTTCGAATCCGATAGTCGGGTTTCTCAGTAGTAAATGGCCAAAAGTGAACTTAGAAATCAATCGCACTCTAGTAAAAAATCTTAATATTGTATTCGTTTAGAAGAAAAACAAAAATTACGTTTTCATTATGGTCATACAGAACAATAATTGCTTAAATAAATTCATATCGTTGGAAAAGCTAAAGGATCAATTGGTTAGGTTTTATTACTACTACTTGAAATCCACTTGGATAACATACTTTTTCTATTGGGTATGGCTACAACTGTTCCTTAAGTCCGCCAATCAATTAACCGTAGACATGTTTTAGTTAATTATTATTCACCAAAAAAAAAGGTTAATTGTCGTATAGTAAATATACCAAGTTATTGTTGCAAACCTCAAGATATTATTACAACGAAGGATGAAGAAAAGGTGAAAACTCTGATTCAAAATTATCTTAATTCAGCCCCCTATGAGAAATTGCCAAATCATTTGACTCTCCACCCATTCAAATATAAAGGATTAATCAATCAAATTATAGATGATAAATGGGTTGGTTTGAAAATAAATGAATTACTAGTTGTAGAATATTATTCTCGTCAAACTTAAACCTAACTAAAATAACAAGAGTTTTTATATGAGGATTTTCACCATTCATATATCATAGTACATGGATATCATAAAATTGTCATACCTTGCCCACCTTTTCCAGTATTTTTTGTATTACCAAAAAAATTAGGAATAGAGAGTCCATATAAAAAAATTTGAAATAATGGTATGCATTGTTATTTGAAACATTGTGATGAGTAATATTGATGAATATGGTAAAGATTCAAAAAGAGACGAATTCGAACCCTTGGTAAACAAGAAGCCTACATAGTAGTTCCAATGTTACACCTTGAACCACCCATTAATCTCTCCTATATAATGATACATAGAAACCAAGTGAATAGTGAATCTTTCATATTTTTTATAAATGCATAAAACCTATTCACACTACAAAAATAAAGAGAAAAATTATAAAAAAAAACCTCCTACAAGGCATCAGATAAACAAATTTGACTAATGAGTATGCTTTTACATTATTTTGCACTGTATTGTATAATTCATTTATTTGTGGGTGGGATTTCTTTATTTCTCACACAATAAATAATTAAATTATAGGATGGATTTCTACTTACGCCTAGATCTCGTATAAATGAAAATTTTATTAATAAGACTTTTTAATTGTAGCCAATATCTTATTACTAATAATTCTGACAACTTCAAGAGAAAACAAGGCATTCACTTATACAGAGATGGTGCGATCTGAGTTTTTTTTTTTTACTAATTTTAGTAAAAAAATGAAAGAAAAAAAACCACGCTTGTTAAAGGTGAAATTTGTCAATAAAACAATTAATTCTTTTATCTTGTATCCTCAATTAATGCAGCCTCATATGCAAGAAAAGAAAAACATGGAAGGCAAGGTGTGTAACGTCATGTTTTTAAAATGTGTGATTTAGTGCTTTAATAACCTAAAAGCAGAAATATAATATGTGACCCTAGGTGATTAAAACAAATAAATGAGTTGTTGCTGTTGATTGTTGTTGTGTGGTTTTAGTTTCGTGTTGTTGTCTTGAAATTCTTGTTTGAGTTTAGGGAACTGAGAAAATGTGCTTGAGCCAAATTGAGAGTGTTGTTGGTGTTTGTTTGAGTTATTGAGAGAAAAACAATTGAGTGGGGCCAGTTATGAGTTTTGGGAAGTGACTAAGTGAGCCACGGGCCTTAGTGGACCTAGAGCCCTTTGTGAGGCCCAGGAGAGTTCAAAGAGGATATTAAGCCCCTATTCTCCCACCCATTCTCACATTCCCTCTTCCTCTCATCTTTTCCTTTCTCTCAAATTCTCTCCAGCCCACCCAGTGACAAGCCGAAGTTTAGAGCATTCCATTCCTTTTTGGTGAAGAGTATTGCTTAAGAGTTCATATTCTTACATTCTCCTCTTCCCCAAATTCAGATTTTCGGAAGCTCCAAGAGGTAAGGGAAGCTTACACTTGTTAGATTTGTGATGTATAAACATGATTGTGTGTGAATATTACCTTGGGTTGGTCCAAATTTGGATTGTGTGAGAGTTGTAGTGAAATTTTGGATGAAAATGGGTTTTGGAAACAAAATTTGAGATTTGGATGAGAAATCTATGAATTGGTGATCAAATGTTGAATTAGTTGTAGAATATGATGTGTATGAGCTTGGTTGAGGTGGATTGATGATGTTGAAACTCTCAATGAGTCGAAATCTAGGTTTATTTGGTTGAGAAGTTTGAATTTTTCTGCAGAAAAATCGTGTTCTTCGCGACTCTGTTGCAGATAATCGATTATGGGGATCTCATAATCGATTATCTGGAGTTCCAAGAGTTGTTTTTGTGATTCTGGCTCTGGAATAATTGATTGTGGAAACCCATAATCGATTATCTGGGTTTCAGGAATTGTTTTCCTGATACTGGTTCTAAAATAATCAATTATCTCTGCCAGAAAATAAATTATGGTGCATTTTTCCTAAACTGACATAATTTGTTATAGAGTAGATAATTTGTTAGTACAGTACTTAATCTGTTATTTCGGAATTTAATGTGCTATTTCAGATTTTAAAGTTTCCATTTCAAAATATGAACTATTACACACACACACACACACACACACACACACACACACACACACACATATATATAAAGGATATTATACACTTTCAAAAGTTCTATTTGGGAATGATGGAAAGTGATCTACTTTAAATATGATTTCTTTAAATTAAAGAAATTGAATTATTCCGAAGGGTTTTTGTGAATCTCAAGATTTACTAATCTTCTAAATGGTTTTCAAAGAAAGTCCTAGTGTAACGTCTAGCTGCTTTTAGGATCGACTGCTGTCCCCACAAACCAACACAAGGCTTTTCAGCGTACTTTGTCCTCACTCACATGCTTCTTGGAAAGCTTCCCAGGAGGCCACCCATCCCTAAATTGCTCCAAGTCAAGCATGCTTAACTATGAAGTTCTTAAGTGATGAGCTACTAAAAAGTAGATGCATCTTGTTAGTATAGGTAACACTTATTAATTCCTTTAAGCTATCCTCAACTGTACAGTCCCATACCTGCACAGCCTCTGGATCCTCTCATTCTGGTGTGTATTCGATTCATTCATGTGCCCCTCTCACTAAAAGCCTGCCAGGAGCTGCTCCTTGTCTGTGCCTTATCTCTTTTGTACCGACAATCACTCCCCGCCCTCGTCAGCACCCGAGATGTTACATGCCTACCAGCTTCCACTTGGTTTGTCCTCGAACCACACCATATTGGGAAAAAGGCCCTGCTCTAATACCACTTTGTAACGCCTAGCCGCTTTTAGGATCAACTACTGTCCCCACAAACCAACACAAGGCTTTTCAGAGTGCTTTGTCCTCACTCACACGCTTCCTGGAAAACTTCCTAAGGAGGTTACCCATCCCTAAATTGCTTCAAGTCAAGCACGCTTAACTACGGAGTTCTTAAGTGATGGGCTACTGAAAAGTAGATGCATCTTGTTAATATAGGTAGCACTTATTAATTCCTTTAAGCTATCCTCAACTATACAGTCCTATACCTGCATAGCCTCTAGATCCCTCTCATTTTGGTATATATTCGATTCATTCATGTGCTCCTCCCATTGGAAGCCCGCCAGGAGCCGCTCCTTATCCGTGCCTTATCTCTTTTGCACTGACGATCACTCCCCGCCCTCGTCAACGCCCGGGATGTTACACCTGGTTTTTAAATTACGGTTGATTGTTGGACCTATTGTGAAATGGAAGTTGCCTAGATAGGATCTCCACTAGTTTTGAATGAGTTTTTGTGTGAGATTTCTCACAAGGTATGAGCTGCTTGGATAAGACCTTACTTGTTGACTATGTTTGAGGCTGGAATGGGCCTGCATAATGTTGCTAGTGGTTGTGGACCACACGTGGTGCTAGTTGGGCCCATGTGGTGTTGTGATGCTATTGTTGTGTTGTTACACAAATATATGTTATTTTGTTGTGCTTGAGTGGTTGTGGTATTGTGGTACATGCATTTCATGCATATGTTGTTGGTTGAGGCTATGTGACGGCCCTCATGTCATTGTGCGGGTAGGTATGTAAGTTGGATGGTTGACAGGAGTTGCGGCTCAAACGGGCCTCCAACCTAGTGCCTAGACGTGGGGTCTTAAAAATGGGCCTTCGAGGATGAGTGGACGAGCGATTCTACAGAGGGCCCAGGCGATGCAGGCCTTGTGTCGTAATGAGCCACCACCTTAAATGGTGCTTGGATAGGCCACAATAAGGGGTAGACCTGCCAATCGCCCAAGATGTTGTGAAATCTCTCAAGAGTCGTGTCATCATGCATTAACATAATTGTGGCAGATTGGTTATGATATGGAGTTCTGGACTAAGAACTCTTTACCATATGATTGAATGCTATATATATATATATATATATATAGTCTCATTCTTTTGAGAATATGTTCATGGTTTCAGAATTAATATGCTATGTTGTGGTTTTTGTAAGCTTACCCTTGCCTTGTTTATTGTTGTGGTTGTTTTGTTGCTGTTGTTGTGTTGGCGTGTCTGTGATGATCACGTCTTATGGTGTGGGAGCAGATGGCGATACTTCAGTGGACCCGGCTTCTCAAAGCTGAGGATGGAGCTGCGAGCTAAACATGTGTGGCTTGAGGAGTCAAGCTTTTGCTTCTTTTGTTGTATATTCAGTCTCATTCTTTTGATATGGGGTTGTATAGTGTGACCAGGTATAGGGAGTGTGTTTTGTATCCCTCGCCCCCCGGTGATGTATATTGTTTAGATATGGCATGGCTTGGTGATATCCCTATTCTTTTATTAGATTGTAAGTTGTACAGGGAATGATGTATGACAGTAGAAGAGACGGGTAAATCTCTCAGTATGTGTATGTTTCAAATATATCTATGTTATGATTTTCATTTACATGATATGATGGTAAGAGTAGGTTTAGTAAAGTTGTTTAGTAGTGACAGTTGGGTCGTTACAAGGTGAATAGGAAAAGAAGGAATAGAAAAATGAGTCCATGGAAAATGTTACATTTAAACGATCCAACCCTTAATTTTTATAATAACAAATAAAACATGATCCTTTTATGTATTGTAAATCATCCTATGCAAATCATCTAAAGGAGAAGTAAATTAATGCATCCAAATTGTTTCATCTGTCAAGTACTCAAAAGCTTCATCTCTCACAAAGATATCATTTGATAGGAAGACTCCAAGACCTCAAGGCATTACGTACAATAAAAGTTGAATAGTGTATACAAGAAGCTTGAGTCTTTGTTTGAGTCATAAGAATCAAAAAGAAGAGTTTACCAACTCGTATACCTCAAAGAATATGAATGAGGTAGTATTTGGCCAGACTTTTTTTTAGCTTTTTTTTCGTAAAAGGAAGAGCTAGGACAAACAACATTTATATAAAAGTTCTTAAAATTATAAGGAGCTTATTTTCTAGTATAAATCTTTAAAAAATGGAGATTTTTAAAAAAAAAAGTCCTTGAAGTAACTTCTTCTCCACTTATGCAAAGCTTATTTTTGGCATATTCCAATTCGATTCTCATATGTCCCTCTTTTTTCTAATTTCTTTTTCTAAAACAAATAAATTCTCAATCACACTCCTGCTACTCTTCTCAACAATAGGACTCCCACTCTAAAGATCTCTCTCTCTCTCTCTCTCTCTCTCACACACACACACACACACACACATATATATATATTAGGCTTGTTTAAGTTATTATATATATGTATATATATTAGGCTTGTTTGGTAATTGATATTTGGTTATTTAAGGTGTAGTGTCTTATTTATTTGATAATTGGTGGCTTGTTTATAATTAATATATTATAATTTGATATAATTGAATTATGTCTAAATAAATTTGTTTTTTATTTTTTTTAAAATATTATTGAACAACAACATATAATAACTTAAATATTTTATCATTTGTAATCAATATTTAAATTTCTTAATTAATATTATATATATTATTTGTAAATCATCATTAAAATAAAATTTATTAATTCAAGTAATTTTTTACATTTTAAAAATTAAAAGTTTTAAATATTTGTACTTAAATATTTTTATTTATTTTTATTATCATTAAAATAATTTATGTAAATTAATTTTTTTCAAAATATTTTTTATTTTATAAATATTTTTTTCATTGGACGAGATAACTAACTTTAAATAGACTAAATTTTTTTTAAAAAAAAATTACCAAACAACTTTAGCTTAAAAGAAGCTTTCAAGCTAAAAAAAAATTTACAAATAACTTCTACTTTTTTTTAAGTTCTTATTTTTAGTTTTAACTTAGAAGTAGCTTTTAAGTAAAACCAAAAAAAAAAAAAAGACTAGGTCAAACACAACTTGAGATAAAAATAAAGTTGACAAGACAACTTACAAATAATAAAGTTAACAAATAAAGAGCACAAATATGGAAATTCTTACTTGATACGTAGATATAGTACAAAAAAGAATATAAGTTATGCATTTGATCAAAATATCCTTGTCAAATCAAGAAAAGCATTTAATGCACCCCCAACATTCAAAATTGACAAAGAAAGAAAAAGCTCTCAATAATTATATTCAACTTCATCTAAAGAAGCCTCAAGAGTAAAAAAGGTACAAAGGTCTTGCGCACTTCATTCACTAAGCCATATTTATTTGAAATCATTTGAAACATTCCCTATTCCTTTTAAATACTTTGAGCGTTGTTAGACTATCATTCATTGTACCTATGCATTATAATATAGTAGTTTAAGGTTACATTTTTCTTACAAACTTTGAAGAACTTGTTAAGCATGAAAAGGCTTTTTGAAAGAATATTTGGGTATTGTGCTAGAAAGGCAAACGTAAAGAATACTTGGATTAATTGCCTAAAGAAGAAAAATGTTAAAGTTAACAATAAGGAACACAATTCCTATAAATGTGTTTAGCGAAAATATTGATTGTTGTCAAGGACTAAACATTTTCTCGAGTTGTGAGATGAACTAGTATAAACCTATGTATTTATTCTTTCTATCCCTTACCTATTTTATTTATACTAACATTAAGAATGTTAAACTATGAGAAAAATGTTGAAGTATTTGATAAACACGATGGTTTCAACCATGTTGCAAGTGGCTTTTATTTTCTTCTGCTCTTTTCTTTTCTGTGCTTTCTTATTCTTTTTTCTACGATTGAAGGTGAGGTGACCCTTATTAAGATCATGGCAAGTGTATCGATCGTACAAGTAATAAAGTGAAAATATGAGTTATCGTCTCCATAAAGATTGTGGTTTAACACCAATTCAACCAAGTAATTACTTATGTGTTTAAAAATTAAAGAAAGATTAAGAATTTTGGGTGTTTTTGAATTAAAAGAGTAAAGAACGAAGAATGCAATTTAAAGATGTATTGAAAATTGATGAATAAAAGCGGTTAGGTTTCGGAATCCCCTTGATTTTCCCTTAAAGTAATCTCTTTCTTTCCCAAACCCCTTTTTGTTAAGTAATTTACCTTCAATTTTTCTAACTTAGTTTAACCCCAATTCCTTAGGCGATAAACCTTTTAATCCAAATGATGAAACCTAATCCCTTAGGTGAGCCAAATCAATCATAAGCATTAAGAGAAGGAAATTCACATGAAGACATATAATCTATTCCTATCCTTAGGCTCAAGAGTTGTATAGTTATTAAATTGGAACGGTCTAAACCCCAATTTCCTAATTACAAGATTTAGATTACTAATCAATTTCTTAATGAGTGTCAATCATGAAAAAGCATTAAGCACGAATTCAACAACTAAATTAACAAAAACAAAAGAAAGATTTAAAAAAGAAATCAATTACATTAAATTCAAAACAAGGTCATCTTAACCTAACCCTAAAGGGGTTTAGAAAATCAAAGAGAAACTACACAAAGAAAAGAAAAGAAAAAAAAAGATAGAAAGAAAGTCATGAATCTTGAAAATCAAACCCCAATTCTTCAAGATCCAAAGCCGGAGATGAATATTCGAGCTTTTCCTCGCTTTTTGTCCTTAAACTAGTCAAAAAATGCTTCCAAACATGTAATTCTAGCCTTTTAATGATGAGTTTGGGCTTTTTGGACCATAAAAATGCATTAGGCCCAATAATAGACAACAACTTAAAAAGCTGAAAATAAGTTGATATGAACACCTAATTTTATTCAAATAGTTTGCAAAATATTAAATGAAAATTAATAAATATAAAGAATAAAAAAGAAGATAAAAGAGAAAATAATAAATAAATAACCTTGTGTTTGGATAAGGAATTTTAAGAGGGTAATTTATTTTTATAGGGAATTTAAAATACTTTGTGATGAAATATATTATTTGGATAGGAAATTTAGTAAGAAATTGAAATTCTAGTAATTTGTAAAGGTATTTTGATTACCTAAAATTATAGAATTTCAAATTCTACCTAAAAAGTAAGAATTTGAAATTCTTTATACTCATTTTCTTTTACCTTTGTGTTTATTTTCTCCCTCCCCTCTCCCTCTCTCTTCTCTTTCTTTCTTCTCTCTCTCCCCTCTCTTCTCTCTCCTCATCCACTCCTCTCTTTTGTTTTCTATTTCTCTATAGCCTTTCTCTTTTATCTCTCTCATCTCCCTCTCTTCACTCCTTTTTCTCCTCTACCCCTTCTTTCTCCCCTCTGTCTCATCTCCCATCTCTCTCTTCTTCCCTTCTTTCTTTTTTCTCTTCTCTTTATCAATATTGATGGAAAACATATCAATAATTATATTTTTGAATTATTAAATATTATTTAATAATAAAATTATTTGTGAATTATTAAATATTTAAAAATTGACTAATGTTTATTTTCAAAAAAGTTTAATATTAAAATTTCAATTTTTAAATATATATTTAAAAATTAAATTTTGTATTTGGTGAAAATTAAAATGTCATATCCAAACTTAGAATTTGAAATTTAAAAAATTTGAATTGATTTATTCAAACAGAACATTTAATAAATGAAGGAAATTTAAATTAAAACAATTCAAATTTCAAGCATTTCAAATTCTTTGAAATTTTAAAATTCTTCATCCAAACACAACCTAAACTTTTAGCTTGTTGGGCTAAAAGTGTTTTAAGCACATAACTAAAAAAAAAGGAGAGAAGAAAACAAAACCCAAAATTAAAAAAGAGGAATCATTATAAATAAATTTGAGAATCCATTCACAGGTTTGGATTATACGTGACAAATCAAGAGTAACTTTCAAGGTTTAGATGGCATGTGTTATTTACATAGAGGTTTGGATGACACGTGTCGTTATATGGTGCTTCGTAAATATTTGGTTCGGTTATAGATCATAATTATTATCATTATAATTATTACATTAATGAGTATTAAATAACTTTATTTGAATTGTAAAATTCTATTAAATATCTACCTTTTAAATAACTACCTTAATTATAATTAAAAATTCTATTAGTCTTTTGACTTAATTATTTGTTAATAACTAACAAGAATAATATATATAGTTTCCTTAATTATTTCTAAAATCAAGAATAAACTAATGAGTATTTTTTATTTTTAAAAAAATTATATACTTAATCAATAATTTTTTACTTGCATTCACCCTAATTTTGTCCTAAATAGAAATCAATAAATAATTTTTACTTAATAATTATTTTACTTACATTCTATTATTTATGACAATAATTTAATATAAGTTTCAAGGACCAAAATAATTATTATTATATATTTTACCTATAATTTGGGAATATATTTGTGTATAATTATTATTATATATTTTAAGAGTATGGATGAAGAGATATTTTAAACTAGGCTTTAAAGCAAATTGGATCATTTCTGTATGATTTTACTCAATAAACTAAAATTTATGTCATCAATTAGGGGTTGTTTGATTCGGTGTTAATGTATTATTAAATATATATAATTAAAATTAAAATCATTACATGTAATTGTTATATATAATTTATATAATTGAAATGTCCATTTAAATTATATCCATATTAAATAGGAAAGTTTCACATGTCAATCTCTGGAACAATTTCACATAAAATCTTATCCGACTTGGCAATACCAAAATGTTTCCCTCTATTTTTTGCTTATATGTACCCCTCACATTCATTTACACGCAAATCAATTTATGGACAATCATGACACACAATTATTTGCACACAAAATAATTTATGGACAATTATGACACGTAAAATTAGGAAATTATTTTTTATTGTATATTCTAATTTACCACAATTTCACAATCACCTTTTACACAATTACGGGAATTATTAGTACCTAATGTTTTTGTTTTGAAATTCAAACAGAGTTAGAGAATGAAAGGCGACCAACAAAAGAAGAAATGAAAAAGGGACACATATTCAAAAGAAACCCAAACTTTCCTCTCATTTCTCCAATGACAGTATTTTTTTGTTACATGTTCTGAACAGTTACTCCCGTTGCGTTGGTTTTGTCTATTTTCTTTATCTTCTCCATGTCTTTGTTAAAGTGAAAAAATATATTGTCAAATTGAGATGCATATACGTTAGGTAATTTTTCCTCTTTTTTTCCCTTTGATTTTTGCATTTTCTCCATTTAAGAAACTTCTATTTTTCTTTTTCACTTTTATGTTTTATTGTTCCATTTTTATTTGTTTGTTTATGTTGTTTTTGCTTAGTGTATATAGTCTAGAATGGACGGTCAAGATAATGACATTAAGGATAAAGGCGAAGATGGTGCTCAAGGTCCTAACTTACTAATAACTTCCTTTTTATTTGAGATTTTATTATTTTGTTTCTTTATTGCTTTAAATTTGATCTACTAAGATTTTTATTCTTTCGCATGTACAGATTCAAAAGAATTCAAGAGAGAAATAAGAGTATGGATGAAGAGAATATTCTAAACTAGGCTTTAAAGCAAATTTGATCATTTCTGTATGATTTTACTTAATAAAATAAATTTTGCATCATCAATTGGGGGTCGTTTGATTCAGTGTTAATGTATTATTAAATATATATAATTAAAATTAAAATCATTATATGTAATTGTTATATATAATTTACATAATTGGAATGTCGATTTAAATTATATCCGTATTAAATTCTTCATTTATTAGCACATTATTTATTTATATATTATAAATATTGCCAATTTGAAATAGTTTAATAATATTTTAATGGACAAGAATTTAAAATGGAGGATTAATTTGACTTAAATGTGCAATATTCAATTAATTACAAACATTCAAATCATCAAAAGAAATATGCAATATTCATTTATTTTTACGAAAATAGAACAAAAGATTTTGTTTACTTTTCTTTATAAATAGCATTTTAAATATAAATTAATTAATTATTCCTTCAAATCCACCGAAATTAACATCCCTGTTCATTTAAATAATTATAATAATTAAGGTAATTTCAACATGTATATATTCTAATTTGAATTAATTAAGATAATTGTGACATACATATTTTTTTAAAAAGAAAAGTAATATTATTTTAAATTAAGGTAAATATATTATGTTAAAATGTATAATTAAAGTAATTAATATAATTAACAAATATATATAATTAAGGTAATTGTCTATAATTAGAAATCAGCTAATAATTTATAAATATTTAATTATATTTCATATTGATAGAAGAAACTTAAACATTTGAATACAAAAGTAGAAATCTCTTTTATTTGGATAATAAATTAAGAAAAAACTAATTTTGATTTAATGTGAAAATTCATGACACACACACACACACACACACACACACACACACACACACACATATATATATATTAGTTTTTTATTTAATGCATTATTAAATTTGTTGGAAATTTTTATTGATGTAATTAATGTAATTATTAAATATATATAATTAAGATAATTATATGTAGTTATTATATATAATTTAATTTTTATGAATGCTAAAAAAAATACTATTTTTATATGTTAAAATACATAATTCTATTAATTATGATAATTATGACTGATTATATTGTGATATTAATTAAGGTAATTGTGATCAATATATATTTTAATTAAGGCAATGAAAATTATTTTAAACAATGGTAGTTAGATTATTTAAATTACTTAATTAAATTGACTATAACAATTTTAAAATTAAAATAGATGATTAATTTAAAAGGACCATTCATTTTGACCTAAATATGAAAATTTTATTTAAATTATTTTCATATTAAATTGTCCATTTGTTATTGAACTATTTGTTTATTTATTAACATGTCAATTCTAAATAATTTAATCGCATTTTGATGGACCAAAGTTTAAAATAGACAATTAATTTAAAATTGACAATTAATTTGACCTAAATATGCAATGTTCATTTATTTAAATAGAAATAAAAAAAAATTTCTATTGACTTTTTGTTGTAAATAACATTTAAAAGGAAATAAATTGACTTTTGCTTCAAATCCACATGAAATTAACATCTAATTTAAGTAATTACAATCGGTATATATTAATTTGAATAAGTTAACACAATTATGACATATATATTTTTAAAAAACATAGTAATATTATTTTAAATTAAGGTAGATATATTATTTATAATGTATAATTAAAGTAATTAATATAATTAATAAATATGTATAATTAGGTCATAGCCCATAGTTATAATTAAATTAGTTAATTTATAAATATTTAATTATATTTAATATTGATTGAAGAAACTTAAACATTTGAATGAAAATAAAAAATTTCTTTGAATAATAAATTAAGAAAAAAATAATGTCAAATTGATTGATTTAATGTGGAAATTCATGACATGTACACTATGATGAGAGTCACATAACACATATCAATTCGAAATAATTTAATAGTATTTTGATGGACCAAAGTTTAAAATAGATAATTAATTTATAATTAATGATTAGTTTGACCTAAATATGCACTGTTCATTTATTAAAATAGGAATGAAGCAAAATTTCCTGTTGACTTTTTGTTATAAATAGCATTTTAAATGAAAATAAATTGATTGCTGCTTCAAACTCAAATGAAATTAACATCCTTGTCCATTTAAATAGTTATAATAATCAAAGTAATTACAATCGATATATATTCTAATTCGAATAAAAAAACACAATTATGACATATACATACATACATATATACATATATATATATATATTAAAAAAGAATGTAAGATTATTTTAATTTAAGATAAATATACTATTTAAAATGTATAATTAAATTAATTAACGTAACTAATAAATATATATAATTAAGGTAACTGCCCATAATTATAATTAAATTAGTTAATTTATAAACATTTAATTGTATTTAATATCGATTGAAGAAACTTATACATTTGGATGGAAATTAGAATTCTCCTTTATTTGAATAATAAAAGAAAAATTAATGTTAATTTGATCTAATTTAGTGTGAAAATTCTTGACATGTATTATAAGATGAGAGATACATGATACATATTATATATAATTTAGTTTTTTTATTTAATGTATTATTAACTTTGTTAGAAATTTTTGTTGATGTAATTAAATTAGTTAATGTAATTATTAAATATATATAATTGAAATAATTATATGTAGCTTTCATATATAATTTATTTTTTATGAAACATAATTTTTAAATATTGCTAAAAATGTTATTTTTATACGTTAAAATGCATAATTCTATTAAGCATGGTAATTATTAGAGATATATATTGTGAGATGAATTAATTAAGGTAATTATAATTTGTGTATATTTTAATTAAGTTATAACATATTCAAATTAAGATAAAATATTTAATTATTATTATAAATAACTTATTAAATGAACGTCTAACTTTGTAAGAACTCCTTCTTCTATTGTAACGTGTCTTTCAATTTTGACTCCATTGTAAGCATTATTGTTCAGGATTATTTATTTGTACAATCTTCAAACTTAGAGCTTTCATTTTTTTTAACTTTATTTGCTTCATTTTTATTGTATATTTCTTTTATTATTATTGAATTCATTTATTTTTGTTTGATAGTTTCATCTTTTTATCTTCCTTGTCTAATTAAGTTAATCTTTAACTTTTTTATTTTCTTTAAATATTTTTAAAAATATAATATTTGGTATTTGAATTAGTATTCATCCTAAGTTGCTAACATATTTTATAGATTTTATTATTTCAATTATTGAGATGGATCAGACTAAAAGACTTAACAAAGCAGTTTTACAAAGCTTTTTTTTAAAAAAAAAAAGGAATCTTATAGTGAGGTAAAAACATCCTTACTCCCTCCCTTTAATATTTCACATATCATATGGCAAAGAAATATTGCTAATGTATTAACAATTTTTATATGATAATCTCTTTATTATTTTAATTTTTTTTTAATTTGAAAACATTTAAAGAATTTTTGTATTTATTAAATCCTATATGTCACTTATTATCATCATAATAATTATTTTCCATCCAAAAATATTGTTTTTGATTAATTTTTATCATTTTGATTCAGAACAACAAATTAATAAAGGTTAAGTAAAAAATAATATTTTTGGTTTAAATAAAAATTAAATTCTATTACATTAATTTATAGTAAAAACATCACACTCAAATTATAAATCTAATATAAATAAAGTAAAAGAATCAATTAATAAATTAAAAATAACAAATAAGTTATTTTACAATAATTGTCACTCATGACGATCTTATCTAGTTCGAGCAGGATTGTTTCCAATAAAAAAATATACATGATCTCTACCTAATAAGAAATAACTTGTGAAAAATATAATTTTTTAAATTAATTTAAATCAAATTTAAATTTCTTTTAACTTACATAGGACAAAAAATTATATCAAATTAAAACTAATTTATTTCCACATACAACTGCATAGTGTATTACGATACATATCACTTTTCTCAAAGTGTAAAATATAAATAACATTTTTATATTATTAAAAAATAACATTTTTACATGGTATTAATTACATTAAATTATAGACAATGTATACTTATAATTTTGTACTCAATATATTTAAATTTATGTTGAAAATCAATATAATTCATTATATATATATACATACATATATATATATATTACCATTACCATACTCATTTTTTTGCTCCATATGTAATTTTTATTTTATTATCTTTTCAATGATTAATAAAAGAATGCTTTAATAAAACAATAATTTGTATATCATAAATATTATGTTTGGAACAAGATATTACATAATGCTATCAAATCTTTTAATTAGTTTAAAATTTTAGAATGATATCCATAATAAATAATTACTATACATATGAAACAAAAAACAAAAACATATACTTAAACATCAATAATTATTACTTATAATTTAATTGGTCTTTCATTTGATTGATGTTATCTTTCTCTCTTATTTTTGTTATCCAATAGGAACTGAAATTTAAATAATAAATCAATTATTACAAAATATAATTACATATAATTTTTTATTCGTATAAGTATTAAGATAAGATTAATATATATGAATATATATATATATATATATATATGTGTGTGTGTGTGTGTGTGTGTGTGTGTGTGTGTGTGTGTGTGTGTGTGTTTACTCTATATTCATACACATTTATAAAAAAAATTCAGACAAAATGTAACATTTAAGATATAAAGCAATATAAGTAATACCTCATACTCGATATCATACAATAAATAAATACAGGAATAATTGCTTCAAAATATTCCAAAAACAATTATGAGGATTATGGCATATTATATATTTTTTTGAAATTAAGTATTAGTGTCCTTTAATTTAAAAGAATAGCTTTAATGTAGGACAAAAAATAACAAAACAAATATTCATTGTCATAGAAAACTATTCTCATTGGATGACTAAAATTAATATATATATATATATATATATATATATAGAGCAGGATCTGTTAACACCAAGTGTAAGAATTAGTCAAATTACACATTCAATAACTTTTTGTATAATACAAATTTAACCTATCTAACCATTGAATTGATGATATTATCTTTATGATTATGTATATCAAATTTCACATCATTTGGACATTTCTAAATATGTTATCTAATATTGAATATTTACATATATTTTAATATCATATTGTATGTTAAAATAAAGTGATTTAATGAACTATTAAATAATTTTAGAATTGTATGAAATTTTGTATACTTAATCTAATTAATAAGAACATCAAATTCAACAGTTGCATTGGTTAAATTTGCATTATACAAAAAGTTATTGAAGGTGTAATTTGACTAACTCTTATACCTTGGTGTCAACGAATTCTGTCCCCATATATATATATATATATATATATATATATATATATATAATTAACTATGAAAAACTTTTACACTAACATTGAATGCTTTTTAAACTCATTTTTAAAGAAAAAACTAATAATTACGAAGTTTAATTTTAAATTTTTTTAATATTAATTTCTTGTTAAAATTTGTATAAATCGAAGTTATATATACAAATGAGAATATATTAATAAAGATAATATTTTTAAAACACACATTTTTATAAATTAAAATAATGTGAGATGTGTTTGAATATAAAATTATTTGAATTTATATTAATTAACATAATGATAGCTTAATATATATATATATATATATATATATTGATTTACATATTTACTAGCAGATATTTTTATAAAATTAAAAAATAATTAAGAAATATATTAAATAATTATAATAATATAAAAGTTATAAATTATAAATTTAAGACCCATGGATGGCACGGGTTATTATACCAATTTAAAAAAATGTGTATATTAAACTAAAAATCCAATTAGCAATTTTTTTAATAATTAATAAAATAATAATAATAAAATATATAATAATAACAAAACACAATAATAATAATAATCATCATCATCATCATTTTTTTTTATTTGAAATGGAAAAGAAAAAGAAGAGATAAAAGAAAAGAAATTTACTTTTTTTTACCTCACTTTTTCTTCTTTTCCACGTTTAGGCAATTCTCACTTTTATCACCAGCACACATACGTTTCATTCACGTTTGTTATCATCTGCACATACACAACAACCACGCATACCTCAATGTCACTTTATCACACGCATTCTACACATACACCATAACTAACAACATCATCAGCACCACAATCCATACACAAATTTATTTCAGAATTTTCCATGTCCATACATCATCATCATCATGGGATAATCACAATAAAAAAATAAAAATAAAAAAGGATCGAGAAAGGATGAGATCGTTACAACTTTTAGATAATTCCCTCGCTACCCTGTATTAGTTCTATAAAACATTGTTATGTTGTTGGAGTGAGAAGAGAATAGGAGAGTAATGTTGCGCTGCCAAATTGCAGAGAAGGCTACCTTCTGCCTTATAGTACGTGCAGTGCGCTGAGGTACTCCTGTCCTCTCATGCTTACTTGTTCACGTTTTGTGTAGTTTGCTCATGGCTTGGATCTTGTTATATGCCTGTGTTTTTTTTTTTTTACGATACATAAATAGCAATTGGTCCTGGATTGGAATAATGGATTGATCTCTGTACTTTGCCTCTGGTTTATAACAGAAAATCTCACCGAGGCAGAGTTGCTCAGTTCCCTGTATCACGCACATTACACTGATTCACTTCTTTATGCATTTTTATTCAAACACATAAAAGGCAAAAACAGAAAATTATCTCAATACTTTTCTTCCACCTCCTCTCGCAACATTAACACACAGCACCTTCCTTTTCCTTATTTACACTCTCAACAATTTGATCCATCACAAATCACATCATCACTTATCCTCGCGCCGTCAAGACACGAATCACTGGTACCTAATCGCGCCCCTACCACGCGCAACTCCTCGCACTCCTGCGAATCGCCGGCCACCGCACCGTTTGCCTCTGTCGCACTGCCAAGACGCACAATGTAGCTACCGTCTCCGCCGCGCCAACCGTCGTGCTCCCTGTCTCCGCCGCAGCAGCCTCTCATATCCCCCTCGCCTCCATCTCGGTTTCGCCACTTCTCGCGAACTGCTGGCCACCGCGCAACGCATCGCGCTTCTCTTGTCTCCGTTGCGATTCCGCCATTTCACCGCAAGTCGCCCCCGCCGTCGCCGTTTACGGTCGCCAGAGATGAGGATGCACGGCGGCCTTCACGTCTCTTCCTCACCGTTCCACTCGGGCCTCGTACTGTAAAAACCTGTAGGGTCCATTTGTCAATAAGAAAAGAAATAGATAAAAAATAGAATGAATAAAAATAGAAAAAAGAAAAATAAGTAAAAATAGAATAAAATATATGTTTGGTTTAAAAGAAATAAATGAAAAATAAAAAAAGAGAAATAGAAAAATGAATAAAAAAATCAAATTACAGGCTAAATAGTCGATTATTGAGTGTTTATTATTTCAGATAGTCGATTATTGCACTTTGTCATCGTTAAAACCACCACAAAATGTCAAAAAAAGCCAAAATGTGACACTTTCTGGCAGTTTTTAACAGCCAAAAAAAAAAACCGCCATAAATTGTCGAATTTTGTTGGTCCCCATCTGTATTTCTGCACATCTCAACACGAAAATTAAAAGTTGTAGGGCCCACCTCATTTTTTGGTCCATTTCTTTCCTCTCTCTTCTACCAAATAACTACACATATTTCTTTCTCACCTATTTCTCACATCTTCCTCTCATTTCTCACTCATTTCTACCCTAGCAAACACAAGGGTAACGCCATTATTGTGCAGAGTTGTCGTAAGCCACGACCTAGCATGTTTGGTTTAGAATTTTTTCCAATATAATATAAAAAAATATTATTTCCCAAAATACACGACTTACAACATTATTTATTAATCTATATCATTTTACTGTTCACCAAAAATTCCCCCCTACGAGTTGACTTTTGAGCTTTTTTTTTGGGCCGTTGAGAATTTAGGTCTCTAGGACCCTAACTTCTCAACGTGAGTTTTTTTTTTCTTTTAAATTTTGTTATATATATTAATTTTAATTTAATTTAATTATTATTTTAATTATGGGTTAATTTTAATGCAAAACAAATAAATTTGTGGTTAAATAATATATTTAGTAGTTAATTAAAATAAGTACAATTAACAAAAAATATATAAATATTAAATAATCATATTAAATTAATTAGTATGTTTATTATGTTTGTTAGTTTGGGTAAATTAAGACAAAATAATATTGTCAAATGTAATTAAAATAATTACTATGTTTAATTTTAATAATGTGGTAATTTTATGGAAAAAATTGAAATTGTGATTAAATAAGTGGTTAGTTTTAAAAAAAGTACAATAAAGGATTAAATTAATAAGAATTAAATTAATAAAATTACACAAAATAAAAATCATTGGGACTGCCTTGACGTTTCAATATGATTAGGACATTTATTTTTAGTATGTCCTAGTATGCGACATGTCGAACATCTTTTTGGTTGACTCCTTTCTCTGAGGTCCATTTTAGTACGTATGCGAGTTGATTTTGGGCGTCCACTGATATTTCTGCACATAGCTGGATGTGGGACAATTCCAATCTGTGATATGTTGGCCATGACCCTTCATTGGGTAATATGTGGAACCTTCCTCTATAGACGCTGGATACATATTCCAACGTGTACATCGAACTCACATATTTCATGTAGTCATGGTGAATTTGGTTACAAAAGCAATGACATGTGCACATAGCGTGTGTAGTTTCTAGAACTTTCCACATTCACACCATTGTTGCTCCAATCAGACACCGAAATGCCTCGCAAGTCGCCCCTCTAATGGGTTAATCAACTCGTGCACCTAGAATGTTGAACCATCTTGATCAAAGTCCTTGATGTAGTGAGTGTTCGCCTTTGTAATTGCGTCTTGTATAGCCCTGTTAAGAATCTCTGTATATTTTTTGCTAGAGTTTATCATTGTTGTCGCTTCTCTCCCCCTCCTGGCGAACAATTCATTGCACCTGAAATAGCTTGCTTCGACCAATGCTGAGATCGATAGATTTCTTGTTTTTTTAAGTACTGAATTGATTGTCTCTACAAAATTAGTGGTCATGTCTCCCCAACATAGTGAGTGTTCGCCTATGCAGAGTATTGCCATTCCATTGTTTCACCATCAGCTTGCTAGAAGTTCTTCAACACCACATGTCAACCATTATGCAAATTATCAAGCCTTTGACAAATTTAAATCCAAACTTAGATGAGGTTATGCATCAAGATCAACCAATTGTTGATGACAAGGAAAATCAAGCACGACAATATAG
Source organism: Spatholobus suberectus (assembly GCA_004329165.1). NCBI lineage: Eukaryota > Viridiplantae > Streptophyta > Magnoliopsida > Fabales > Fabaceae > Spatholobus > Spatholobus suberectus. The sequence goes on from CM014732.1 coordinate 37,613,164, forward strand.
ACAAATCCGTCGAAATCCTCCACATAGAAGGCGACCTCCATTGTGTGGAACTGGACACCATTATGGAGATTAAATCCCCCCCCGCCCCTCTTTTGTAATATTTATTTAATATATTTCCAAGCAATTATTTAATTACATTTGACAATATTATTTTTGTCTTAATTTACCCAAACTAACATAACATAATAAACATAGTAATTAATTTAATATGACTATTTAATATTTAATATTTTTGTTAATTGTACTTATTTTGATTAACCACTAAATGTATTATTTAACCACAATTTTATTTTATTTTGCATTAAAATTAACCCATAATTAAAATAAGAATTAAATTTAATATATATAACAAAATTTAAAAGCAAAAAAAAAAACCCCACATTGAGAAGTCGGGTCCTAGGGACCCAAATTCTCAACAACCCAAAAAAAATAGTTCAGAAGTAGGCTCTTGGGGGAGATTTTGGGTAAACAGTAAAATGGTGTAGATTGGTAAATAATGTTGCATGTAGTGTATTTTGAGAAATAATGTTTTTTTATATTATATTGGTAAAAAAAAACCGAATTAGGGCTCTTATGTTATGTTTGGTAGGAAAGAGAAAAATAGATAGAAAAAAATAAGTAAAAACAAGTTAAGATATGAGATATAGACAAAAATAATTTGAAATTTTAAGTTATTTGATAAAAAATAGATGAGAAATAAGAAAACAATAAAAAATAAATAAAAGTAGATAAAATAAAATAAAATAAAATAGTAGAGTCTACAAATTTTTAAAAATCTTCTTTATTTTTATTGAACTAAACTAATAAAATTTTCAAAAATTTAAAAATTTCTTCACCTCTGTCTTTCTCTCCACCCTAACAAACAGAGGCTTAGTTTCCTCAGGGAACCAGCCCCTTTCTTTCCCTTCAGGGCTGGTGGCTTTGTAATGGGCTTAGCCCCAGCATACTCGGCAGTAACTTTTCCCCTTTTTGTGTGACTACGTGAATATTGGATTTACATTTCTTTTGACTTCTGTTCTATATTTTCAAGCCCATCTTGTTGTTTAGTAACGTGAATAGGTCTCTCTGATTTGTTGGATTAATTGGCTCCTTCATAGTATGCGCGTGCTAATAATTCGTTCTTATATAACAATCTAATGATAATTTCGAATATGTTTGTAGAAGGTAAAAATAAAAATTGATAGAATTGATTTCTAAAAAAAAAAATTGATACACACGTAAAAAATAAGGATAGTACTTCATCGTTCTTTTTTTATTAAAAACTAAAAAAAAATTAATTAATCCTCAATAATCTTTCTAAACAATGATTAACGAAAATCCTAAATAAAGTAAAAGACCAAGAAATAAATGGTTACATAGCAGATTGACTTTATATATATATATATAGTTAGGATCCGTTGACACAAGGTATCAAAATTAGTCAAATTACATTTTTAATAACTTTTTGTACAATGCAAATCTAACAAATCCAACCGTTGAATTTGATGTTCTTATTAATTAGATTAAGTATACAAAATTTTATAGAATTCCAAAATTATTTAATATTTCATCACATTGCTTTATTTTAACGTACAATATGATATTAAAATATATATAAATATTCAATATTAGATAACATATCTAGCAAAGTCCAAATGATGTGAAATTTGAAATACATGTTCATGAAGATAATATCACATAATTTAACGGTTGGATTGGTTAAATTTGTATTATACAAAAAGTTATTAAATATGTAATTTAACTAACTTTGACACCTGGTGTCAACGGATCCTGACCCATATATATATATATATATATATATATATATATATTACTTTGCTTGTTGTCAATTGTGAAATAGTTTTTGATTACGAAATAATTATTAGTTTTAATTAGATTCATGCTCAATTCACTTATTTGATTATTTACTAATCATTAAAGCGTTAAGAATTTAGATTTATGATTATTTACAAAATTAATTAGTTTTATGGTACAACCGATCTATAAAATCTAGTCATGAATTTCAAAATTTCATAAAGCGTTAACATTCTAGATTTGTTAATAAAGAATCAATCTAGAAAACACTTTCTAGATTGGTTCCTTATATAACTAATGAAGAAAATATTTTCTAGATCAATTCTTTTACTAACAAATCTAGAATGTCTATTGTAATATTACAAAAGTGTCATCGCTCACGTACTTCTTGATTTTCTAAGAATCGATGTAAATTGTCAATGTAAAAAACGTTTTTTATACTAGTAAGTATTTCAAGTATATAACTTCTAATACAAAAATTTGATTTAACAACTCGTACTTGTATGACCTCATTTTTTATAACTCACACCTATTATTTTTATTTGTTAAAATATCCTTTTTTTTCCTTATAAATATCTTCCTTTACAGACAATCTTATTTGAAATACAATTAAGTACTAAATGTGGGACAATATTTTCCATTATTTTTGTAAAACAAATAAGGTTAAGTTTGAATAAACTTCAAACTTCTTCATAAGTATTTATAATAGAAGAAAATAAAAAGTAAAATGAATCAATTTTTCTCATAAATTAAAATTTAAAGTAACTTATGTATCTTAATTTTTTTTAAAAGCTCTCCCATTCGACTTCTTCAAATATTAAAATGCATTACTTAATTTTAACTTATAAGAGAAGACTACGGCTACAGTGGACAAGGGTAAAAAAAGCCAAATTAGTATTTAAAAAAAATAATTTATCAAAATAATGTAGAAAAAAAAACATTTTACCAAAATAGGTTGTTTTAAGATGTATAGAATGTGCTAGTGGTAGTGGTGCCATACAAAAAAAGCAAGGCGCTAATTTAACCAACGCCACTTGCAAGTCTAACTGACGTGACATTTTTGTCCTGTAGTAGAAGGCGCTGGTCAAAGTGGTGCCTTCTATACATGAGATGATATTTTGTCTTTTTCAGACAGGATTTGTGAAGCAGGACGCGACATATTTTGTCTTGTAGTAGAAGGTGCTGGTCAGACCAGTGCCTTTTGTATAGTCAAAGGCGCTAGTCAGACCAGCGCCTCCTATATAGTTGTCAAGCGCCCCTTATGTAACACCCTTCGTTACAATAAAATCCCATAATAAACATAATCTAAAATTTTTATAAAACTAAGGTTTAAGAGATGAAATGTCTAAAATATTACCTCAATAATAAATAAGAAAAATAATCCTTACATAAGTAAAAGCATCATTCTCAAATTTGGGCGTCTATAAAAATAATGTGCAATAAAAAGAATAGTTAAATTAGTCACAACTAGTCCTTTACTCCAAGGAGGAACTAACCAAACTAAAATATAACTAGAAAAAAATACTAAGTCTTCGAGCTCCTTCCTTCTCGTCCTCGTCCTTTGAAAACAACACTTTTAATGAGATAATAATCCCAGTGAATAAAACAAGTACTAAAAGGATTCGCAAATAGTGATGTTCTCAGCCGGCGCGGTAACCGGTAAGGACAACCATGGTACCCGCAAAATAAGTTCAAACAAAACAACTTTGTAAAAACAAGTATAAGACATTCAATTCAAATATATAATAAAAAAATATCAACAATTTTCATACTCAAATATTTATATTCCAAACAGTTAACTCTATGCACTACTTAGTGATTCCTAGAATCACCTTACTTGACTTCTCGATTCCCAAAACCAATGTGAATCCCAGATTCACTTATCTTTTTATTTTCTTTTTGGTTCCCAAAACCAACGTGAGTCCTGGACTCACTGTGAATCCCAGATTCACTAAGGTCTATAAGCTCATATCCATGCAATGGCATCCCACTGCCTTTCCCATCCCAGATGGAGGTGTCTCATATCTCATCCCAGATGTAGATATGCTCAATAAATAGATATCCCATCCCGGATGGTGATATCCTTCATCCTATTCCCAGAATAGAATGTACACCGTCATTCCTTCCTAGAAGGTAATGATTGACTCTTGTAATAACAAAATACGTCATCTACGATGACTATCAATTGGGGTCTCAAACCCTATCACGATAAATTTCTCATTAGAAAAACAACCTTTAACTGTATTTCAACAAATAATTAGGTCACCCTAAAATTCCCATTTTTTTTTATCAACTCAAAGAAATTTGCATTCCCCAAGAAATCATTAAATCAAACACAACAATTGGATTATAGTAAAAATTCCAAAATTTTCTTATTAAGAACTCCAAGGAATCATACCCCAAAGAAATCATTAAATCAAACACAACAATTAGGTTACACAAAAATCTCCAAATTCTCTTGTCAAGAACTCCAAAAATCACATCCCAAAGGTTTATACCATGGAGGTTTAAAAAAGATTGTTTTACTCACCTTTCAAACACCTCCTTAAGCCCTCAAACAATCCCACGACATCTCCTACACTCTGACTAGCATTTTCTCCTATTTGCCTCTTGCCCCTCTCTCTCTTTATTTTTTTTTTTTTTGTATCTTTCTAATGTTTGTAGATGTGTTTTACAGTGAAGCCAATACGCAACCCTTATGCATTTGTTCCCCCCCTCCCCCCCTTTTGAAAATGATGCAGTCCTGTGTTTTAAAAGTTTGAATGTCCATATAAGATATTGTAACCAAATCAAGTAAAACAATATGATATATTAAGATAAGATTTCAACTAAATAAAATAATATTATAATCAATTCAAATAATATAATATATTATATCAATTCGCATACAACGAATTAACTTCATAAATGAATTTCTCCAATAATAATAGATTAATTCAATTGTTTCAATTCAAATAATATATTATAATTCAAACATTTCAAATAATATATTATTATAAGTCAATCATTTTAATTCAAATAAATTCTTAGACTAATAATTTTTATACTAAACCTCATGACAACTTAATCTTTTTAATAACGATAATTATATTAAAATTTAAGATGTTACACCTTACACCAGCACCACATGATATTTACTTAAATGAAAAATTAACTACATGTTATTTAACTTTTAAATTATTTAAAAAAATTATAGTGTAATATTTCTTAACTAGGTCACTAATATGATAAATTATTTAAATCATAATTTATAAATCATAAATTCACAACAATTTTTTTTAATTTCAAATTATGATCTAAATTATAGCTACACATTTATATATATCTATACAGACATCATAAATTAACCCAAAACAATATAACAACTTAATGGAATTTTTAAGGGACAACACAATACTATATTAAAATTAAAAACGTAAATTTCACTAACACAGAGGTAAGTCTGACTTAGTGAAATTTACGTTTTTAATTTTAATACAGTATTGTGTTGTCCCTTAAAAATTCCATTAAGTTGTTATATTGTTTTGGGTTAATTTATGATGTGTGTATAGATATATATTTTTCATATTGATAATAATTTAAGACTGTTGAATGTTGATTTAAGACTTGTTTACTGTTTTGTGGATTAAAAATTTAAGATGGGATTTTGCAGGTGTTGTAGGTTAGGTTGAGATTAGTAAAACACTTTAGCCAATTGAATTTTATTTACAAATGATTAGTTTTTAGTATAACATGGTGTGTTTAATTGTTTTTAATTTTATCAACAAATTACATCCTTTTTCTTTGTTTAAAATTATGTTTAAACCAAAAATAATAATCAGATAAAATTTTTCACAGATGAAAAAATAGTTGTATTATGTTTTTATGGTTAAAAATAATTTTAATATATTTATATAAATTTATAAATATAAATTTATACGTTTTTAAGTTATGTATATATATTAAAAATATATATGTTTTACGTTATGTATGTATATATATATATATATATATATGTTTTAAACTTATATAAATGTGTAGCTATAATTTAGATCATAGTTTGAAATTAAAAAAAATTGTTGTGAATTTATGATTTACAAATTATGATTTAAATAATTTATCATATTAATGACCTAGTTAAGAAATATTACACTATAATTTTTTAAAATAATTTAAAAGTTAAATAACATGTAGTTAATTTTTCATTTAAGTAAATATCATGTGGCGCTAGTGCAAGGGCCGCATGTCGACTGTATAGGAGGCGTCAGTCTAACCAGCGCCTTTGACTGTACAAAAGGCACTCATCTGACCAGCGCCTTCTATTACAAGACAAAATATGTTACGTCCTGCTTCACAAATCTTGTCCGACAAAGAAAAAATATCATCTCATGTACAGAAAGTACTGCTCTGACCAGCACCTTCTACTATAAGACAAAAATATCGCGTCAGTCAAACTTGCAAATGGCGCTAATGAAATCAGCACCTTGCTTTTTTTGTATGACACCACTACCACTGGCGCCTTTTATACATCTTAAAACAATTCATTTTGGTAGAATTATTTCTTTTTACATTATTCTGATAATTTTTTTTTTTAAATACTAATTTGGTTTTTTCACCGTGAACAAGTGTGTCATATGGTCAATGGTGGATAAATATGTACTGACCTTTAGATTTATTGATTTAATATGAATGGTCAGGATGAATTATCAATAACCTTTACTATCATTTTTTCCCTAATATAATTATTTTGCATATTAATCCTTTTTCAAATATTAAACTACTTTGCACATTGACCCTTAGCTTCCTCAACCTTCCCCTCTAGACAATGCTATCGGGGTTCAACACTCATCCACCGCGGCCATTTGCCTAGTGGAAGCTAATCACTAGAAGAGAAACAAAGCCACCGCAGACTCCCATCTTTCAACACTTACTGCTTCAAACCACCACAGCTGGACCATGATAGCCACAAACCAAACACCATACTCAGGCTAATGAACCAATCTATAGAAAAAGCAAGAGCCCACCAGATTCCAAACTAGAGCAAAGCCAAAATAACAATAACTTGTAAACAGAATAAAAGTAGAAACAAATTAACAGAGAAAAGAAAAAAAATTCCCTCCGACGTTCATCGTGAGTTCAGCCACGCACCGCCGCCAAAGGGGATTTCTGATAACGGTGCTATTTTTTTTTCTTCCTTTCTTCTTCCTCTTCTTCCCTCCATCGTCCTTTCATTATCGCGCAGGGCTGTGTCAGCGGTGTCCTTTTCTCCCCTCGCTTACCTTTCCTCTTTCTTTCACTAATAGTGCCTAAAGCGCACCTTGGGAGACACAGAAGTGGTCCTGCTGCACTTCCTCCATTTCAATCTGCTTCGCAATCAGATCTAGTTCGCACCCAGCAAGCGAGACTTTTATCTGAACCTCACGTCGTCGCTCGGAAAGACGTAAGGACGCTCGCTCGCCGACTGTAAGGACCAACTGGACGACGAGCGTGACGGTGGCGGACCAACAAACGTGCCTCAACGGGGCTGGAAGAGGTGGGTGATGTGGCGGCCGGTGTGCTCAGTGCACCACCGGTACTCCTGGACGACGGCGCTATCGCAGGCAATGGCAACGGCCGCATGGTCTTGGGTGGAGAAGATGTTGCAGGAGCACCAACGGAGAAAGGGTCTCGATGAGGGTTCATTTTGTTATATTTAAAAGGTTTAATTACTTTTTGGTCCTGTAGTTTTGCAAACTTTACCTTTTGGTCTTTATAGTTAAAAATAATCTTAGTTTTTATACATGCACTTTTGATACCTGTTTGGTCCTTACATCTTAATTCCATAAAAAAAAATTGTCACAAAATGAAAATTGACAGTGAAAAACCGTCACAAATTGACATTTTCAGACTTTTTTATTTAATTTGTGACGGTTTAAAATGATAGGTATCAAACTGATATCAAAAGTGTATGTATGGAAACTAAAAGAAATTATTTTCAACTATAAGAACCAAAAGATAAAGTTTGTGAAACTATAAAAACTAAGAGAGTAATTAAACTTTTTTAAAAAGTTGTCAACCAATTGCAACTTGTTATATCGAGTAAAAATTATTAGTCCATCGTACACCACTTGATTAGGGCCTGTTTGGGATGGTTTTTTGCTGTGGGTTTTGAAAATTTTAAAAACTACAACTAGTTTTTAGTTTTTAAAAATTAGTTTGTTTTTTTTTTTCTAATTTTTGGTTTCAAAATAAACTCATTTTGAAATTTCTTATTTTGTTAAAATTAATTTAATAATATGTTTGTGTGGTGACGATAGTGGTGGTGGTGACGGCAACAATGATGATGATGGCAGTGGTAATGCCAATGGTGACGGTTGTGGCAGTGCTAATGATGACAATTGTGACAATGCCGACAGTGGTGGTTGTGGTGATACCGGTGGTGATTGTGGCGGTGCTAGTGGTAACAGTGGCGGTGGTGACGGTGCCTGTAGTGGCGGCAGCAGCACTGATAGTTGTGGTCATGGTCGTGGTCGTGGCGGTGACGCTAGTAGTGGTGATGAAGCTTGTGGTGGTAGAAGCGATGCCGATGGTCATGATAGTTGTGGCAGCAATGATGGTAATGATGGTGGCGATACCAGTGGTCGTGGTGGTGATGATAGCAGTGGTGGTGGCGGTGACAGCAACTATAAAGATGGTGGCAACAATAGTGGTGGCGGTGATAGTGGTGGTGACGAGAAAGGCTATTATCAAATATAATGATGTGTATATTTTTAAAAAAAACCAAAAACCAAAAACCAAATTTACAAATTCTTTTTTTTTTTTGTTTTGACAATAAATGTAAAAGTATTTTGAAATTGAGTTAAAAACTATTTTAGCTCCATTTTAGGCAAACACGTTTTGTTTTGAAAATTGTATTTGAAAACCAAAAACCAAAAATTTGCAACCAACTCAAACGGGCCCTTAGCTTCTCCGCGAGAGAACTTGTCGTAAGAGAAATATATTTTATTTTGCCTCCTTTTTTCTTCTCCTATAAACAATTATAGAAAAAAATTATCAAAATTAAACCTAAATCACGTTAATTTTTAAGAAATTTAACAGGCGACGCTAAATAATGTCAAAATCCTATTCAGATATGTTAGGACAGGTTTCTTCTTATTCATATTTAAATACCTGAAGTACGAATTTTGTAGAAAATAATAAGACCAACATTTATAATTCTTAAAATTTTTATGTTTTTAGAAATATGTCTATTACCCAATGCTAATTTTCTGAAGCGATTTGTATCCAGTTTTACCATGAGACCTACCGGTACAAGAGACGCCACAGTTCTTTCCTGTTTTCAGTTTCCCCAACCCCCAAAAAAGGATGTACAACCGTTGAGAGATCAAAATCTTTACAATAAAAAGCAGCTAAAATACTTCGAGATGAAGTACTACTCCAAACACTACACATCCTACCATATCGACATTAATACTATTTAGACCAATCTCTGCTTATGAAAAATAGCCTCTTTGGTTACAAGTTTAATACCCCTCACCCAAAGCTCAGCAACTTCTAGCCCCCCATCACATACAAAATGCACTTCCCTGTTCTTATTAGTAAGCACCCTAAACATTCCAGGTTCATCTGCATCACCTTTCTTGTACCTATTTCTACGTAATGTTGAGCTTGGCCCTAACTCTGCCTCACAGCAAATCACATTTCTCCGGCTTGACTTTCCCCAACACAGCACACCGGCAGAGCCCAACATCCGCATTTGTTTCCCATGGGGGGAGCCCTTCCCTCCTTTGGTGTGCTTCTGAACGTAGGCACCACTTAATACCAATTTACGAGCAAGTTCATCCAGTATAACAGCCTCTGCATCGTTTTTCACTCCTGCAAATTTCCTTGCAAGTAAAAGTGCAGTTTCCCCCCTAGCGTTTTTGGCATTACAATGAGCACCATATGAAATTAGAAGCTCACAAATGGACGCGTGGCCTTCCCTTGCTGCTAACATGAGCGGAGTGTAGTCCTCTCCATCAGGGGCATTGACATCATAACCTTTGCTGGTGAGCAATGTAACAGCATCCAAGTTGCCACGACGAGCTGCACGATGTAAAGCATAGAATCCACCAGCATTGATATTGCCCTTTTCAAGCTCAAATTCAAGCATGACCTTTTCAAATAAATCACAGTTCTGATTCATTTCAGATAAGGTTATTGCTGTTTCACCAGATTTATTGCACAACTTTACATCAGCTCCAGCATATACCAGCAATCGAAAAGAATCCACGTGCCCCTTTGAAGCAGCGTGCATAACTGCAGAGAAACCACTATCATCTTGATAGTCAAGATCAAATTCTCCAGATTCAATGACAATTTTCAATGCTTCAGTATCTCCAGCTTGAGCTACAAAAATTAAAGGCGAAAACGTAGTAGTATTGCTGGATTTGGGTATCTTGCCTCTTCTGATTGTATTCGACACTGCTTGTTGAAAACCAAGTGACCACTTGTTTGACTCGGCGATTGAACTTGCAGATTGACCAGCAATATTCACTAAGCCAAAATCAGCCCCAGCCCTTGTTAGTACTTTGAGACACTCCTCTTGCTTGTATTTTGCACAGATCATCAAAGCTGTGTCACCAGAGTTCGTTATAGAGTTCAAATCACAGCCAAAATCAATTAGGCATTGAATAATTGTTGGTAAGCCTAGACGAGATGCCATGTGGATAGGAAGAAACTCAGTCTTGCTGGTTGTTTTAACTGGGGATTCCACATCCGCCCCACATTCTAAGAGCACCCTGACAGCCTCAACATTGCCACAGAGTATGGCATGGTGTAGAAGGGTCCTTCCATGGTGAGGTTTGGAGGAGTCATGTTGCAGGAGCAAGCGTAATATAGCACCACTTCTTTCAAAATACTCAACTGCACACCAGGTGATGCCATAAGGTTCTCCCAGCCCAGCACCCACACGTAGCTCTTCACCAGTTGAAGTGTCCCATGACCATGCTCCAAGCCTCACTTTCAAGTCTATCCTAGCACCACTCTGTAGTTCATTTGTGAGAAAAGTCCAAGTGAGGCTCATTTCACATTAACAATAAAATCTAGAAAGTGTTTTCATAAGTCCAATTATGTCACTGAGCAGAATAAACTGATCAAATACTACAAATTAAACTATAAAAAATCTTCTTTTTTTTTTTGTAAATTGTGCAACTGCAGAAACCTGCTGAGCATCATTAAAAGAGGTTGCTACCTTTGGCAGATTGATGAACATAATCTTCAGCTTTAACAAACAAGGTATTTCGTGCCATAAAGTCACATGGCTTCTTACATAATTCATTATAGCTTTATGGAAATTATTTTGAATAAAATGTAATAACTTGGTAAAAAGTAACAGACCGATAGTTCACACTTCACAGATGGCAAATTCCAAAATCCAAATGCAAAGAAATATTGAAGGCAAAAACTAGGACTGGGCAGATATGTAATAACCAAATTGGAACAATAACCAAAGGTTTGAAAGGGGCAATGGTAATGATTACCTGCAGTAGCAAATCAACAACAGGGACCTGCCTATGAATTACAGCTGCAACGAGTGCAGTACAATCCACATTTGTGTGGAGAGAAGGCCTAAGTGACTGTAAAAGCACCCTGTCTGTCGCACTTGCATCCACACCACACTGCCATTGAAGAAAAAAAAAAAAAATCTCAAGTTTAGCGTATTCAAACAAGTACTAACCATAAACTGTAACTAAAAAGTACCGGTAAAAAATTGAGCAGAAGCATAGGTTTATTTAGTTTCCCTTAGAGACTGGCAGCTAAATACTAAGGTGACTCAGAATATTAGATGTCCATAATGAATTCAAGGACCTTTGGGTTTAAAAGAACCTCACGGTAGGGGTGAGAGGTGTAAGTCCACAGGTCCTAACTTCTTAATGCGTTGGACAATACAGATCAAACAATTGCAAATGCTACTAATCTGTATCTATGTTCAGGTGTCCAATTATGGAATCTCCAGAACTATGCTGCAGCAGAGCACAACACGCACCTTTATGAGCGTCTCAACCACATCTACAAACCCCCTGCAGCTTGCGGTAACCAGAGCATGTTCAGCAACATGAGGTCGGATCAAATCGGAGCTCATGAGCAATTCTACACACCCTGCTTGGCCATGGCAACTTGCCTCTAGAAGAGCTTCTTCACATGCTGGTTGGGATGCCCCTGCTTTAAGTAAGATCTCAAGAATATTAAAGTGACACTCCCTCACTGCTGCAGTCGTTGCAAAACCTCTGAAGAGCTTCTGGTTTACATCAGCTCCCACAGTCTGTCATTGAAGAAAAAAAAAACATTCAACCTTTTTGTGCATGTTTGATTAGATAGATTTTAAGAAATAATTGTTTATTTAAAAAAAAAAACAGATAAAACAAATTATAATTTCTTTAAAATAAAATAAACCAATCATTATAGTTTATAATCCCTGACAAAACTCTACAAGAATTTTTTATTTTTATTTTTTGTTAATTTTCTTTCTTTACTTTTGTTCAAAGTGTTAGAAGGTAGGAGCTAGGAATATAACACAGCGATAAAGTAAGAAATCAGGAACTTCTAATTCACTTGAGATAAAATGCCTTCCACACTTTAATCATTTTTGCTCCTTTTTGTAGTTACGTTTCCTGTTATTAATTAGCTCAAAAGATTAAATCCACACACAAAAACCAAGTGGAACAAAAAAATTATGTTACATAGTCAAGCAAACCAACCCAAAGTAAAATAAAAGATAACAGTGAACAAAATCAATCAAATAAAAAAAATAAACAAATAAAAGCAGGGAAGGTAATAAAAATAGTTTTGTGTGTATTTTGGGCCTAAGGAGGGAGGGAAGTATCAGACTATCATGTGTAAATCGCAATGTCCAATGATCGAGGACAGTATGGGGCACACGAGTGTACGACATGCTTGCTACCAAAAAAAAAAAGACTTAATTATATTTTTATTCTTAAAATTTTATAATTTTGTGAATTTTATCACTTTAAAAAAAATTTCATGAATTTTATCTCTTAATTTATAAAATATTGTAAATTTTATTTTAATATAAAAAAATTATCACAATTAAAATAATTTTGTGACAATTTTTTCTTTAATTGTGACTATTTTTTTACTTGAAGATAAAATTTGCAATATTTTATAAAATAAGACAAAATTTGCAAAAAAAAAAATTTAAACAGCAAAATTTACAAAATTAAAAAACTTTATGACAAAAAATACAATTAAGCCAAAAAAATAAAAAGAAAAGTAAATATATTATTGTGAAAATAAATCTGTTTTCATCTAATGCTCTCAAGAGTCTTTTCCTATCCCGTAAAAATTAGAGGGAAAATATTTTATGAAAAAAAGGGGAGAAACAAGTTTTGTTTTACAGTATATTCTTCTTCTTTCTATGCTGGTCCTGTGAGAGGCAGCCAACTGTTATTACCAAAAATAATTGACAGACCCTGAAATATTTTCCTCTGGAACAAAACGGAACGTGTCACGCATCGCCAGCTTAGAATGATTTGAAAGCCTTACGGATCGCAATATTCATTTTCTTTGTCGCTTCAAAAACCCCAAAACTCTGCATCGTCTTGGATACATGCTTGACACTCGAGTATTTCTCTGTCTCACTTTAGATTCAGGAAGAACGACAAGGGAAAATGGACAGAGATATAAATGTATAGAGAGTGACAACGACGGAGAAAAGCGAAGTGGGGACCAACCACGAAATTTCATCCAATAAAACCGCGAACGGGTTTCAAAAATTCAAAATCGACGTTACTTTTTCCTCTCTCCGTATCTTCGAAGACGAAATCCACTTTCGTTTAAAAAACGAAACATCAACGGAGCGAAAAGTTTTTTTTCTTTTTTTTTTGAAAATTAAAATAACAGGTTTTGATTTTGAACTCGAAATTCAATTTTGGAGAAGTTAAAACTCGAAAGAAGAAATCCCTAACAATAACAACAACGTCACTCTCAGTAATCTCCCGAGTTAAAATTAACGGTTAAAAACATACAATCCACACATTATTCACTCAAGTTAAGCAAATAAAACAGTTCAAAATCCACGAATCTACATAATTTTACATTAAAAAAAAAAAACCATCAATATCATTCCTAAACTATTATTTTTTCTCTTAAATAATCTTGTAATACAAAAATTATATAACTAATTCTTTAAATTTCTATAATTACAAAAAAAAATTCTTTTAATCCTTATATTTAAAAACATTTATCTTTAGTTTTTACACGTATTATTTTTAATTTTTTTAATTTCCACACATATTATTTTAATTTTTTTTATTAAATTATTTTTTTAATAAAAAAATTTATTTTAATTTATTTTAATCTTTATAACAAAAAATAAAAAAATTAAAAATAATACGTATAGTAACTAAAAAAAATATTTTTAAATATAAGAACTATAAAAACTAAATAAATAATTAAATTTTAAAAAAAATTCAAACTAATCTCTGAGCATCAATAAAATATATTAAGATAAGTACTAAATTGATGAATATTCCAACAAATTATATAATTTGTTAGTTTAAAGTTTACTGGAGAGAGAAAATAATAATCGACAAGCTAAATTGATGGTTTATTTAAAAAAAAAAAAAAGGAGGAGGAGGAGGAAGCTGTAGTTGAACAGTTGAAATCGAAACACGGAATGAATAGAAACACTCGGAATCGGAGAAAAGCAGAGAACGAAAATCGATAAAACAGTTGAAATCGAAGCGCGGATCGCGATCTGCGCAACGAGCGTGGCGTTACCAGTAGCTTCCGGACGAGGGCTTTGTTGCCAGCGTGGACGGCGAGGAAGAGCGGCGTGACGTCGGAGACGAATTCCTGGAAGTCGAGGCGGACCTGGCTGGGGGATTCCGGGAGGAGGAGGAGGTCGGCGGCGGCGGTCTTGAGGGTGACGGCGCCGGCGAAGTTGACGTCGACGGAGGGATCGGCAATGCAGTGGAAGGCCAGGGGGAGATCGCCGGCGTGAGAGGCTTCGAGGAGGCGCTGCGACACTTCGGCCTCGTAGTCCACCGGGAACACCTGCTTGGCGGAGAACACAGTCATTGTGCGGCGGCGAAGTTCGAGGTTTCGACTTACTATTTGCTTTTATTGTAGGTAGTTAGCGTGAGAGGGAGCATGCGCTGTGCCTGAAAAAGTGAAATCTCTCTCTCTCTTTGTGGACGCGAGACTCGAGAGGAGTAACTTGAAAGAAGTGAGCGCGCACAGAGAGAGAAGAAGGGAGTGGGTGGGTATTTATATTGGGATGGACTTTAACTACTGCTGGGAGAGAGAAGGGGGACATTACGGAGTATACTCTCCTTCGAGGAAAGCTAGTATATTGTCGCCTTGTAAGTTGTAAACGTGGAGTAATTTATTTATTTATTTATTTTGACAACGGGGTGTAATTTTTTTTTCTTCTATTTTTATATTTATTATTTTAATATGTTTTTGGGTGTGTTTGATATGTATTAAGATATAATACAAGAACAGTATCGGTCAAATACTTAAATTGAAGAATAACTTTATATTTTATATATTGTTTGATGGATAATATACAACACAAGCAAAATAATATAAAAAATATTCTAATACTTTTTTTAGTATTAATTATTTTAATACAATTTATATTAATTATATCTTAATATGATGATAATGGTAGTGGCGATGAGATTGGTAGTTGCAATGGTAGTGGTAGTGGTGGCATCGATGGCAACAATAGTAGTGGAGGCGCTGACAATGGAGGTAATGGTGACGACAATAGTGGTGGCGGCGACGGTGAAGGTAGTGGCAACAGTGGCGGTGATAGCGACGATGGTGATGGTGGTGGGGGTAACGATGGCGGCAATGGCTGTGGTGGTGGCAATGCTAGTGACTATGGTGGTGGTATTGACGACAGTAATGGCAGTGGCAACGACGATGATGAGGTATTTTTGTCTTTTTGGTATTTTGTACTTAGGACAAAAAGTTAACCCATGGTTTATTGAGTAACAAAAATTAAATTTCTGTCCTATTCATTATCACTTGAGTTGTGTTGTCTTATGATCCTTTTTCAAATTAAACATGAAACAATTATTTTTATGTTGTCCAATATCATATTTTTTAACAAACCAAATGGACCTTTTGCTTATTCTTTTTTGACTTAAATGTGCCTTTTGTCTTTAAAGTTTCACATTTTTGTGAGTTTTATCTCTAAATAATTCTTTTTTTCACAAATTTGACTCCTAATTTACAAAATATTACGAATTTTGTCTTCATATAGAAAAACTGTCATAATTAAGACAATTTTGTGACGATTTTTCTTTTAAATTGCCACAATTTTGTACACGAGAGCAAAATTCATGATATTCTGTAAATTCGAGAACAAAATTTGTGAAAAAATTTATTTAACAAAATTAGCGAGATTGTAAAACTTTGGAGGGAAAAAATACAATAAAGACTTTTTTTAATCATTTAATGTTATCTTTTTTTTTAACTATTTTAATATACTTTAATGTTTTTTATTATTTTATTTTTTAATAAAATTTTTAATCTTTAAAAAATTAATAAGGATGTAAAGTTAATAAAAAATATAAGATTATAATTACTTAAAAATATAATTAAAATTACTTAAAAATATTTTTTTGTCTACAAAATAAAAAAAGTTCAAATACAAATTATATAAATGTATCCTTTTATATTATTTTACATACATCAACTACTTCAACAACTAATTATATTAAATATTTTTAATTTAATAAGTTAGCTTATAAGCTTTTACTTAACTTTTTATAAGCTTTAAGTTGATCTTGTCAAACATAACCACAACTTTTGCTATTGTTGTATTTTTATTTTTTTTAGATTTTTATTTTTATTTTTATTTTTGGGTACATTTTTTATTTTTATGTTAAAAATAAAGTGTAAATTATTTTGACAGATTCTGAGAGTTTTTGAGATTACACATAATCTCCTATTTTTTTAATATTTACAATAATCTTTCTTATAGGGATACATGATGTAATATTTTTCAAACAATCAAGGAGGTTAACGTAATGTATAAGGAGTGTTAGTGTAATATTTATCAAACAATTAAGGGGGTTAGGGTAGGAATAACAAAAGGAGGGGTATCAAGCAAAATTTAATGAAATCACAGAGGATGTTAAAGTAATTTACTCAAAAATAAATTAAGAAAAAGAACTATACATGTTAATGTGGTAAACCAATGTTTGAATCCCTGCTGAAAAAGGCGCCTATACTTAGTATCTGACCGTATCTCGAACAAGATTACCTCCGAAGGAGGAGATCTATGGGAAACCAAAAAAAAAAGGGAACACATACTCAATAATTATTGAAAGAATTTCCCTCATTTTAGTATTTAGGCTTTGTTTAAATAAGTTTTTTCTATAGGTTCTTATAGGAGAAAGAATAAAAAATAAAAAATAAAATAAGTTTTTTTATAAGCTAAAATTAGTTTATGCATAAGTTAAAATTAGCTTTTAGGAGAAGCTAAATGATTTTGATTTATCTAAAAAGCTAATTTTAACTTACGCATAAGTTAATTTTAATTTATAGGAGAAACTTATTTTTTTAATTTCTTATTTTCTTCTCCTATAAGTGCTTATAGAGAAATTTATCCAAACATAACCTTAATATGGTAAATATCAATTACTTTAATTCTCAATTAATGTGTTTCCTTATGCAAATGTGATTTTATGTATGAAACAAAACTTAGATACAGTCTTTAAGTATTTTTAGTATATTTTTCTAATTAAAATTAGGATTTTATTTTTTATAATTTATATTGATATTTAATACAAATATTTATCATATGAATTACTAAAATGGAACTTTAATTTTGATTGGAAAATAATACTAAAAGCATTTAAAAAATTACATTAAATTTTTATTCTTGTGTATATTTAATTTCAATAAAAATTCCGTTTCCATGTTAAAATAGCATTAAATTTAAATAAAACTTATATTTTATAATATAAATATAAATAAAAAATAAATGCACGTATTTATTTTGGTAAAAAGAATTATTCACATAAAAAATATTTATGATGCAAGTAACTCATAACGATATTAATTATTAAAAATCCAAAATAACATGCCATAACGATAAACAACCTATTTACATTTTAATAATTAAATAAAAATTCTTTAATAATCCTAAATTTTAAAATATTAAAATGGGTCCAAAAGTTCTATATAACAATCAAATCTAAATACACACTTAATGTAATATATATTGTGAAAACAACAACAATAAATATATAACATTAAATTATATTTTAACGATCAAGGTTAAAAGATGAGTTTAATTGCTATGTTCTATCTATGTAAAAAATTTTACATTGTCAACCAATTATAAATTACTATTTGTATGACTTTTAAGGTAGTTATTGTAAAAGTCAACAAACTTACCATACATGGTGGTTTGTGATTGGGTGATTGTATAAAATTGTTTTATACTGTCAATGCATAGCCTATTTTCTCTTAAAAGATAAACGGCTTAAATAAGTTTTTAATCCCTGTAAAATAAGCGAGTTTTGATTTAAGTCCCTATAAAAATATTTCTTTGTTTTTCATTCTGCTAAAATTGGCAATCACATTTTTGGTTCATACTATTACATGATACTCGTTAATTGCTTATGCTTTAAATGGAAGGTCAAGTGACCATTCCAAGTGATACCCATTAGTGTCTGTGGTATCATGTTAGCATGTGATACTTCTAAATTTTTTTTAAAATGCCTAAAATAAATTTTATTTATCTATCTTAAAATAAACATACAGTACCAAAATTAATGGTTTCAAAATTTGGAGGAATGAAAATCAAAGAAAAATATTTTACAAGGTTCAAAATCAAAATTTACTCATTTTATAGGGACCAAAAACAGTGATTTCCAAGTTTAAGGGGATGAAAAAGAAAGAATTTTTTTTTATAAGGACCAAAATCAAAACTCACTCATTTTATGTGGACTAAAAACATATTTAAGCCAAAGATAAATATACACAATTTTTTTAAGTGATCATATGATGAGACTAGTAATTAACTTTTAATCTTGATCATCTCTCTCTCTCTCTCTCTCTCTCTATATATATATATATATATATATAATGCTTTTAACATTATTAATTGTATATATTTATCATTACAAAATAATTGATTTATAATATGTGATCTAAATTCATTTTATGTTCAATAAAACAAAAGATTGCAATAAAAACTTTTAATAATTTCAATTTCATATAAAAAAATAATTTAATTACAATTTTGGTGCCTCAAGTATCATAATTGTACGATTTTAGTCCCCCTAGTTGAGCAAATTTGATCCCCAAGTATCGCAATTGTATGATTTTGGTCTCCCGTCTATTTTTCATTAATTATTTAAGAGTAAGGTACATTTTCTTCCCCTGATAGATATGAATATTACACTGTCCTCCCTTCTTACGTTGAAAACTACACTCCTTTCCTTGACAAATTTGAATATATGACACTTTACTTCTTCTATAAATTTTCCATTAAAGTTTCATTAACTTTTGTTAAAAAAATTTATTACTAAAACATCCTTTATACTACCTTCCCTCAAAATGCAAATATTACATTGCTCTCCCTCCATTAATAAAATACACACACTTCTCCCTTAACAAATGTAAATATATTACACTTTACTATTACACACACACAAAGCAATTTATCTCTTAATTTATACCTTTAATTATTAAATTATTATAAATTATGCTAAATTTAATTATAAATATAAAAAATCTTTATTTTTATTTATTATTTTCAGGAAACATATGTTAAAATAATCAAATTAAAAATAATATATATATTTATAAGTAAAATTAAACACAAGTATTGAGATAGTATTTAATTAATGTTATTAATATTGTATTTTTTAAATATTTAAATAAATTTATGTTTTTCTTGTATAGTATTAATTATTATATTTATTAAATATAATATATAATTAATTTTAACAATATTACTAAATATTATATTTATTATATGTAATATATTTATTGAATCTAATAAATGTAATGCATATATATTTATATCAAACGTACAACTTTTTAAATGAATCTGTTTATATTAAAAATATATTATTAAATAAAAAATAATTATTAAAAAATTTAATATAATATATTTAAATTGACACACACACACACACATAATTTAGCTCATAATTTCTATTTTTAATTATTATTTCAATAAATTATTTTAAATTTAATTATATATTTTAAAAATCTTTATCAAGTGAGTAAATGATAACTTAGTAAATTAAAAATATTTTAACATATATTTTAGTTAAAAAAATATATTTTAAAATCTTATAATGAATATTTGTTAGCAATGTAAGTTAAATAGACTAAATTATATATTTTAACATAAGAGAAGTGTAACACTCGCATCTCTAAAAGGAGGAAAGAATAAGTTATTCTACATTTTAACATAAGAAAATAGGGTAGTATAATACTTGCATCTATCAAGGAAAGGGAGTGTAATCTATTTTAATGGTGTTAAGTTAAATAGACTAAATTGTATATTTTAACATAAAAGAAGAGGGAAGTGTAATACTCGCATCTCTCAAGAGAGAAAAGTGTAATCTACTCAATATTTAATGCATTTTGCTGATGTGACACGGATAGATGATGTGACATACAAAAATTGAAAAATAATTTTATAAAGTGTTGATAACAAGGTTTGAACCTCTACTTCTTCATTCTAAAGACACAACTAATACCACTATGCCAAAATAATGGTATATTAATAAAAATTATACTATATATAACTTAAATATGGCACCAAAACTACACATATATTTATTACTACTAAATAAATAATATAAATATGCTTACAAAAAAATAAACAACATAAATATAAATTACACCCTTTGATCCTTTTTATAAGACTCATTAACTAAATTTATATGAAGTTTCTAAAATTATCTAATCAGATAACGTAATATATAATACTACTAATAAATTAATAAATATAAATTAGAATATAATAATATAAATAATACAAATAATAAATTAATTTTAACAAATTTAAATTAATAAATATAAATTAGTTATATTAATATATATTAGTATATATTTATTAATATCCAATATATTAATATCTAATCATGTATACCAAATTATATTTATTAATATTTATTTATTAATATATACTAATAATATTAAATATTAATACATGTAAATTAGTAAATATACACTAATAAATATTAAAATTAATATTAATAAATTACTATCAATAAATATAAATTAATAAATATAAATTAGTATCTATTAATATTCTTTTATAAAAATATCAATATATTGTTGAAATACAGAAAAAAATATTAGATCATCGGTCACCAAAATATGCAAAGAAAAAAATAACACAATTTTGTAAAAAAAAAATATTTAAATAGAGTGATTAAGTTATAATTAAGATATATAGTATTAAAAAGTATCAATTATTTTTTTTATAGTGATAAATATATGTGTAATTTTGGTTTCTTGTTTAAGTTATATATAGTATAATTTTCATTTATATACCAAATTAACACTTTAGCCTAGTCATAATAGTGGTGGCATTGGAGTGAAGAGTGGAGGTTCAAATTCCACTGCTAACACTTTGTAATTTTCTTTTTCAATTTTCATGTCACATCATCTATTGTGTTAATGACGCATCAACATATGGAGGGGCCAAAGTATGAACACAAATACTTTATTAGTATTTTAATTCATAATATTCTATTAACATTTTTAAGAAAATTAAAAAAATAAAATATAAAGATAATGTAGTTGGAAATTTAAATTAAAATATAAAAAAATTCAATTTATTAATTGTTTGCTTGTTGTAATTTAAAATAAAATAAAAAAATAATATTAGATTCTAACTTTTATAATGTTAAGAAACTTTTATTATTATTTTAATAGACAAAAGATTATACAAATAAGATTTTTAATAATTTAAAATTAATTAAAATAAAAAGCTAGGTTAAGATGAGAATGAAAGAAAACTTATCTATTTTTTTCTTTTTTGCTCTACAATGGTTGCATTGAGGTTAGAACATTTAACCTCATGCATACTACCTCAACTCCCACCACTAGGTTGACCCTAGTGGGTTTATCTACTCTTACTAATTATGAGTAAAAATCACATTCAAAGAAGAGAAAAAAGAAAATATAAATAATGAATCAATTGAAAGAGGAAGAAAAATGAGAATCTTACTTTGCAAATTATATACTCTAATTTATATAAAGAAAGTAAATATTTTAGTCTTTTCTATTCATAAATTTTAAATTAATTTTAACAAATTATAATTTTTAATTAAAAATATTTATTTTTAACAATTTTTCTTCTATTCACTAATCATTATTATCAAAATAATCATTGAAAAATTTAATTAAGTCCCTAAACTAAAAAAATTTATAATTGAATCCTTAATTTTGTAAAATTTTGTTAATTGGGTCCCTAATGTTATTTTATGGCTGTTTGGAACCGTCAAAAAATAATAATTTATAGCAGTTTTAAAGAGTTTAGGGATTTAATTATAAAAATTTTACAATATCAAAGATTCAATTATATTTTTTTTAGTTTAAGGACCTAATTAAAAATTCTCAAATAGTTCAGGGACCTATGAGTAACTTAACCTAAAATTAAAATATCTTACATTTTTTTTTATCTCATAATCCATACAAATATTTGATGCGCAGAATTCTGTAATTTATGAGGTAAATATAATAATATTTTAAAACTAAATATGATCAATAGTATGATTACTTAAATAATTATTAACGAGATTTTTTAAAATTAAGTAATTAAATCATTTTTCATAAACTTGTAAAATAAACCAAACAACATAATTTATTTTGCAATTCGTTTAATTTATATTTTTAAATAACTTTATAATAATAACAATCTTTTTTAAACATTATTGTTTAGGCATTTTTAAACATGTTCCAACAAATATTATATGAACAATTTTTTATTTTTCTATTTAACATTAAGATATAATAAAAAAGAAAATTTCTAATTAATTAAAATTTGATCTACTTTTAGGTGTTATTTATTTTAAAATTTTGAAAAAATAGCAAAAAATTAGAAATTTTGGAAACAAGAAAAGTCAAGAAATATATACATGAAGTAAATGAAAATTTAATAAAAAAAATATAAATAAGTAGTTAAATTGAAAGAGTTTTAAAAATTAAAAATTTAAAAGAAATTTTAGGTGACAACTTTAATAAAAAAAACGGAACTTTATTGTTATATATACAGATACTAAAAATTTAAAAGTTAGAAATTTAGTGAAAATTTGAATGATTTTATAACATATGGAATTAAGTTTGAAGGGAATTTTTATTTTAAGTGAAATTTAATATTTTGGTTAGAGAACTTTGAGTAATAGAAATTTGAAAAGACTTTTATTAGTTTAATTTGTGAAGATTTTAAGTACAAAATGAGAATTTAAAAGTTTTTGATAAAAAAAATTCACAAAACTAGATTCATTTAATTTTAAAAATAAAAATTCAGTTAACTTTAATCAAACTTAAGCAACCAAAACAGCATATAATATCCGTTAAAATTGTGTGAGAATTATAGTAGCATGTTTATAAGCAAGGTCGCGCCAGGTAGGGGTCGAACCTACGACTTTCTGCTTAGGAAACAGACGCTCTATCCACTGAGCTACAAGCGCTTGTTGTTATGTTCGTTATCTACTATTAAGTAATAGGCATTCCGTACCAGTTATAAAAAATTATAGTATGAAGAGTTAAAAAAGAGAGAAGAAAATAAAGATTAAATAAAAAATAAAATCAGTTATATAATATATAATTAAAGTGGTGGTATAGTATTACTAAGCAGTTGAGGGTGAAACGGGTCCAAAAAATATAGAAACTAAATAGGTGGTATTCTCTTTATATATAATTATAGATTATAGATAATCTATAATATAATAAATACAGGATGAAGTTATTAATTGGTTAACAGGTGTAACGCTGTAACTTATTTAATGTCAGTTTCTTGGAGGTAATGCGTTTTATTTACACATTTGATTCCATTCCTGGAAAGGTGGCAAAATTGGAATTGTTTAACTTATTTTAAGTAAAAATAGGGTTAAAAAATTGTATAAAAAATGAGTGGTATAATTTTTTATGTTGTACCAATCATCTTTAAATAAATAAAAAATTACACAAATCATTTTTGATAAATTGTTTAACCCCATTTTTACTTAAAATAACTTACACAAGTCCTGCAAAATTACGTTTCTTTTGACTAGGAGGGGGAATAACGTTTGGTTTTGGACCTTTGGTTGAAACATCATACGTTGTCATCTTAAGATATTGATTATTTAATATATTTTTACAAAGATGAATAATTTTATTAAATATTTTTAAATTAAAAATATAATTATATTTAATTAAATTATTCATTTATTTTATTATTATTTTTTCATTTAACTAAACTTAAGTACCTAAAAAAATAATTGATTGCTACCACCAAGCGTGTGGTGTGAATCAACTGATGTGAAGTTGTTTAAGATTAATTTATGGTCTTAAGTTTGAATTCGAGTATGCAATCATGTTAAATATTCGGACAAAAAAGTTTTGTCACTATTAACTGATATGAAATCAGAATTGAGAGAGAGAAAAGTGACGTTCTCATTAAATATAAAAATGAAGTAAAAAAGTCGTATTCAAATACAGATGAAAGGAAATTTATACAAGAGAATGAAAGCTAGTTGTAACTGACTAATCTGTAATTGTCATAACTAATCCCAACTAATTCTATATTTAACACTCCCCCTCAAGTTGGATGAAAGATATCATGGATGCCCAATTTGGATATGAGTTGTTGAAACTAAGGCCGAGGTAAGGCTTTGGTTAAGGGATCAGCTAGTTGATGTTTGGATGGAACATGAATCAAATTAAGGAACTTTGATGTAACATATTCTTTGATAAAGTGGCAATCTATATCCACATGTTTTGAGCGCTCGTGACATGTTGGATTAGAAGCTAATTGAATGGTTGATTTGTTGTCTAAAAAAACCATAGTACCAGAGGGCACAATTTCAAATGCTCTTAGTAGCTATTTCAACCAAAGCAATTCAGAGGTAAGAGTGGCCAAAGCTCTGTATTCGGCTTCAGCAGATGATCTGGCCACAGTGGCTTGTTTCTTTGATTTCCATGAAATTAGGGATGCGCCTAAGAAGATGCAGAATCTCGTAGTAGACTTGCGTGTAGTGAGATAGCTTCCCCAGTCAGCATCAACATATGCTGAGAGTCGTAGAGAAGAAATAACAGGAAATAAAATTCCTTGTCCACGTGAAGACTTTAGATATTGGAGTACATGGTGTACAGCATGGAGATATGGTATGCTTGGTTTAGTCATAAATTGACTGATCCTATTAACAGCAAAGGTGATATCTGGTCTTGAGACAGTGAGATACATGAGGCGACCTATTAACCTCTGATACATTGAAGGGTCCTCCAATGTTTCACCATCTGAGTCATTGAGAATAGTATTTGCATCCATTGGTAATGGAAGGGGCTTGGTAGATAAAAAGCCAGTATTAGTGAGTAATTGGATAGTGTACTTTCTTTGACTGAGGTAAATGCCTTTCTTAGAGTGAGCTATCTTAAGACCAAGAAAGTACTTGAGATTCCCAAGTATTTTGAGCTTAAAATGGGATTGCAATAACAGTTGGGTCTGCTAAATGAGAATGTTGTTTGAATTAGCCAATATGATATCATCCACATAAACAAGGAGGATGATAAAAGAGGAACCCGTGCCCTTGGTGAATAAAGAAGAGTTTGGTGAAGATTGCTGAAACCCATGTGTGATAATGGTAGAAGAAAATTTATGAAACCATTATCGTGAGGCCTGTCTAAGGCCATAAAGTGATTTGGATAGCTTGCACACCAAATTTTTGTTCTCCCCCTTAAGTGGATAACCCTAAGGTGGTTGCATGTAGACTTCTTCAATAAGTTCTCCATTGAGAAAAGCATTGTTTATATCTAACTGGACCATGTGCTAGTGCTTTTGTGCTGCAATGGACAAGAGAACACAGACTATTGTTAACTGGGCAACAGGTGAAAAAGTGTCCAGAAAGTTAGTGCTAGCTTATTGGGTATATCCTTTGGCCATTAACCTGGTCTTGTAGCAATCTAGAGTCCCATCAATCTTATTTTACTTTATAGACCCACCTGCATCCGATAGTCTTTTTACCCGGAGGAAGAGGTTGAAGAGACCAAGTATTATTAGCTTCCAATGCAGCCAATTCTTCTGCCATAGCCTTTCTCCACTCAAGATATTTAACTGCTTGATGAAAAAACTGAGGCTCATATATGGTAGATGCCTGCATGATGTAATCTTTGTATAGTTTGGACAAGTGGTCATATGTAAGGTGTTGTTGTATGGGATAGGTAACATTGCATAGGAAGTCTTGTAAGTAAGAGGGGGGGTCTATGTGGTCTTGAGGATCTGCGAAGGTGATTAGGTATAGGTGTAGGGTCAGGAATGTCAGTTTGGTTTTGATTCTGTGTAGTTTGATTTTGGTCTAGTGTGGTTGGATCAGGTAAAGGTAAGGGAATGATTAGATCAGAGAAAGGGTCAGGATTAATGTTGGTTTGAGGTATTGAGGCAAAAGGAAATGCGTCTTCATGAAAAATAATGTCTTTAGAGATGATGAATTTTCTAGTGATGAGCTCGTATAGTTTGTATCCTTTATAACCTGGTGGATATCCCATGAAGACACATGGAAAGGCTCTTGGACATAACTTGGTTCTATGGGTAGAGTGTGTTGCTGCATAACAAAGACAATCAAATACTCTGAAGGCAGCATACGGAGGCAATTTTTGATACAGTAATTCATATGGAAACTGCTGTTGCAAATTTTGAGAAGGAGTCTTGTTTATGAGAAATGCTGCAGTAGCAACATAGTCACCCCAAAAAGATAAGGGAACTTGTGATTGTATCAGTAAGGACCGTGCTACATTCAGAAGATGTTGGTGTTTGCGCTTAACTACAAAGTTCTGCTGAGGTCTGTGTGGACATGAAAACTGATGAATGGCCCCTTCATCTTGGAGGAAATCATGCAAAGCAAGCTCTTTAACATTATCAGATCTAAGAGCTTTAATGTTTTTGCTAAGTTGAGTCTTGACAAAACAAAAAAACTGCTTTATATAGTGAGAAGCATCAGATTTGGTTTTCAACAAATACAACCAAGTGTACCTACTGCAATCATTAACAATGGTTAAAAAATAATATTGACCATAATATGTTGAGCACTTAAAAGGGCCCCAAATGTCACAATGAGTAAGATCAAATGGTTGTTTAGAGAAATTATTATGTGACTGAAAAGGCAAATTTTTTTGTTTTGCTAATGGGTATATAGGACACTTATGAGAACTAAAATGAGCTGGAATTTTAAGAGAACATTTATTGCTACGTATTTTTAGTACATGATCTGAAAGGTGGCCAAGTCTAGAATGCCAAACATGACAAGAATTTGAAACCAATACAGAATTACAAGAGATGGAATTAAGTGCAGTGTGCACATTATTAGAAACAACAAAGTACATATAAAGGTCATTCTGCATACTACCCTTGCCAATCATCTTCAATTGCTTTGTTTCCTGGATGACAAAATGATTAGGAAAGAAAATTAGAGAAACATCTGAATTTTGTAATAGGCTACTAACAGACAAAAGATTAACGAAAAAACTAGGAATGTACAAAACATTAACTAGTTTCAGCTGTGGGTTAAGGTAAACATCACCAATGGCTTTTACCTGTACTGTAGTGTTGTTAGGAAGGGTCATATACTTATTTGACAAGAATGTGAAAGAAGAAAAATTACTTAAAGAATTTGCTATATGGGAAGTTGAACCAGAATCAATGATCCAAGTGGGGGAAGAAACATTATTTGAGGTGGAAAAAACCATACCAATATTAGAACCATCCATTTGATCACATTCAGGTGTAGTAGCCTTTGTCATCTGTGCTTGAAAGAAAGCAATGAGTTGTTGATATTGTTGAGTAGTCATTGTAGGTGCTTCAGTAAGAGACACATTTGAATGTGTATTGTCTGAAACCTAATTGACCTTTGTAGAGGCGGAGGAAGACTGATATTTCTTGTGCCTTGGGGGATAACCTTACAGCTTGAAACATTTGTCCTTGGTGTGACCAAGGAAACCACAGTGAGCATAGATTGGTAGATCTTTCTTGGTGTTTTTGCCTTTAGGACCCACTACCTAACCTAAGTTGCTTTGAACAGCATAGGCCATGGCAGATTCTGATGGAGCAACACAGGCTCCTATTTAACATTGCCTTTCCTCTTGAACAATCAGGGAGAAAACATGATTAATAGAAGGAAGAGGATCTTTTAACAATATTTGACCTTTAATATGATGAAAACTCTCATTGAGCCCCATGAGAAAATTTAAGACATACTCCTATTGCAAATGATCTACAAGAGGTTGCACACCACCATAGTGGCAGCGATGTACAGGACGATAATTAGCAAGTTCCTCCCATAGACCTTTGAATTGGGTGAAATATTGAGACACGGAGAGAGTGCCTTAGGTGCATTCAATGAGGTCTTTTTTTAACTGAAACACTTGTGGACCATTCTGTTACTGAAATTGTTCTTGAAGATCCTTCCAAATTTCTGCCGTAGTGTTGGAGTAGATCACACTGGCAGTGATCTCTTTAGAAACAAAATTGAGTAACCAAGAAGCCATGGTATTATTGTTTCGAACCCAAGATTGATACAGAGATGTACCTGGAGAAGGAGCTGCAATCAACCGTCAACAAAACCCATTTTATTCTTCCTAAGCAAAGCCATAACCATTGTTCGTCTCCATGAACTATAATTGTCCCCATTGAGGGGCTAAGAAACAAGAACAAGATTAGGGTTATCAGAAGGATAGATGAAAAACAGACTTGAATCATCCATACTGATGGAGATCAATGAAAAGAATAACAGAGAACGAAAAACACCAAGGATCGAAGAAAGAGACTATGCGGAAACGCTATTACTTTTGATACCATATTAACTGATATGAAATCAGAATTGAGAGAGAGAAAAGTGATGTTCTCATTAAATATCAAAATGAAGTAAAAAAAGTCGTATTCAGATACAGATGAAAGGAAATTTATACAAGAGAATGAAAGCTAGTTGTAACTGACTAATCTGTAACTGTCATAACTAATCCCAACTAATTCTATATTTAACAGTCACTCATAATAATTTTACTTGATTCGAATAAGATTGTCTCCACTCTTTTATAACGTGGTTTTTAAAAAAAAAGATAATTTATTGCTTCAAGGAAGAGTCGAAAGAAGGGAAATTAACATCTATCACAACCGGGGTTGTGATGGGACAACGGAAAATAATTAAAAACAGGAGAGTCACCATCAATATTTATTAAGGAAAAACATTGAAAAAAAATCCTTAAAAGAGAAAATGGCCTTTGAAACCAGATTTTGAGTGTGGGAGTCAATTACGTGTAGGAAAGATATCAACACCCTACAACGTCTGTTCTATAGACGGTTACTTCTAATTAAATGTGCAAAATTAATATAACTTTAAAATTATTTATTTTACCCCTTAAAAGAAAACAAGAATTATTTTTAGATGTTTTCTACCTTTATTTATTTATTTGTCAAGGAAACTTCATTATTAAAATCATATTTTATTTTTTATTCTAAAAAAGAACGATTATTGTATTTTTTATTTTTATCTTGGAATGATTAAATTTTTATTATTTTTAAGATCGACATGAGTAGTTCCCTACTCCTGCGTATCTTCCGGTGCAATAAAGAATCAGACTCATGTAGTTCTTTGGTAGAAAAATATTTTGTTAGTTCGCGTTTTTTAATTTTTAGCTTTTGTTATTTAAAAGTCTTTCATGATAATCAAACAGGAAGTGTATCCAAAATAATTATCATTATAGCTTTTAAGGTTTTTGTAATATCCAAATAGGAAGTGCATCCAACATGGTTATTACTAAAGCTTTATTTAAATTGAAATTTTTATTTAAATTTTTGTTTTTAAAAATATATTTAAAAGGCTTTATAATAACCAAATAGGAAGTGCATCAAGATGGTTATCATTAAACCTTTTAAAGTTTTTGTAATGCCCAAATAAGAAGTGCATCCAAAATGGTTATTACTAAACCTTTATTTTAATTATCATTATTATAGCATATAGTTTTAATGAAATTATGAATTAATGATTCAATGATTTTTTGTGTTAATACGTAATAGCAATTTCAAAATGATTGTCAAGGTAATTTTCCTAAGGGAGCATTTTGTTTAAAATTAGCTATTAATTTGTTATCCTAATTAATTTAATTAGCCTATCATATTATTAACAATTCAACGTAGCCTGCACAAAATAAAAGCTTTCGTTTACTATTTATGATGGTTATCTTCCTCCTCCCCCCCCCCCCCCCCCCCTCCTCCCTTTTTATTGTAACATACCTATACAACTTTAACATATTTTTGTTATTTCCTTTGTAAAATAAAATGATAAAAACTATGGATAATCAAAGACTTTTATTCAGATGTCCATTTTTGTCAAGTAAGCATTCATTTTAAGAAAAACGACATGGGCTAAGCCTGTTTTGGCTTCGGTGAGGAGATTGAAAACAATGATAATAAAAAAGAGGTTAAACGTATAATTTAGTTCTTATAGATGTTGCAAATTTTCAATTTAATCCCTATACGTAAAAACTTATTAAATTAATCCTATACATGTTACGAATTCTTAATTTGGTCCTTGCCGTCATGACATCATTTACACATTCTTAATTTGGTCCCTATACGTGTAGTGCATTCTTAATTTAGTCTTTATATGTGCAACACATTCTTAATTTAGTCCCTGTACTATAGGGACCAAATTAAATATGTGCTACACATATAGGAACCAAATTAAGAATGCATTACACATATAGGGACTAAATTAAGAATTTGTAAACGGTCAGAATCAAATTGAGAATTCACGACACATATAGGAACCAATTTAATAAATTTTTTCATATAAGGACTAAATTGAAAATATATGATATGTATAGGGACTAAATTATAGTTTAACCTAAAAAAGATCAAGTGGGGCGTGAAGCCATTGAAATTTCTAGGAGCAACATGTCCAAAAAAGGGGAAAGCTAACTTAGGACTTTTCACGCAATAGAGATTTAGAGCGGGGAGAAAAACTTTGTCCCCTCAAGGTTGACCACGGGGAGACCATCCAACGGCGACATCATCGGCGAAAAAATAGCTAGCGAATGAGAAAAAGCAAGAGAAAGAGGACATTGCACGTGTAGCACAATAGTGGAGAGGGAAGGGAGCCACGTGATGGCGTGTTTCTGGCTTCGAGGTGGTCGTGGGTGGCTATGTGAAGGCGGTGGTGTCTAGGAAAGCGTGGCCAAATTTTCGACGACGCGAGTAGCACATGCTCGAGAGTGGAGAAGGTGCGAACGTTCGTCGACGGCGCGAGATGCGCTTGCACGAGTTGTGGGTTTGGTTTGTGGAGATGAGGAAGAGGTGTGTTTGTCATTGTGGGCTTCGATTCGTGGTGGGTTTCAATCTTGGTGTCGCATTTTTGTGTGCGTGGCAGTTTGATTTGGTTGTTATCGTGGCTGGATTTGATGGCTAACGTGTGAGTTTTGGTTTACTTATTTCATAGGTTGTTAGCTCAACGGTTAGGGAATGAAGTTCGTGTGGTTGTTTTGAATCGAAGAAGGAGGATTCAAATGTGTTGGAGTGTGCAATTGTATGGTCATGATGCGTGAGAGGATGGTATTGTTGGTCATGAGTAGTGTGTGTGTGAGATTGTGTAGAATAGAGTAAGCCTGACCTTGCCTCAGTAGGTTCTTTGTTATAAGTTCAGAGGCAGGGTGAGGAATCCAAGTTATAGAGGTTCTTTCATTATTTCAATCAAGATGACATTCAATTAGAAATCACAATTGCTATACATGTGTCAGTAAAGAACACACAAACACATAGTCAACCAAGTATTAGGACAAACAGTATATGCATTAGAGAAAACCAGTATAACCTACGTTATCTCAACAATGACAGAGCGTGAGAGGAAAAAAAAGATTATCTTTGTAGCTTAGCTTTCATACACTCCAGCAAGAAATTCCTTCACTCTTCACTGAGGCAGCATAACAGTACTCTAAATTTCCTCCTCTTCTTTCTTGGTATCTCTCTTTTCACACTCACTTTTATTTTCTTTCAATTTTTCCCAGAACCACATTCCTTTCTGTTGCATGGTATTTATAGGCTAAAAAGTGTTCCAAGGTTGCTTGAAATGATATGAAAGTATGGTTAATTGGAGAAGTAATTTGTACAACTTTGTAGCATTAACAAGGAAATTAGATAATTGTAGAAACAATAGGACAATTTGTAGTGTGGGAAGTTCAAACTTGCAGGAGATGGGTTGTGCAATAGAGTGGGTGAGCAACACAGAGTGGGTGAGCAATGCAGAATGGGTAAGCAACACACCAGAGAAAAGAGAAAAAAAAAAGATAAAAAAACTTTTATTTATTTATTGGTCTTTTTCATTTTTGTTGTACTGATTATCAAAAAGGAAGGTCTAAGTTGACCCAACTAAAAAAATAAACAAGAAAGATCAATGGGCCGGCACTAGCCCAATCTAGTAATAACAAAACAAGCAAATAGAGAAACAACTTTAATTAAAAACACTAAACAAAAGTGAAAGAAATAATAAATAGAATAAAAGGAAGTAACTTGAGTCATATATGAAAACAATGTAAAAGAAATTGAGTTATCAAATTAACATTAATTTAAGGTGTTTAGATTATATGTATAAAGTAATGAAATGAATTAACATAAAAAATGAAACAAATAAATTAAATAGAAAGAAAAGTGGACAAAATTAGATGTTCACAAGGTCTTGTCAGCATTTGAGCTTATAATTCTTCCCATTTAGGTGAAGTTGGAGTGCAAACAAATTGAGTTCGATTTGCTTTTAAATTTAACATTTAAATTTATTTATTTAATATAATTTTATTTTAAAGATTTGTTTTATCTCTTTTAAAAGTTTGATTTGATTTAAAATTTTATTTGAATTCTTTTTTTAGTAACACTTTCTTAATAGGTCACAAAAGCCTGCTTTCATTTCTCACAAAATGACACTAAATTTATAGATAATTGAACTATTTAATGTTTTAAGTTATACAAAATCAAGTATTAAATAAGTTATTTAGTTTTTATTGGTTAAAAATTGAATAAAAAAGTGAAAAAAATGAAGAAAGACTTGACAGAAATCAAGCAGGACCATTCTTTTACAAATTTTATACTTTTCATGTAAAATCTGTTTCGTATTGTTAAGCAATTTTCTTGGTAAATACAGTAGCCAATAACTAATTGCTTTGCTTGTTACTAATGTTTTTCTTACTAACATTTTTTTGGTTGTCAGTAATTATTTATCAGTAATTACGAAATTTACTGTATGTAAGTGAGAGACCACCAGAATTCACTGATGAACTCTCAATCCAAAAAATTATCATTGCTCCTCAACTTGTTGCAAATAAGCCCTTGGCACCAATCACAAACTTACATGGTGAAATAGGAACCTCTGGACGGAAATTCCTCAAAGGGAAAAAGTCATTACAAAGTGCATCTTTGCAAATAAAAACCTTCAAAAATCACAGCATGCTTGATGTTGCGGTGAATCTTCAAAAAGAGCGTAACATACGTAAAAATACTAAAGCGATACCAAGTAGCTTAATAATCAACGTGAAAATTTAATCGAGTTTTCTTTAACTCGTCGCAAAATCAAACGCAAGGTCAAGTCTCGGTGCATGTTTGGTTTGGTTGTAAAACTATGGTGAACTATGATGAGATGAGTCAAATTTAATTTGACTCAAAATTGAGATGTTTGGTCAGTAAACTAAAATTAATTTTAATTAAGAAAAATCATGGTGGAGTTGAAACAATAGAGAATTGCTTTCGTTTCATCCAAAATCAATTTTGAATTTTAGCTGTTGTATTTTCTCTCATTTATTCTCACACTTATACTCTCATATACATTGTTGTATTGTACTTTACATTATGTTTCTTATTTATATTTTTTAATTTAGATACATTTGTGTTTGGTGTTTATGCTAATTTAATACTTTTATTATCTATTTCATCCAATTTTAATGTTTTTATAAGGGTTATGGGTTCTATTTCAAAAGTAAAAATATTATACATATATTTTTTAATTTAATAATTACATTAAGTGAAAAAAATTACTATTTATTTTTAATTTGTTAATATATATATATATATCAAAAAAGCTAATTATAATAGACAAGAAGTATTCATAAACATTAAAACCCATTTTAGTAATTACACACTTAAAATCAATTTTGATCTAAAGTATTCAAATAAAATTTTCTTCAAAAATACATTTATAATATCTGTTATTCAAAACAAAAGTCATATTATTCCAAAATCAATTTTAACCATAATTAATTCTATAAAATCACATTGATTTAAAATCAATTTTATCAACATACATCCAAAACACACACTCCACCTATCTGCAAAATCGATTTTCATCATAACAACTTTAGAAAAGTTCACTTCACACGATCATAAACTTTATTCGTACTGTACTTAATTAATAGTCATATGGTTATATTATTCATAATATGACGATTCTAAACAAATTACAAATTCTTTTCATCGTAAACCAGATTTTTAGTTAGGAAAATGAGCAACGTACACTCTTATTTTTTGGGTGTATGAATAGAAAAGAGAGAAAGAGAAAATGATATATATAATAAATGATGTAGTAGAAAGTAAAGTAAAATTGAAAAGAAAAAATAAATGTATAATAATAGTTTTTTTAGTTAAAGATTGAAGTAAATGAATAAAGAAGTAAATAAATAAAGAAAACTGTTAGATCATAGTACGATCTTTTAATGCAAAATGTACGTCAATTCTTTACTTTTCTTTTTATTTTTAAATTTATTATTTAACCAATAACATATAATCATACTGTTTTTAACAAATTCGTCCACAATTTTTTCTTAACTGTAGAAATTACGATGAATAAGATTCACTTCTTATAATAAATATTAAATAACTCGCGATGATTTTATTAGAAATTAAAGATGCATTTTACAGAAAAGGTGCATGCTACTACCAAGTTTGAAAGTATTAAATCATGAAAAATCTAAAATCAACAAGAAAAATTTAAATTACTTACTGTTTGTTTCATTATGCGTTGGTTATGTATGTTTGCCGTAAATTTCACATTTGCAGAAGCTACTTCTATAACTAAATTCGCACTTAGACTTTGTTTGGTAGACAAGAGAGAAATGGAGTGAATGAAATAAGTAAAAAATAAGTTAATAGGTGAGAAATAAATAGAAATAATTTGAAATTTTGAATTATTTGGTTTAAGAGAAATAAATAAGAAATAAGATAAAAATAAATAGATAAATAAAAATAAATAAGAAATAGAATAAAAATAAATAATGAATCTATTAATTTTTTAAACTTTTCTATTATATTTCTCATATATCAAATAATAAAAAATTTCATTTTGTTTTTTACTTTTTATGCTATTACTTTGTTATCAAACATAGTGTTAATAAATAATCATTATTCATAGCATTTATTAATTAATTTCAAGTGAATTGTCCCCGCAAGTAAAATATGAGAAACTCCATGCGCATGGGGAGGGAAGAGACACTTATTGCATAGTTGAGGGCTTTTTGACCTGTACTATACCCACAGTCACAGCTAGCTGAACCAGCTAAAGCCTAAAGACCACAAAGTTTGTATACCAGTCCAACTCTGCTGACAAATTCAAAGATCTCTGCTCTTTTTAATGACCAAATCCAACATTACTTTTTAAGCCAGCCACAGCCACATGAAAAGACTTCCATAGCCAAGAGTAAGAGAGAAGCTACCGTGTCCTTCTTTCAATCTCTATTGACATGTACCCTTTGTCAGCAAGAATATTTTCCTTCAGGTCAATTTGTCGGTAACAGTTCTTTCTTTTTGTTGAATGCAGTAAGATCAATCCCACCACGCATAACTCATTACTATGTTTTTGACTCAGTAAAATTATGGGATTTCCGATTTTTATCCAACTATTATAAATGTGCTGAATCCATTCACGCATTTATCAATTCAAAACTGTCAAATGAAAATCAGAAAACTCATATTTTATTTTAGTCAATCAATTTAAAATACACATTCAAAATCTCAGTCGATTGATCTTCATCTAACAAATATAAATATGTTGAATAGGTGAATGCGTGCAAAAATAACTACTGAGTCCGGTTCCAAAATTATGAGGGACAATAATTTATTGAACACGGAAACACAGGTGCATATTTATAATCACTGTCACTGCGTATAAATTTGGTGCATGCATGAGGCTACGGCACCACAAAAATAAGACTATAATTAGATTACAGTTAAAAAAATATATTTATGAAATTTAATGCATATTTTTTCATTTCATGACATAAATACAGAAAAAAATTATTACTTTTTGAAAGTAAAAATATTTTTAGCTTGTCTAACTACAATTCAAATATATAGACTTTTTAATCGCAGTAGTAAAAAAAAACAATTTACTAAAATAATAATAATAATAAAATTACCGATCTGGGTTGTTTTAAAAAAGAAGGCGGAAACATATATACACGAGGCGACATGCATATGTTAATAAGAGGCGCCAAGTGAGTTGGCGCCTCACGTTTAAATATAATTTTTTATTATAATAAGAGTGGCGTCTTGCATTTAATAATTTTTTTTTTACTATAATAAGAGTTGGGGCCTTGTGTTTAAATAGTTTTTTTTATTCATGTTTAAATATTTTTTTTTATTATAAAAACATTTTCTCGCCACCAAAAATTATTCCACAAAGCAGCAACCAACATTAACATCTTCTCACAACTTCATCACTAGTCCCTTGTGTTGATTTTCCATCTTCATCATGGGTGGGGGTGTATATACTCAGGAATATG
Organism: Spatholobus suberectus; assembly: GCA_004329165.1. Lineage (NCBI taxonomy): Eukaryota > Viridiplantae > Streptophyta > Magnoliopsida > Fabales > Fabaceae > Spatholobus > Spatholobus suberectus. The sequence goes on from CM014732.1 coordinate 37,649,917, forward strand.
ACACACCTGCTGCTGTGCCTCCTACTAGGCTTTTCAAAGCCATGACTTTCCATAACCTCTTCCCAAAGCTTGTGGATCGCATTCACAGTATTGTATTCATCGAAGGAAGTGGTGGTCCTGGCACCATCAAGAAGATCACTACCATTGAAGGTTAGTAAATTAATGCTACCCTTTAATTAATTAAACACATGATAGCATATAGTAAAAAAAATATATTATTAAACACGAGCCTCCTGTTATAAGTATATATTTTTTTTAAACGCGAAGTTGGCGTCTCTTATTATATATAAAAAAAAGTTATTAAACATGAGGCACTAATTCATTTGGCGCCTTCTGTTTACATATTCATGTCGCCAACTGAATATACATTTCGTGTATATATGTTTCCACCTCTTTTTTTAAAACAATCCAAATCGATAAATTATTTTTATTATTATTTTAATAAATAAATTTTTTTTACTACTTTGATTAAAAAGCCAAATATATACTAAGCCAGCAGGCTCAACTGGAATTTTGACTCAGTAAAATATATCTCTTTTGTCATTTTGTGACATGCTGCAGTATTTAAATTTTAGTCTCAACCTTTTACATTTTTTTATTTGTTTTTGTGCAGATGTTATGAAACTGCGCCATAAAAGACAACGGCCAAGCATTGACAAGTCACAATCCACGTGCCATTGCAATACCAGTTTGTCGTTATCTATAGAATTGTGAGATCCACAAATCAATGCTCGTTAATTTAGAGTTATATTATTTATATATATAGTATAATATATTTATTTTTATACTTTTTTTTTCTTTTTCTTATATTGCACAAAAAATTATACACATTTCATTTCTCTTCAATTTATTATCTAGTTTTTACTTTTGCTTCTTCAGTGTTGGTATCATGATTAGTTTATTCTAAGAATTAGCAACAAATAGAATAAATCGATCTGAGTAAGAGAAGAAAGGCCGGGAGATATGGGGGCCTGAGGGATTGAAAGCGGACGAAAAGAGTGCAGTTAAAAGAGAAATAGAATGTGGGCATGTGAGATATACGTACTGTGGATCTTCGTTTTTTCTTTTTTTTTTTCTTTGGTAGAGAGAATCAATTTGGCATAATCACTGTTATCTTTCAAAATCTGACCCACCTTGTTAATTAATTAAGGTTTACAGACTTGTTAATTAATTGCATTTTAATTTATATAGGTTTCTACGAAGTTATGCTAATCCCCTTTGGATATTCTTGCTCGAACTACTAACTTTATAACAAACATCTTATATACTAATGGTTTGTATTTTAGTTTTCTGTATTTGCTGTGTAAAAAGATTTTATGCTGTCAGCTAATAAAAAATCGTGATAAATATGATTTATAAGGTACACTATAAGAAAATGGGTGATTAGAGTTGAGACGTTAATGTTAGCTTTGACACTAGCGCTATTTGGACAATCTCTCGATTTTTTTTTTAATTTTTAAATATTTAAATATGTAGCATTGGACTTGGTTGATGCAAACTTTGAACTTAGGGACGGCTTTAGCGTCGGATAGGTTGACATTAACCAAGATTTTTATCTTAGCCTTGGTCAAGGTGACATTATGTTTAATGGCTAATTAATAAATAATAAATGAATAATAAATATTGAATTTAGCGTTAGCTAGGCCAACACTACGCTCTGGCTGATGCTACGTGGATGCAACTTTTGAATCTCATTTTGTTTCAATTTTTTAATATTAAATTAAATAGCGTTGACTTAACATAACATCCAATATAGCACCGACTAGGCTAACACTAGTTTTTAGTATGAGCATGAAAACTAAAACCCTCCTCGCCTCTTCTTCGTCCTTATTTCAAACCCTCCATTTCTTCTTCTTAATCCCCAATCCACTTTCTTCATCTCCACCTTTCACCCCCTTCACTTTCTTCCTCCCTCCATTCATTCATTTATTTATTAGTGTTTTTTTTTCTATCTTCAAATTCTGATTTTTTTTTAATTTTTGTTGTAACTTGTTCATATGGAGAAGGTGGGAAGGAGGACACTTGTTCGAGTCAAAGAACTTGCCAAAGATGTTGTTAGAGTGCTTGCAAACGATGGTTGGGGTGCGCAGGGGTGAAGGATAAGGATGGGGTGATTTGTGTTGATGGGTGGTGGTTTTGGGAGGTTGTGTGTTGCCAAAAATACCTCTGATGACAATGATGACAGAGTGCGGTGGTGAAAAGGGAAGTAGTAGAGAGAGAAAGCAAGAGTGAGAGAAAGAAGGAGGGAGAGAAAATACAAGGAAAGAAAGGGAAGCAGTGAAGCTTGATGGGCCGACAGAGGCGTCACGTTAGCAACAAATAGGGATGTCAAAAAAATCCGTCCCCGCGGATACCCGCGGATAAAATCCGCCATGGATAACAAATGGGTAGTGTTAACGGATACCCGCGGGTAATGGATACGGGTATTTTTTCTACCCGCCTGTTAACGGGGCGGGGACGGATATAGTGATATCCATACCCGCGGGTACCCGCTAATGTTAAATTACAAAAGTACCCTCATATACATATAAGATTTTTACCCTAATTTCCTCTTTGAACTCAAGCTTCGTGAGACTCATTTGTTGTGACTGCTGTTCCGTGCCCACCCAATGCCCACCTCCAGCTTCGTGTGAGTGTGGCCTCTTGGCCAAGCCCAAGGGTCACCGACCAAGCGACCACCGCCCCCTGCGCCGTGTTCAGGATCGCGATTCGCGACCTTCATCTGCGCGACTACGCCTCCGCGAGCCCTCACCGGTGGCACCTTTGTGCCTCCGTCACCCACCCCGCGCTCGACCTCTGCCCTCTGCGCCGGCGCCTTCGCAACCCCCATCGCCTCCTCTGCGCCGGCGCCTTCGCGACCCCCATCGCCTCCTCTGCGCCGGCGCCTTCGCGACCTCCATCGCCTCCTCTGCACCGGCGCCTTCGCGACCTCCATCGCCTCCTCTGCGCCGGCGCCTTCGCGACCCCCATCCCCCCAAGCTTTGCCTCTGTGCAGTGCGCTCCGGTTCTGCGACCCACCCCAAGCTCTGCCTCCGCGATCCACCTCTACGGCTCCGCAACCCCCCAGGCCCTAGCTCCGCCTTTGTGCATCATCACCCACGCCCCAGTTGTGCCTCCACGATCTCTACACCTCAGTTTGGGTAATTTTAAGCTAACAGACCCAGCCCTCATGAACATTGTGATTTTTGATTTTTTTTTAATCCTATCTGCCTGTATAGGTAATTTATGATGTATGATTCTATATAAACATGTTCACTGGTTATGAGAAAATGGTGGTACTGGACATGTGTAAAATCTGATTTATTTTAGATAAACCTATTCACTCTTGTTATTATAAATTTGTGCTGTTAGTAATTAACTATTTGTTATGGACTGTTATTTGTAGAATGTCAACTGAACAAATGTCTACTCCTAAGGATGATGACCAACAACAAGTGAAAAATGTGTCTCATGTGGGTGAATCAAATGTAGATGCATCAAATAATTTTTCTTTGAATCAATGTGATGATTCAACTCAAGTTGAAACTGGCAGCTCAATTCCAACAGAGGGTGATATTAAACGAAGGAGACAAACTTCAGTTGTTTGGAATCACTTTAAGAGGCAAAACATAGATGGAAAGTGGAAAGCCATTTGCAATTATTGTAACTCAAAACTTTTGGGAGATACAAAGCAAGGGACGTCACACTTGATGGCCCACTTTAAGTCTTGCAAACTTCGAACAACTCGAGACATCAAGCAGGCATTTCTCAAAACTGAGAAAATGGGGAGTGATACAATAGTTGTTGGCAACTATATATTTAATCAAGAAGCTGCAAGACGTGCACTTACTAAGATGATAGTTCTTCATGAGTATCCAATGTCAATGGTTGAACACATAGGCTTTAAAGAATTTTGCCTTGCTTTGCAACCTTTATTCAAGGGGATTTCTCGGAACACTATCAGGAATGACATTATGAAGGCATATAATGAAGGAAAAGAGAATACAATGAAGTTGTTGTCAAAGAATGAAAGTCGAGTGGCAATCACTACTGACATGTGGACTGCTAGTAATCAAAATAGAGGTTATATGACTGTCACAGCTCACTTTATTGATGATTCATGGACCCTACAAAGTCGACTTGTGAGGTAATGACACTAAATTATATTAACTACAATTTCTAATATTTTTTTAGTTGTTTGTGAATAGATTATTGAAATTTGTATTTCAATGTTAGGTTCATTTACGTGCCTGCTCCTCATACTAGCAAAGTTCTTGCTGATGTCTTGGTTCAGTGTTTAATGGATTGGAATCTAGATAGAAACTTGTCCACTTTGACCGTTGATAATTGCACTACAAATGATGCTATGATTGAACGCATTCTAGATAAGATTTTACCTAAGTCTCTTATTTTGGGTGGTCAACTATTTCACATGCGTTGTTGTGCTCATATACTAAATTTAATTGTGAAAGATGGTTTGTTCATAATCTCTGATGCCATTGAAAAGATTAGAGAAAGTGTTCATTTTTGGACAGCAACACCTAAAAGAGAAGAGAAATTTATAGAGACATGTGGTCAAGTAAACCTTCCATTTAGTAAAAAGTTAGTTCTTGATTGCAAAACTAGGTGGAATTCTACATTTTTAATGCTTCAAGTTGCCATGCAATACAAAGATGTGTTTGATCGATTGTCACAACGGGAGAATCAATATAAAGCTTTGCCTAGTGAAGATGAGTGGAAGATGGCAAGTGAAATTTGTCAAAAGTTGGAGTTGTTTTATGATGTCACACTCTTATTTTCTGGTACTTTGTATCCCACTGCAAATATTTTTTTTCCAAAAATATGTGAGATTAAGTTAGCTTTGATTGAATGGCTTAGCTGTCCTAATTCTATTATCCATCATATGGCTGCAAGCATGACTGCTAAATTTGACAAGTATTGGGGTGTGATCAATGGGGTGATGGCTGTAGGTACTGTGTTAGACCCCAGGTACAAAATTGACTTGTTAGATTATTTTTTTCCTCAAATTTATGGAGATGATGCTCATTATGAAATTGAAAAGGTAAAAAGTATTTGTCAGGATTTGGTGAGAGACTATGACATGAAAATCAAGGGTAAGGAGTTAGTTTCTTCATCTTTAAGTTCAAACCCAAATGTAGTAGATGTGGGTGTCATTGGAAAAAAAGAAAGTTGGAGGTCAAATTTTGCAAAACATAAGAGTTCCAAGAGAAATGATGCATCAAATTTCAAGTCTGAATTTGATCGTTATTTAGAGGAGGCAACACTTCCTGATTCAGATGACCAGTTTGACATCTTAGCTTGGTGGAAGACTAATGGGTTAAAGTACCCAACCTTGCAAATGCTTGCAAGAGATTTTCTAGCAGTTCCCATCTCAACTGTTGCTTCTGAGTCTTCATTTAGTACTGGTGGTCGGTTTCTTACTCCTCATCGTAGTAGATTACTACCAGATACTTTGGAGGCATTGATGTGTGTTCAAGATTGGCTATGGACCGACATGGGAGGTAATGAAATTAACACCTTTAATTACATATTTATATTGATTTATTGTTATAAATTTTTGATGAACTTATTTTTTCTTGTCAGGTTCTTCAAAATTGAAAATGGACAACATGGAACTTAATTCAATATTACAAGATATGGATGTTGGTGATGTTAGTAATTTTCTTAATGTTTCATTCCAAACTAAATAATATCAATTATTAGTGGTTTTTATTTGAATTTTTTTTGGTTTCAGGAATCAAGTGGCCAAAGTGGGGTTGTTGATGTGGGTACAAGTGACAAATAAAGATTGAAGTATTTTGATTGTTATAGTGACTTTTGTGATTTTAGCGGGGTTGTAACATGTTAGTGATAATTAAAGTGGGGTTGTTAATTATTAAGTGTGATTTTAGTGACTTTTGTAGTTTTATTTGGACTTGTATGAAATTGAAGTATTTTAGTTTATTAACTTTTATTTGAACTTGTGACTTGTGAGAATGAAGTATTGTATTTTATGAACGTTGGTTTGGATTTATGACATTCAATTTAGTTTATTGACTTTTGTTTAGATTAATTATGAGATTGAAATATTTAGCATTTAAATTTAGTTTATATATTGGAGTTTTTGATTATTATAATTATGTAGAATAATTTTGATTAAAAACTGTCAAGAGTAGTTTTGAATTATGGTTAAAATAGTTTTTTTTTTTTAATTTTTTAACTTTTTTTTTTAGTAAGTACCCGCGGATACCCGTGGATATCCGCGGGTATTAAAAAATTCCGCGGGTACCCGCTTAACGGGTACCCGCTCGGGTATGGGGACGGGTACGGGGCGGATATTTATCCAACGGGGCGGGTAGCGGGGGACTACTACCCGTACCCGCCCCGCCCCATTGACATCCCTAGCAACAAAGGCAAACTATTGGTAACAGTATTTTTTTTTTGTCTATTTAGCGTCGACCAAGCTGGCACTTCTATTATCGTCAACCTTTTCTAATTTGACATACCTTCCATTTTAGCATCAGCTTGGTCGACGCTATCAATTAGCTTCGATTGTTTTAGCATCGGCCACGAAGCTTACGCAAAGCTGACACTAAGTCACATTTAGCATCGGTTTTCATTAGTTAACATCGGCTACATTTTTCTTGTAGTGATAATTATTGTAAAAGTTAATAAACTTGTTATACATGATAATTTGTAATTAGATGATAGTGCAAAAAATTTTTACACTATCAATACATATGATAATTATAACTATTTTTAAAATTGTTAAGAAAAAAAAAACAATTACCGCTCTCTCTTTTAATAGAAAACATATTTTACAATTTCTCTCTGGAAATTATCAATGAGATGATTAAAACTATCTTACAAACCTCTCTTATACAGATTTCAAGAATGAGCTATGACCACAAATTACATGTGATTATTAATTTTATATATATATATATATATATATATAAAACATAACCATTACTTTATTACCACTTATTTTTTACCATTATTTACTTTGAACACCTTATGATCCAGCACATATAAGTTTCCTACACTAACAAAATTGCTTTATATGAAAGATTAATTTGCTTTAAGAGTAACTTTTGATAAAATTGTACACACTAAATTTTATAAACCCAACCCTTAATTTTTATTAAGTAGATTAATTTTACAAAATTTTATAAAATTTTAAAATTATTTAATACTTCATTAAATAAATTAAATTTAATGTATAATATATTTTTAAAAAATGTAAGTAAATATCGACAATATAATTATATAAATATAAATTGTTTGATTTATCTAAAGTTTGTTATTAATAATTATTAAATTAATATCAAAATATTCAATGTTTATATTAATAAAATATTAAGATTTAATTAAACTCATATATTATTACCTTGTTTTTATTAATTTGAATTATTGTTCTATATGACATTATTCATATTTTCCGTGTCTGTCTGTGAAACAGTGTCGTGTTCTTTCCCAGAAAGGTTTTTAGATCCATATCATTGCCCACTCTCTTTCTGTGGTGTTTTTTTAATTTTATTTTTGTCAATCATCTAAACGATTCCATCCATTCGAGATTAATTGAATATTTGTCAGCCTCTGCTATTTCTATTGCTGATTAATAAAAGTTTTTTTCCCCTCAAAACAAAACAAAATTAAAAATTTGGCAGTTACAAAGAATGCTATAATTCGGTGCCAGTTACAAAGCCGACAGTCGAAATGGAACAAAGAGGATCCAATGAGGAACAGCAACTGGCGTGACATGCTTGAATTTCCTTCAACCCACACTCTTTTGCCTCACTTCCTTGTTTCTTTATTTATTATTTATTTTTATTATTTCTCTATTTTAATAGATAATATATTAGCCAGTCGACATTGTTATATTATAAACACTAAATATAATTAATATAAGAATAAATAATACATGTACGTCATCTAATCACAAAGTAACATGTATTATAAGAATGTTGACTTTTATTGTAATTGAGTAAAATAATAATATATTTCTATCAAACTCTTAATATAATAATAAACAAAGTTTAATGATTATGTATTATCAGTGTAAAATAATTTTACATTATTAATTAATCAAAAATTATTATTAGTATGACTTTTAAAATAATTATTATAAAAGTTAATAAATTTATTATATATAGTGAATTATGATAAAATAATAGTGTAAAACTATTATATACTGTTAATATATAATTTATTTTCTCTAAGTACAAATAAAAAATAATACATATGCATTAATTACTGACAGCATTTAATGTTGAACTTAAATGACTTTAAAAATTAGATCGCATTCATATACTTTGCCTCCATTAATTTTGGCCGTAGGAAACACGGAAAAGGGTAAACATATTTGAGTTTTTCTTCTTTCCAGTAAAAGTGAAATTTAGAGGTTTTCGTGCCAATAATATCCTGAATAGTATTATGAATTGTGAATTTAGTAACTTCATTGAAACAAGCTGTTGCAAATGGTTACCATCGACAGGATCATCATGTACGGAAAGCTGAGAAATATCTGCACGTGACATGATGGCGAGGAAGAATTCCATGTATCTTTATCTCCGTGGAGAAAAAAATATATATGAAAGAGTAATTGAGTAAAATAATACTCAACCTAGTGAACTACTAGAAGTGTGAATGTTGCTGGGGGAACAGGGAGCAGCCTCTGCAATAGGCCATGTGATCCTTTAATATCATCCATTGTTTGGAGTTACGACTATTGACAATTTGACTTCATATTGTTAGCTAGTTCTACCTGGTGCTTTTGTCTTTTCCTACTATTTAATTAATTTTTTGGGGTGCTATCTTTTTTCTTCTATTTTTCTAATCCGTAAGTACCTCATGGACAGTTTCTGGGAAAGTACAAGACGAAAATATATGTATGTATTTCAGCACCGAATATATCCGTGGCATGGGGCTAGATGCTCCTACATTTCTAGTATAGTCCCATACTCGCGGTTCATGTTGTCTTCGATCCATCATTGTTGTTAATCGAATCTCTATGCTAGTATAAGTCAAAGTTAAATACTTGCACCGTTAAAATGGGGGTGTGAAATTTCATGATAAAACTAAACTAGATTGAGAAAAATTAGAGAAAGTGAGAGCCACGGTTGTGAGAAAGTATGGAATTCTTATTCATCTCTTCATTGTGTACATGAGTCTCCTTTTATATATGATAGAATCATAGCATGCTACTAACCGATGTTAACTGAATATAACTAACTAGTATCCAAGTAAATCAATCAAGATGAATGAAAATAGTTAAGTTAGTTAATTTTAACTAATAATATCATAAATTTAAATTTTATTTTAGAAATATCTATAGAATTAAATAGTTAATAAAGTGATAGTTATATTTAATGACACTACTCAAAATTTAAGGGATAATTTTTTTTCTACTAAAAAGTATAGCATAAATTATTAATAAGCCAATGAATGTATCAACTTTCCTAAGAAATAAGTGGATGTCCTCATTAATAGACTTTACAATAAATTAATTGTATAAAAGAAAATTAACAATTAATAATTTGAAAATGAGTTTGTATTTCTTATAATTAGGACAGAAAAACAAATACACTAATTTGTTTCTTATATAATTGAAAGACCAGAGGTAGTACACCCCCTCAAGCGAAAATGAATGTTGAACATTCTAAGCTTGTCATGAAGCATGCAAAATGGTCATGGGGGAAGAGGTTTGGTGAGATGTTTGTGATCTATCCCTGGGTGGCATGTGAAGAATGCCATTTTTTTACCTTGTCTCAAACTAGATGACCATTCATTTTAATGTGTTTGGTGCACTCATGGAAAATATGGTTGGTAGAAATATGGGGAGTTGATTGATTGTCACATTATAGACCATAGGCTTGGGGTGTTCAATGTGAAAATCAAGTAGTAAGAAAAGAAGTCATTGGGCTTCACACACTCCCAAGTAAGGGAGCGATATTCTGCTTTAGGTAAGGAACTGGAAACCACTTATTGGTTTTTACTTATCCAAGAAATCAAAGAATTTTCAAAGTAGAAGCAGAAGTCTATGATAAACCTTCTAGTGTTAGGACACACAACCCAATACAAATTTGTGAACCCCTTTAGGACGATAGTTGAGTCTTTGGGAAATAAGATTCCTATCCTAGGATTCCCTTTTATGTTCTAAGTCTGTGTACTCTGCATGATAATGACCATAAGTTGGTGCATTTAGATACTAACTTAGCTTGCTCACTGCATACCCTATGTTGTTGAGTATGGGTTAGGTAAAGGAGATGACCAATCAATCTTTTATATGATAAAGGATCTAACAAGGGAGTTCTTGAGATTTTGCAAAACTTAAGATTACAATCCATAGGAGTGGAGTAGGATTTCAAGCCTAATAGCCCAATGTCTTGAAGAACATCCAAAGAGTATTTTCATTGATAAAGAGTGATTCTTGATTGTGATTGAGCTACCTCAAATCCTAGAAAATATTTTAGCTCACCTAAGTCTTTGATGTTGAACTTTTGGTTTAGCTAGTCCTTTATTTGTAATTAAGGTGATTTCTCACAATGACAAATCATCCACATATGTGAAGATGGTTGTGAAGCCAAACATGGATGATTTGGTAAGCAAGGAATAGTTAGGCATAGATTGCATATATCCATAAGCAACTAATGTGTTTTAGTTATCTTTATGGTCCATTGGAGGCTAGCCTATTTTAATCCATACAAGGATTTTTCTATCTTGCAAGCTACGTTGGGATTAAGGACTTCAAGACCAAGAGGAATTTGCACATAGACTTTGTAAAGACATAAAGAAGATACAAGAAGGGGAGTTAAATTGTGTTTCCTAAATCTTTTTGAAAATCTTTTTCACACACATTGAAAATCAGATAGACTATAAGATTCACAAATCTGAACAACACTATAATACAAAATGAATGTATTGTCCTATTGATGATGAATAATACATACATACATGTATATGTATATGTATATATATATAACCCTAGTTAATCAAAATTGAAAATGTTTTCTTAGAAGTTCAACTTCGTTCATCGTTAGTGCAATAATGCAAAGAGAAGAGGGAAGAGAAAAATACGTGATGTTTTATCCTGGTTCGTCTAACATCTCGAGGCTATGTCCAATCATTGACAAAAACCAATATTTTCACTAAAACACATATTTACATGATACGTTATTCCTTATTGCAACAAGTATTTTTTCAACCTTGCCTTTCCAAGCAATATCCTAAATATTCTTTCACTCATCTTTTCAAGCACTTGATTCAAGTATTATTTTGACATGTCTATTTAGGGCTCGTTTGGTGGTCATGATAGGATAAGATAAGATAGGATATGAGAGCAGGATAAGATAATAGTAGGATAAGCTATAATCTTATCTAATGTTTGGTACACACTAGATAACAAAACTAGATAACGATATGATAAAATATAAATTATGTTCAAATGAAAAAATTACTATTTAATAAAATTACATATAATTTTCTAAAAGTAACTTTTAATTTAATTTTTTTTTTGACAAAAAATTACAATTTTAACTAAACTATACAATATTATTTTTTATTTATGTAGTTACTTTTCTTAAAACTATAAAAAAAATTATATAAGATTTTTAAAATTATAATTATTATTCAAAATGATTTTATTTAAAGAATATTTGAATAGTAATTATTTAATTTTTAATATTTTAATTAATAATATACTTTAAATTTACATGTCAAAATTATTATTATTATTTTATATAAATTAATATATATTACTATATATTATATTTATTGCTTATCCTATCCTATTACTTTAAATTAATATATAATTTTATTATTATATATAAAGAGAACTTATCCTATCTTATTGATTTCTAACCCAGTTCCTCCCTTAAGATAAGAAATACATTGTAGTAATAATATAGGATAGCATTATTATATCTTACTAGCGCAACAAATAATAGATTACAACAAGATAGGATAGTTATCCTATCCTATCTTATCCTATCATATCCTGGTCACCAAACAGGGCACTTAGGCTTAAACAAACTTACAATTTTGGAAAGAAGGTAAACTTAGACTATCATCTATACACACACAGTTACAACAAATGATAATCTAACCACACTAAGAGTATTTACATTGTTCACAAAGAATGTTTTCAAATGATTGAACATAAATTAGCACAATAAATTGTAGGTTAGCCAATCTTTGTAACTCATTGGTCTTTGTAAGGCTTTTATAGATGACTAAGAAAATAATCATTATGATAACTTTTTTCCTCTTACTAAAAATGAATGTTGAGATGCATTAAATGTCTTTTCCATTTTGTTAGGGATGTTCAAAATAAAGTAAATTTTTATTTTCTCTTTTTGTGCTTTGTCTACGCATTGGGTAGATGTTTCTATAATTGTGTAAATATCTGTTAACTTCTTTGCACAATTGTCTTGTCTACTTTTACTTTTTTGCTAGTTGTGTTCTTCAAGATTTAAGAGTTGATAAACTTTAAACTTTTCTTCTAGATAAGAAGAATGATCTTCAAGCTTGTTGGATACTCGATATAACTTATCTACTTTAGATGCTTTAACATTGTATGTGACATTGTATATAATTTTGTTCTATCTCTCACCAACTTTTTATCTTTTTTGTACACAAATCTAGAAAATATATCTCAAGTTCAAAAGAAATAACATTTTGTTTCCTCATTATTCATAAAATATTTTCCTTTTCACCCATTTCTAGGGTATAAGTGCTAGCAATACACTCTTTATTATTAATGAAAATTTATTTTAAATTGCATAATCATGAATAAGAGTCCATAAATACATCGAGACCTATGTGATTTTGTAATTTTTTTGATAAATTTCAATCAATACTAAAGAACATGTTTTTTTGGTCACCATGTTATTGGTGCGAAGTGTCCGTTGACTTTGTCGATGACTAATCTCCATCGAAAAACCTAGTTGCCCACTTTTAATGGGGTCTCCCCTCCCAACCACATTTTTTTTCATCTGCAAAACTTGAACCCGAAACCTTGCTTAAGGGATCCAAACTAAGTTCCCATTGGACCAACGACATGTTAGTACTAATGAACATGTGTTAAAAAAATGTGTTAAAAAGTGTTACTAATATTTCTCTTCTAACATGTTCCAAATAATAGAATATATATATATATATATAAGGCACAAACTAAACACAAAAAGGGGGGTTGAATTGTGTTAAGGTCAATTTTCGCAATCCTTTCTTCCTCTTTAAAAGCAACTTAATTATTTAAACAGGATCAGAAAGATTTTCAAAACGTTTTACAAGGCAGATGAAAGAAGAAATAACAAATAGAAAGGCATACATATTTTATATTGGTTCGTCTCACCCTAAAGACTACGTCCAGTTCTTGGCAACAACCAAGTTCCACTAACTTTACAAGTTACAAGTATTCTTTCCACAAGCCTCTTCAGGCTCAATCCCAAGGAATCTTTCACTTGCCTCTCCAAGCAAACACCCAAGTATTTTTTAAAACAAAGCCTCTTCAGGCTTCAACCAATCTCGTAAAGAAAGAGATTTGTGTGAGTTTACCTTACTAGGTTTAACGTCTTATCAGACAAATATACAATGAAGTTCAAATGCAGATTTTCAAACTATTTTTACAAAGGCTTTTTCTTTTCTCAAAGCAGTTATGAATATTTGGATTTAGCAGCAAATATATCAATAACACTTGTAAATTCGACAACCAGCTTGAAGGAGGTCTCTTCTTCTATTTATATGCTTCTTCAAAAGTATCCATTGAGTATTTTGTAGGAGACGACCTTCGTCTGATGAAGAGAGTCGTTGGAGCATTAAATGCAGCATTTAATGCTTTTCACCAACTGGTCATATGATAAGATAAAGCAATATACTTATCTTTTCTATTTTTGTACTCAATCTTTTAGCAATTGTCATGTCCACTTTTCTGTTCTGGCATTCGCACACATATTCTTTCTTTTTCGTTGACTTTCCTCGAGAGTAGGTGTATAGGCATAATACGTTTCGAGATAGCTTACGCTCTGATTGATATGTAGATCGTCTTAAAACGTTGTCATCGTCTGTAAGCATTGTTAGTTACAAATACAAATAACGATAAGACGATATTGAATTGAAAAATGTTAGACGATATAATGTGAACTAGAGATCAAACGATAATGAGAGCGAGAGATCAGATGATAACGTGAGGACATATAATTTTAATTGTTTGTTATTATCAAAATATTTGAGGACTACAAATTCGTCCTTTGTCTTAACAATATATATATATATATGAATGTGAATTTTTTATTACTCATTTTTTCTTTAAAATTTCTATTATAACAAACAAAACAAGGTAAACCTAACATAATGTGGTATGATTAATAGATAACCATATCTCTTAAACATGTGAGTTGAGGGTTTAATCCCCAGGTCTGTGTATATGGAAGAACATCTATTGTTAGTCCCTTGAATAGATATCAATACATCAATGAATTAGTATCTGACTTTGCATTTGGAAGATATCCCTAGTTTACCCCCCCCCCCCCCCCCCCCCCCAAAAAAAAAACAAAGCGCTAGATTATAGTTTGATACGAGCATCTTTCTTGTTGGATGTGTTTATGGAAGAAGAAGCCTATTGTGAGAGCCTCAATATGGTGTCTCACTAGAAGCTGCCACACTTGTTAATCAAAGTGAAAAGTCAGGTCTTTCTCAAACTTTAGTGTAGGAACCTATTTTTAAATTTTACTAAATATCATTGTTTTGAAAACTAGATCAAACTCACCGGTCAAACCGAAAAACCGGTGAACCGGCCACCTAATCGTTTCAAATAAACCACAGAATCAACCTGAAGAAAAATCAATCAAAAAATCGAAACATTGGTCAAAAACTGGTAAAACCGGTCAAAAACAAAAAAAAATTGATTTATAGCTGGTCAACAAAAAAAATGCTTAATACAATATTATTTTTATTTAAAAAAAAAATAATGAAAATCAACATAAAGTATTTGCCATTTTCTTTTTTTATTCTAAATATAAACTTGTTTTTGCTAGTAAATATTCATGTGTTTTGTTAAAACTTAAATTTAAGTATTATGACATATTTGATTTGAACTTTTGTAAGTATTGTAAATGTTAAGCATTTAAAAATTATGTTTTATTTTTAGGTTTTAGTATTATAAAGTTATGATATTATATTTCTTTAATAATTTTATGTATTATTTAATTATTATTATTATTTTATTAATACTGGTTTGACTACGGTTCAATTACAGTTGAACAATTAAATTTTGAACTAATACCTTGATCGATTCAATAAATGGTTTGGTTTTAAAAACATTGCTCAATATTATAGCAATCATGTAAAATGTATCAAGGGCTAGAAAAAAAAAATAAAAAAATTTTACAACCCGTCTCAACAAGGATTTTTTTGTTGAACCCGGCAGAACACTTGTTAACCTGCGGTACACTAGAAGCAACCCTTTATGTTGGTCTTCGATCAGCAAAAGTTACCAACTTCCCATATCACCTGCCAAGGGAAGCAGTAGAGCAACAAAAGGCCAATTCTATTTGCACTGTTTTTTTTTTCCTTTCGCACTCTTTCTGTGTTTTTGTTTTTTTTTGACAAAAATACATTTCTTAAAAATTAATTTCCAGAACATTTATTTGACAATTTGAAGACATACAAAATATAGTTTCCGAAATTTAGTAGTTTAACATTCTGGAAGCTAATTTGCGGAATGCAACTTAGTGTCTTCCATAAACTAATTTCTGAAATTTAGATTGTCCTTTAAAAATTAGTTTTCAGGAGACACTAAGTTGCATTCTGCAAACTAGTTTACAAAATGTTATTATACATTCCAAAACCTAATTTTTGGTAAATTCGTAAAACACACAAAATAAAAGCTTGGTGAACGGAGAGGGAAAGGGAATGGTGGTGGGAGAAAAGAGAAGGGGAGGGGTGCAATTATAGAGAGGGTAGGAGGTGCGAACAACAAAGAGATGGAGGGGGTGCCCTGGTGAGAGGGAGGGAAATAGGAAGAGTGTTCTTGAAGGAGAACGAAGAACGAAGAAGGAAAAGGAAAGGATTTTGATTTTTTAAAATGAAGGAAGGATATTTGGGTATTTTAAAATTTACAAAAAAAAAAGAGGGAGTGTAATAAGAAAAAAGGGGATGCAAATAGAATTGCCCACCAACAAATCCAGGCTGTTATATATGCTCCCTTATTGATAAATTGGGCTTTATGGCTTTTCTTTGAAATTAAATTAGGCTTTTTATATCACCTGCCACAATTTTATTTTATGGAAAAAGATATTAGTATATTGTAAAATTGGGAAGACTACAGAGGAAAAAAAACAATTCACTGTGGCAGTAATGGCTGTAGTATCTTCAATCATGCAATCAAATCAAATCAATATTACAATTGAATTCAACTAGAACATGGGCAACCCCACTAATGGATTACCACTGTAACACAAATGAACTCAGTTTTTTGTCACCACAAAAATATACAATTTTTTTTTAGAACATGCAAAAGTTATATTTAGCCTCAACTAATTTAAGGTGGTCGAGGTAGAACTACTCAAGGTACACAACTCTCTCAACAATTATATTTATTATTAACAAAAATCAAACTCAAAACTTTGATTTATAAAAAGCTATATTCCTTGCTGCCATGTACGAAGACTTAGGTTTTATTTTCATTGCTGTCATGTACACCAAAAAAAAAAAGAAGCTATACTCCTCGTCACCTATACCAGTTGACGT
Organism: Spatholobus suberectus; assembly: GCA_004329165.1. Lineage (NCBI taxonomy): Eukaryota > Viridiplantae > Streptophyta > Magnoliopsida > Fabales > Fabaceae > Spatholobus > Spatholobus suberectus. The sequence continues at coordinate 37,666,645 of CM014732.1, forward strand.
TGATGAATTATGACTGCATTGAATGAAGGTCTTTGATTCATTTATTACAAATTTATATTTGATTTTTTTGACAACATTTTACTGAATAATTTTAAGAATGTATGCTTCATGGGTACTAATTAAGAAATGTTCAAAACATCATATTAGTATTTTTTTTTTTTGCACATTTACCTTGATGCATTTTTAGCACGTTATAAATCAAGGATCGCAAGGACTAATCACTTTATTTCTTTTTAAATGACTCTTGTTTTCCGCTGTAGTTTTTGTTCTGAATCCTCATAGTCATAGTAATGTGTTGCTGTTACCATGCTAGCTTGGGTTTTCACATAGTTGCTTAGCTTCTCTGACTTGATATTGGACAATGAACTGATATTTAGAGAATAGAAGTGAGAGAAGGATATGTGAAAGTGCAAGGAAAAACATGAATAATAGAAAATTGAAAATAGAAAACCAAAACAACTTAGAGATGTTTTGTTTGAAAAACTAAGAGATATTAGTTTTGAATACAAAACAAGTTTTTTTTTGTTTTTTCAACATGCCCTAAGATTTTCCAGTGGGCAAGAGAAATATATCTATTTTAACTAGAGTTTTGTTTATGATTTGATTTGAACTTCTATTGTAGAGAATTCTCTGTTCTGGTGAGCAAGAATTTGTCATGTGCTTGTGTTAAATCATCTGATTCATGTAAACAGGATTTTGGTTTCGCATTTGTGTGACATAGCAGACTTGTGATTGTGTACAGAGTACCAGTAGCATTTCTTTTTCAGCAATTTTATCATATGTCATTTTTGTTTTATAAACTATCTACGTTAAGGCCATATGCCTGCAGGGCTGGCCCAAGGATAAGGTGACTCAAGCCCTTGTTTTAGACTCCAAAAAAAGTTATTTAATATTAGTATTTATATAACTTTTAGTAGTGGTAATTAAGGTGTGTTTTTTCTTTGACGAATAGGGTTTAAAAGTTGCTGAAAGAAAATTTACTTTTATTTTTTGTAAGCCCCTAATTTTTGTTACTTTTATTAGTTTTAGAAAGACTTTATTCCAAAATTCGCTTTAGGCTTAAAAATATGCTGGTCTGGCCCTGGATGCCTGTGGATAATAAAGGTATTCATTGAGAAGCCCCGACAACTATACACCTGCTGCTGCAGTTTTTGCTATTTCAGATTGCTATTTGCAGGACTACGAAATTTGTAGCTTCCCACAATTTAAGATTTGCTTGTTTAGAACTGTTATTGTTGTGCCATCAGCTTGAATAAAAAAGCACGCACGCACTTACACATTGAGGTACTTGTCTTTTTCCCCTTTGTTTACTGTTGCTAAGAACATTGTTGAAATTCATTTACATGCCTTCCTATGATATTGTAGTAACTAGACTACTAGACTCTAGAGCCATGTTAACCTCTTTGTATTTTTATTTTTTTTTAATTTGAGCAGCTTTACATTGAATTGGCATATAGTTGTGGCACAGCGAAAATTGCAGAATTAGAAGTTTATGTCAAGACAAATACAAGGAAGTTTGAAGATGTGGATTCATTCACGTACTTGTCCTTTATTTGAAGTATTAGGCATTTTAACTAAAAGAAATTTGTCTCTGCACCGAGTCTAACTTTCAATTCTTCTTTGTTTTGGCTACTTATTAAGCTTTCTCTTAAATTGTTTGTTTATGTGACATACTTGACCCTTTCTCTCCAAGATATAGCCAATTCAGGGCAGCTAAATTAAATAGCTCTAAGGAAGTAGAAACGCATGTGCTACAAATGGTGGTCCCCATAATGCTGTCATTTTTAGACATTTTGTAGCATTAACATTGTACTATTATTCTTTATTAATCACATATTCGTGAATTGCAGATTCAGGATTTGAGATATATCATATATGCAACAATCAACCAGATGGATGAAATGCTGAGATTCTTAGAGGATCCAGATTGTAGAGATATGCTTTTGATATTTCTTATGTTGAGGCAGTTACGAACTTTTTCCTGTAATGTATGTAAGAGGATTTATAAATTTCATCCATAGTAGTCAGCCTCAAATAGAAGACACAGTGGCTAACTCCAAAAATGTTATAGTGGGATTGCGGGCAGTGGGATGACTTTTATTTTGAAGTTCTAAATATACCAACATAGATTATACTACACACATATATACTGAAAATGTTTTTTTTTAATACCTATAATGGACAAAGAATGCAGTGAAACATATTACTACACACATATTTTACTTCAGAGACCGCAACTTATTTTTGTACAAAAACTCATTTGCCCTGCAGTCTGTGATTTCCAAGTTTTTTTGGGGATTTGGTTAAATGGGAAATGCCTTCAGAGACCTCACACACAAATGGACCAAGAATGCAGTGAAACACGATAGTACACACATTTTGGGATTTTGTTAAGAAACAAATGAGTTTTGTGAAATCATACAAACGTCCTTTTGCAATTTACGTGGCATAGGGACTTTCAAATTGTATTAGTTTACAGCCTTGATCAACCCTTTCAGTTAGCTTGTAGACCATTTTTTGCTTAGCAATGTAGTGGTCCAACCTAGCCTCATCTCCATGTTAGCTGTCACAGATACATACGTCTGTGTTGCGTTACTTGCGAAAATTTAAAATGCACGCGTAAATTTTAGCTAGTGTACCACGTAAAAAGATTTATTAGTAACTATGACATGGTTAGTCCAGAAGAAAACAGAAGAAATTGGAACACAATAAATGAATCTGAATACAAAATAAACTTCAGGCGTAAGCGTGTTAAGTACACTTAAATCATAAAAGAAAAGATGACTAACATTTCCACCAAATGCTCAAAATATAAAATAGCTGATCAATAGCCGCGCGGTACATGTACAAAGCACTTTCCTGAAAGAATACACTCACGTTTCTCGGGCAAATTTTGGCTTCTACCTAATTGGTATATGTAAAACAAGAAAAGATTACAAAAGAATATAATCATACATTTCTCGGAAAGCCCAGAAAAAAGAAAACCAAAACACAAAGGAAAATAGTTAATTAACTTCAGTAGTTCTATCCTTGCAGAGCATATGCCACTCCTGTAGTACTGCTGCTTGAAGAGCTTGATGCTCAGCCTCCTCAGCAGTTAATTTCGATAGAGTTGAAGGCCCCTTCTTTTTCTCATCTTCCTCGCCATCTTTCTTTTCTTTATTTTTGTCATCCTCCACCTCCTCTTCATCTTCGCCATCAGATTTTGGAGTCTTGGGTCGTGGTTGGGCCGCCTTTAACAAGGCTATCCTTTCCATTGATATGCGAAGCCTCTCGGCAGCAGCTACTTTCACTTCATCTTCAGGCATATACTCCACACCGCCATCGGTAAGGTCATCCAACCAGCCCTGAAGATCTGATCCAATCTCCTTAGTAACAGATGCATCGGATGCTCGAACAACAAACTTGCACATCATGGTGGTTGTCTCATCACCCAAGTCCATGTTTCTACTCACTTCACTCGCACCAAAAATCATCATGCCCAAGAAGCCACCGTGCCAAGTTTTAGCAGCATAACACATCTATTCCGGTAGAGGGGGGAAATAAAAGGGAAAAGAGTTAGTAAATTCATTCTATGCACTGCTTAACAACTAAATGCATATAAACCCTTTTGTAGTCCTTGCTTTTTATCCTGCCAAGTTTCGCCTGCTTTAGGTATGTATTTACTGCTTCAGTCAAAGTAGAAACAGTCATGTAAAATCATACAAGGGACAGAGATTGAATAGCACTAGATTTTACAAAAACGATGCAATTCCAGGAATGGAACATAACAACCCATCCTTTAACTATTTCAAACTGGTAAAAAGATAACAAATACACACCTCAAACCCTGCCACTGTGCGGATAATATGTGAACAGACTTTGTGGAATGGCTTGGAAGACAAGGATTTCAGTCCACTTAAGAAAGGAGATGCACCATACTGCTGGGCTGCAGTAGCCCTAAAACCACTTCCTTCATATGTATATGTACCAGTATATTCTACAATAGCTGGCAAACTGGGCCACAGTCGGAAAAACTCAACAGGTGATATTTGGTGTGGCAAAAGAAGCTCGGTCAACGGAATTTTATAAGGCTGACATCTCAAAATCACAGGTTCACCTAATTCAGGCCTTAGGCTTCTCTTCTGTCTCATGATTTGAGGATCCTCTTCTGCGTAGTCACCTTCATAGTCTCCAACGGCACCACTACCATAGAATGGGTAATACAATACTTGAACCCAAAGGGCACATCTTTCAAAGTGGGAAACACCAACTGTCACACTGCACAACACTGGATCCTGAGAATGGAACAACATTATCAGGAACATGGATCCAGAATCCATTGTAAACAGAAGAATCGTAAAGAACTGCTGTGTGAAGAGACAATGCAAAACTTGTCAAGTACAGCTGTAAAAAGCAAATAATTAGCATAAAATAAAATTTAATACAATCCAGCACAATTTACATAAAGTCCAAAGTTCCAAACTTATCAGGTAATAGTACTTAAAAGGTTGCCAACAGAGGAAGATATAACAAAAGACACAATAAATATTGATATATGTAAGTGGTAACATCTAAATAACATTCATGATCGGTCAGCATTACAAAACTATGCTCATCAGGGGACAGCATGAACATTTTTTATAGGAATTACAATTATGAGATAGAGAGGAGAGAAAAAACAACTACACCGAAGAAGGTAGAAGTCCTCGACAAAGGAAAAGTACAAAACAACTGCTACTCTTAGGATGCGTGTCATTTTCAATAGATATTGGTTCTTGTTTTACGTTATTGTGTGTCATGTGATTTATGATTATCACCTTCAATAGGTCCCATATCCGAATACATTTTTATGTTAAGCTGACAACATTTTCAGGATGCAATGAAGGTGAAAGACAGACTAGTCAAATCCTTTCGTAAAAACTTCCATTAACATCATTGCCACCCTTTTCCTAGTTTTTGTGCCTTTTTTCACTTTATCACGTGCATGCCTTTTCTCCAATGAGCAATATGTCCCAACCCAAACAAACTCCCTCATACATATTAATGTCAATTTACTTCTTTTTATCTAATTATAACGGTCAGCTGCAGGTAAACTCTTCTAAGTTCCAACTTATTCTGGTGAACCTAACCCAATAAATGTATTGTAGAGGTGTCAAAAGTCCACTGTGCCACCCCATTTAGCCTGGAAAAAACTTTGGGCCAGGCCATATTTCCATGTCCAAAAAAATTGGGCTGGCCAATATGGTTGGCCCAAATCAAGCAAGCTGGGCTTAATTCGTTTGAGTCAACATAGGCCCAACTGACCAGGCATTCCTCAACACCTCTGCCTAAAATCCATGCATGATCCTACTCAAAAGTACAGGAAAAACCATCTAAACTGTCTTGGACATTTAAAACAAAAGGATGAAACAATAGCTGGGAAGATGTAAATGCAAAATAGCCATCTCAAATTGGAATGGAATATGCACTTTAGAGGAGAAGCAACCTGTGAAACAAGACCACGCAATTGCCGCACTGCTTGAGAAGAACCATCCATATAATATAATGCACCTGATAATCCCACACGTACATCCACCCGATTTAATTCAAGCTCAGTTAAGTTTAAGACCTGAAACATTTTCATTTATAATATATGAGAAACACTGAAATAGGGACCATAGCTGTTTGGGAAAAAAAAAAATGTCAAAAACAAATAATATACTTTATCCATATATTTTAAACATTAAATATGACACTATTGAGCAATTCTTGCAAGGCATTTTAATTTCTTCATTAATAGATAATAGATAAAAATATAAGGTGTTAATAATTAATATCAGTATTTTCTTTTCTAAGAAACCATGAATTAAGCAGCTACTGCATGCCAAAATACGATAATTAGCATTATTTCTTTTTCTTTTAATTTGTAATCTCCTTTTGATCAGAAAACTATTCACACACAAATGCAACTTCCTTACCAATACATTGGAACATTAGTTTTCGCAAAATTACAAAGTTTTAATTATAGAAACAATAGTACATGAAATTAAATGTGCCACCTTCTTCAAGAAATCAACATGCCATATAATGTAGATCTTCAAACAATAGATATCATGGTCCACACATTTTTAAAGTAAAAATAATCTACTATTCTTCACATCAAGTGATCTGTACTGTCAACCCCTAGCTCATCTTTCAAAGGGAAACATTATGACCACTACAACATAGTATATGCAAATGCCCCACTTAAATGTTTGAAAATGTTGCACACTAAATCTAAATAATTGAGTAAGAAAGAAATTGAGGAGACTTTGACCTTTAAATGCAGAGTGATTCTCCCATCACTTGAATCAGCTAAATGATAACCTTCAACATAGCAGGGATCACTGCTTCCAGTCAAAGTAATTGCAGTTGGAGGAACCTTCAGTAAAGTAGAATCAACTCCTTTTGTGAGCAAAAGGGTTAGTTCGCTGGGGTCAGGTCTCCATAACTCTAGAATAGCCTTGTGAACTAATCCTTCCAACTTTCTATCCTGAGCAGCAGATGCTTCATAAAACTGAACAGTTAATTTGTGGTGGCTAAAAGGGTAATCCCCTCTGGCTACTGTAACCCCTGCCCACCTAAGGAAAACAATAACAATAAGAGAATAAATAACATATTACATAATGAATTCAATTTATAATTTGATAAAGATCATAGGACATTGTTAACATTGGAATGGCCATTAAGCACCAATTTATTCTGAATAGGGAAGAAATTGGCAAGTGATAGAAACTGGCAGAGAAAGAATCTGAAAGTGTAGACTTTTATTGAAAAAACAGGCTCCTCCAATGTGAAGGAGAAAGAATTATAATCCTAGACCGTATAAGCCTCACAGGATTACTTAAGAATCCTGCCCTCTCAAAGATTGTATAAATCTTGCCTCTCTATTTTCTAACATTCCCCAGTACCCCTCTGATAGGATACTGGGTTTGGGCCTAAGTCCAACAAGTGGGCTGAATAGAGAATTAATTATAATTGCTGATGTGGCCAGTTAGTTAGGGGAGGTAACACATATACAGGGAGAGGGAATGGCTAGGGGAAAAGGCATTGAGTACCTTTTCTGTTAGTAGCTCTGGTATTGCAGGGGTCATCTTCTGTAATAGTTCTTGTTTTTCCAATTTCCAATCAATAATATTGTTGTGTTTCTATTGAATCTGGTTCCTATCACCCTTACTGACTCTCTCTACCTTTATTTATATACAACCTTCCCTCCAATTCTGCTATAACAGAATACTCCCCCTTAGTCAAAAAAAAAAAAGAAAAAGAAAAGAAAAGAAAAAGAATACTCCCCCTTAGTCCCTCCTTTTCTTCCTATTATACACATTTCTAATAGGAGGTCTAACAGCAAGCTTTTCAAAAACCAATACCATTACAGCAATAAAATTTTTACAATGATAACAAACTAGACTTTTAGTTAAAGGATCGCTCAAGAGGAAAGAAGAATTAAGGAAACAAATGAATGAGACAAGACAAGGACTAATGACAACGTGAAAAACAGAATTAACAATGTGCAGCCAGAAGTTATGAATAAAAATTTGCACAATATTCGCACCTACTGTCTTGATGACTTGAAGCATATTTGATTCTTTGCAATATCAAACGACATTGATGCTTGCTGACAGAATCAGCCAAAGGATTGATCCTAAACTCTTCAAGCTCTTTGGTAAGTAACTGCCCAGCCCTAGGGTGGCGGGATCCCAGCCGCTGAGCAGATATAAGAACTGCCTGTACATCTTGAACTCTATTTGTTGTTTCTGCAGTTGAATCGACATTGAAAAGAACCTTGCGAATATTTGATATAATGACATTAAGAGGATCGTCTGGGTCGTCTGCTAGGAGTGGATCCAATCCTTCTATATCTATGTGCTCAGCAATAGCCCAAATAAGGCGGGCCAATATTCTTGGTGTATTGACCTGTTATGTTTACAAACATTAACATGCAACATTCAAGTGTGAGAAAATTCCATCCATTTGTGATTATATTTATGTAAGTCTAACAAAGTTCAAGTGTTTGAGGAAACTAAATCATATAGGAATTGGTTTATAATAATGACTATAAAATAAAAGGGTGTAAAGAACAAATGTACATTGTACAAGGGCCAGAAATAAATATTTCATAATTTCAATAGGCATCTTATTTTAAATTTCACCATCTAAGTATATATACATATATATAATCATTCTTGTTATACCACATATAGTCACATAATAGATAATTTCTGCTCGAGTAAAATGTCCTAGATTACTTCTAAAACATCTTCAAACAATGTAAAAATTCAGTACACCATGGAGGTGAGTAACTGGCCGATGACAGTGACAATTCACCCCCATCAACTACCAAATTTCATTATTGATTTTAACAGCATTATGATGATGGATGCCTTAATTGAGGGTAAAACTGCTACAATGGAAAGCATGGGAAGTAGATTACATGTGAGGTAAAGTTGAAGGGTTTTCCTTCAAAATTCAACCTCAAAAAGTATTTCAATAATAATAATAATAAAAATCACAGTTTGGAAGGTACAGGACACATACATGCAATTGTCAGAATAAGAAATTTTAGTGTTGCTGAATTTCAGATATAATAGTTTGAGTACCTCACGTAAGTCCTTCACAAGTTCACGTTGCAAGTTTTGCAACCTAGTTTCATTCAAAATTTGGTCCTGAGAAGCTCCATCTTTAACTCTTTTTACACCACCCCGAGTATCATATATGTAACATAGCCTGACAAGCAACTTCAAGTAACAGTCAATCGCATAGGTGCGGCCATCACAATCCCATTTAACACAAGGCCGGCAAACTTCCACCACTTCCAAAGCAGGTTCAGTCCAGTTTAATGCCCCATAACCAGTTCCATATGCCAAAGCTCCAATGACCCTGCTCTCCATGCCGGAGCTTTTTTGTTCAGGCAAAGGCAGAGACAGCTGAAAGCAACTTTCCACCAGAGATGCAACTAACTCCTCCCTAAATATACTTTTACTAGTAATGCTATTAAGATCATCATTCACTCTGGCATCCTCAAAAAGGGAAGCTATATCCGTTCCAGGAAGAGGTTTCTGCCCTCTTCGTACACTTTCCTTGGCAAATAGGTGCACGCAAAGAGCAGTTCTACATATACATGCTAGAGCATACATTCGATCTGATTCTGCTCTCAGGTTTCTCACCATTAAAAGTAGCCTCTTGAACAGTGATACCTACAAGCAGCCATTTATCAATTATAAGCACTGCTATACCAAGCACAAGCAACTTTGTCCAGCCAAACATCCAATGCCACATTAATACAATCTAGTATCACACAAGATACAGAACAAACACATTTTAACCGCAATATTGCACAACAACAATCAACCTAAAGTCTAGAAATTCGAAGGCTTTGTCTTGACTAGTGAAAGGTATTTGGCTTAGAGTCTTAGACTAGTTAAATTTTGATGTTATTTGTAATTCAAAGGCTAACAAACTACCACTTAAAACATTAGGATAAGCATTAAACTATGGAGGATAAGCACAAGAACAATCAAACTTTTATAGAAACTCTCTAATCTAACTTCTCCAAAAACTGAGGTGCATAAGTTTATTTTAACATATGGAAGAATTTTGATTCATTTTACTTTTTATTTTCTTCTTCTATAAGTGCTTATAGAAAAGTTTATCCAAACAAAACCATAGACTTGTTTTCATGATTCAAAGGCTAACTAACAAACTACTACTTAAAACATTATGACAAGCACTAGACGACTACCAAGGATAAGCACAAGAACAATCAAACTTTCATAGAAACTCTCATCTCATCTAACTTCTCCAAAAACTGAGGTGCACAAGTTGATTTTAACTTATGGAAGAAGTTTGATTCATTTTATTTTCTATTTTCTTCTTCTATAAGTGCTTACAGAAAAGTTTATCCAAACAGGGTCAAACTAGTGAAATTTTGATGCTATTCATAATTCAAAGGCTAACAAACTACCACTTAAAACATTTCAATAAGCATTGGACTACCAAGGATAAGCACAAGAACAATCAACACTCAATCATCTAACTTTTCCAAAAATTGAAGTGCATAAGTTGATTTTAACTTATGGAAGAAATTAGATTCATTTTATTTTCTATTTTCTTCTTTTATATGTGCTTATAGAAAAGTTTATCCAAATAGGGCCAGTCAGACTAGTGAAATTTTGATGCTATTCATAATTCATCGGCTAACAAACTACCACTTAAAACATTAGGATAAGCATTGAGGATAACAATTAACCTAATCTCAAATTCATGGATGCGAATAAACAACTCTAGGGGCATCCCCACCTGCATGTGAAGATCAAGTAGATGAAGATTGGTGACCACAGCCCTAACAATGCTCTCTCTGGCGGAGGCAAATTCCTGCCTGTCCCACAAAGTCAAAATCGCAATGACGGATTGCGAAGCCCATTCAGGCTTCCCTCCCGGCACATCAGCCAGATACAGCATATTGATCCCAACCTCATAGATCAACGCCGGTTCCAACGACGAAACAAGGAACGGCGCCAGGTGAGTCACCACATCAGAAACCCCCACAAGCTTCTCCGCGTGGGAATCAACCTCGGCGCTCCCACCAGCAGCAGCGGAAGCCTTGGAGAGCTTCCGAATGGCCTCGACGCGGCCGGAGGCCACGGCCTTGACGGAGTACACGACGGGGAACACGGTGGAGCGGAAATTCTCGACGGGGAGGATGAGGGAGCGCGCCATGAGGGCGCGGCGCTTGCGCCAGACGAGGTCCACCATGGAGGAGACCCACTTGGAGCGGATGGCGAGGGAGTTCTCGCTGTCGACGAGCTTGTCGCCGGCGAGGCGGCTCATCCGCTTCGAGCTGAACTCCTGGAAGAGGCGGCCGACGGAGTCGAAGGCGACCTTGGCGACGGCGTCAGGCGCGGTCGAGCATGTTGGCCCCCACGCGGGCCCACCAGGCGGACACGCGGTCGAGGAGGTTGACGTTGTTCTCGCAGAGCGTCACGAGGTCGTCGCGGGCGAGGACGCAGCCGAGGGTCTCGGTGGCCTGAGAAGCGGAGGCTGTCGCTGGGGGAGTCGAAGCACTCGGAGATCTCCTTGTTGCAGTCCGCGATGAGCCTCGCGAGGCGGTACGAGGGGATCGCGGCGAGGATCGAGACGGCGGCGGCGGCGACGTCGGGGTCCGGGAAGTGGAGGTCGTTGCGGATGCCCACGCAGACGGTCTCCCAGAGGTCCGGGGTGAGGCGCGTGGAGCGGATGAGGTCGAAGGCGAGCTTCTTGCACACGGCGGAGGCCGGCGCGGCGACGATCTCCTCCACGGCGGTTTTCGCGACCACGGCGGTGTCGCGGCCCGCCGCGGACTGCTGGAGGGCCTGCAGGAGGGCGCCGGACTGGCGGAGGGCGTCGTTGGAGCGGAGGTCGGCCTGGATCTGGGCGAAGAGGATGTCCATTGCTCGGTGGTGGTGGGTTCGGAGAATTGTGATTTGGGCAGTGGAGTGTGGGTCAGTGGGTTTTAGGGGTCGGGGATTTGGAGGGGATGCAGTGAAATCATGATCTCTTGTCTTGGTTGTGAGATTTTGCTCTTAGTGGTGGAAGTGGCTGGCGTAGTTGGCAGTGTTTAGAGGCTCAGCAATGGCATTGACAGGCAGGAACGCCGGGACATGGAAACCGGAAAGGAATAATATTTGATTTTGAATAAATCATAAAAGCTAAATTATTAATTTACTTTCTTAATTAATTTATTTTATTTAATTGGGTATCTCTATTATTAAAATATTTAATTAAATATTATAATTTTCAAAAAATAATGTCGTTTTGTACTATACTAATATTTTAGCCTGTGAAATATACAAGATAAATTTTTGTTTTATATAATTAAAATTTATAATAAATACTTTTGAATATAAAAATTATGTTATAATTAAAATTTGTGATAAATTAATATTTTTGGTCATATAAATTATATATTATATTTATGATAAATAATTTATATTTTGATATAATGTTATTTTTAATTATTGATAATTTTTTTAAAAAATATTAAATTCAATTTGAAAAAAAATGAAAATGATAAATTGAAAAAAACAAGAAGTTAAAAAAAATTCCTAAAAATGTTATCGTTAGAGAAAAATAATTAAAAATACTCTCATTGAAGAATGATCCCTAACAACACTCTCATTCAAGATAGTTATTCTAATTTATAGAAGATAGAAGATTTTAAATTTATAATAAATAATTATTGTAATACAATGTTAATTTTTAATTATTGATAATTTCTTTTAAAAAATATTGAAATTCAATTTAGAACTAAAGATTTTGAAAACAATAGATTGAAAGATATAAGAGGTTGAATTCCTAAAATTGTTCTCGTTGAAGAATAATAGCTAAAAATGCTCTCATTAAATAATAGCAGTTAAAAACGTTCTCGTTCAACATAGCTATTTTAATTCTAATTTATATATAGAGAGGATTTTCTACGCTGTTTAGTGTAACATTACGGAAAACGACGCCATTTTGAATGAATATGGTAACATTGGAACGCTTTTTAAAATTATAGGACTTAATTAAACTTTTTAATAATAGAGGGATCTAATTAAATAAGATAAATAAATTAAGGGATCAAATTAGTAATTTAGCCAATAATATATTTAGTTAACTTATGTAAAATTTTTATATTATGATTTAATTATAAATTATTATTTATAATAAGTTTGTTAATTTTTATAATAACTATTTTAATAATAATTTTAATTAATTGATAGTATAAAAATTTTATTTTTTTAAGGCAGTATAAAAACTTTTATACTTTGTAAAATATGTCTATTAAATTCTTTATTTTTTTTATACATATATATGGTATGGGAGATCCAATTTTTCAAAAGAAAAAAAATATAGAGATTAAACTTTAGTTAATTGGTAGCCGGTAAAGGAGCATATACAAGTGCAACACTTGTGTCTTAGCCTAGGTATAGGTAATTTTGGCTTGAATTTCTAGGTATACGTGCATTTAGGAAAGCAGGGGTGTAAATGAATTGAGTTATTTGTGAACTATTCAAGTTTGACTCATTAAATGCTCAATCAAGCTTGTTTGTTTAATTAATTAAATAAGCTCAAACTTGATTGATTAAATGAGTCAAGACCAAGCTTTACAAGCTTGATATTAACGACTTGTGAATAACTCGCTTACTTAAATTGATGATGAGGATTTTACTAGCTTTTATTATTTATACATTCATTATGAAAATATGTAGCACTTTGTTACGAATGTTCAATTAATTTTAAAGTTTCTTTTTTTGTAGTAGTCAAGAAGTTATGGTTTTTTTTCTTTACTAGATTATGAAAATGTAACAATTTAAAATGTTTGAATTCCACATACTGTATGTTAAGCACATATTTCTACATATAGATTATCACTTAGGATTGAAATATGTATTAAATACTAAATTGATAAAGTTAAAAAAAAAATTTAGAAAAAATTTGATAAAAGCAAAAATAATTAAGTTATAAATGAGCTAAAAAGCTAAGTTCAACCTTTATTATTTTTAAACAAGCCAAGATCAAGCTTTCAATTAAGCTCGTTTAAATAAATGAACCAAGCTTGAATTACCCATTTTTTTCACAAGCCAAACTTAAATTTTAAGTGTTGAGCTCGCCTTGAATTGTTTACATTCCTATGAGGAAGTGCTTTTGAATTGAAAAAAGACATATTGCATCCCTCATGAACCTAATCTATTTATGGAGTGTTTAAGTACTGTACTATTGTATTACCTAAAAAAAAAAGAAGTAATGTACTATTGTATTGTAAAATTTATGGTGATAGGTTGGGGGTGTTGATAATGTTGTCCATTTTTGTAACATCTATATTTTTATTAATATTTGATTTTTTGGTATGAGGTTATAAGTGTAACACTCCAATGTTTTCCTTTTAATTAATAAGTATTATTATTATTTTTTGTTTTGCTTTGTTTTTGATAAAATGGTATTTTGAAAACAAAAGATATTAGGCCTTTAAAATGAGATTTTTTGATTAAAATGTTTTAAAAGTTTTAAGGCCTTTGTATTGGGCTTAGTTTTCATAAGCCCAAAGTTAGCTTTAAGAGTCCCTCAGGTTTCTTGAAAACCTAATCCTTTTCCTTATTCTCTCTTGTGCCTCTTTGTAGATACCATGCCATCAGAGCCATTATAGTCAAGGAGTGCGGAGTTGTAGGAAGACGCTGTTGCACCGTTCGCATCCTCTTGCCAGAGGTAATCTCTTTTAAGGTAAGGGGGAGTGAGTTATCTCGCTGACGGATGCAACTTTGGTCGTAGGTAGAGGGGTTGACCCTATACCCCAATTGTTTGTGAATTATGTAGTTATGTGTAAAAGGGAATGTGGTTTTCCCCAATCATTTATGTGTTTTATAACAATTTCATGATTAATTGTGTATGAGGGTCATTATGATTGTTCTTCTTTCCCTTTTGTGCCTATATTAGGGATTTAATGGGTTTTGAGAGAATTATGAGTGAGTGATGAGTTTATAGAACAGATTGACCAATAAGAAAGGTAATAGGAGTGATTAGGAATTAATTTATTTATTTTGGAGTGCTTGAAAGCCAAGGAAAATCATAGGTTGCACGTTTATGAACCCTCGCAATATGCAGAATTCACAGTTGGTGTTGAGAGCCAGAATTTTGGCGCTAAGTGTAGGAGAGACACAAAGTCCCCTAGAGGTTTGGTGTTGAGCGTGGGAGAGGCAGGAAGCAACCCTTGGTCTTCTAGAAGCTTGGCGCTAAGCGCTAGAACCTTGATGCTAAGCGTGATGACGTTAAGCGCCAGAAGTTGGTGCTAAGCGTGAGTATGACAATGAATTCCCTATATGAGTGCTGCTAAGTGCCAGTCTTTTGGCGCTAAACGTGGACCTGCCAGAGAATGGGTCTGAAAATAAAGAGAAGTGGCGCTCAGTGCTAAGGGTTTGGTATTGAGCGTAATCTACCGAGACATTAAAATTAATGTCCTGACTAAGAGTAAAGGATTATAAGTTATGATGTTACCTTCTATGCCTATTTCTTGTATGATTTCTATTGTTTAGATGCCTTATTGAATTTATATCTGTGGTTGTCATTTACCTTGAGAAACTGAGTATGCTTTTGATTTTTGTTAATGTTTTGTGATAAAAACATATAAAATGCTGTGAGCATTGTATGTGACTATGCATCATGACATTGAGTCATATGGAGAAAGAAAGTATGTAGGAATTCGAATTTGGTTGGTGGAGGCCGGGATGGGTTGCCTTACCCTGGCCTTGGGGATGGTACCTAATTAAGAAACTCAAATGGCTTATGCTGATCTCATGGAGCCAGAGTGTACTGGCAAGATTGGGCAACCTTAACTAGTCATCGGAGAATATCATACTAGTTGAAGGTGCGAAAATGACCATGTACTTAGTCCTAGTCTACTTTTGAGATGAACTTAGATTGGTACCCCATGTGTATAAGAAGTAGAAGTTAAGTGACATTGTATTACATATATTTGTGTGTTTTTGATCTTTGCAAATTAATGTTATCCTGATTTTGCATGTGTTGTGTATTCTACTTGTTTCCATTGTCATATTTTGCATATAATGTAAGATGTATCTCACTCCCTTGTTTTCTGGTATTTCTCTGTCTATGTCTGTGATACACAAGTGATGTCTAGTAGGACCCTAAGGAGGAATCTTATAATAGAGGCATTGGCCTTGTTGCAATTTATTTGGTATGCTCTGATAGGATGTGACATCAGGGCTTGGTTGCTTACTATTTTATGCCTTTAACTTTTTAACTTTAGATTAATAATTTTATTTCTTTAATCGATTTTATTCTAAAGACTTGTAAGGCCAATTGTGGGCCAATATCATTTTATTAATTAGTAAAGTATTTTATAGAGTTTAAGTTGATGCTACTTATGCATGTGATGTCCTTTATTGTTTAAAGAGAAAGATTTTAAATTACCATTTTTTTCTACAAATGAAAAGTATATTATATTTCCATAATACCTACTTAAAAATTAGCGTTAGGGTAAGGGTCACAATAAGTACTTTTTTATTGGAGGTAATTATGTTTAGGTTAGATAGGATCATTATGGGTTGTATTTGAGTATTTAACGTAGTTGTATATTGAAGACTTGAACTCGGTAGTTTACCAATATCTAATTAACTTGATGAACACAATTTATAAGTAAAAATATTGTTTAAAATATTAACTTTAATTAATTAGAATTTCTTTGAATTTCTAAATAAGTTTCAACGGTTAGTTCAACTGAAACTTGAACTGTATCGTGAAATAGATAATACAAGCTTCTACTGATTTCTATAAGTAGACAATCAAATATTTCATGGTAATTAAAATGATTAGTCATTATTAATCATTGATCAAAGTTAAAGGTCCACATCCAACTTATTCTTAAAATTGCACATGCTCACTATTTTTCTTCTCCCACATGCATTCCTTTCCCTTCTTTCTATCGGAACCAAAGATGTATGAAGCGTCTAACCCTTCAA
Source organism: Spatholobus suberectus (assembly GCA_004329165.1). Lineage (NCBI taxonomy): Eukaryota > Viridiplantae > Streptophyta > Magnoliopsida > Fabales > Fabaceae > Spatholobus > Spatholobus suberectus. The sequence continues at coordinate 37,683,138 of CM014732.1, forward strand.
AGTTTTGATGATAACAAAGGTTATTAAATTTTAGAGTTTTATGACAAGTGTGTTATATGTGCAAAAAAATATTGCCCATAAGAGACAAGGTTATATTTCTTAACTTAGATACATTCAAAAATGCTTACAGAAAACTTGGCGTCTAACACGCCAACTAAAAGTAAGTGTCCATCAGCTTTAGAAAACAAGGCGTCCAATGAGCCATTTGTGAACCTCGTCTAATATATGTTTTCTAAAAAGCATCTCGTGAAAAATTTGTTCAAAAGCTATTTAACTTGAACATTTTTAGTTTGGTTAAGTTTCAATAAAGCTGAATAGTTTATTCATCCTCATACATATTGAAACTCGTTTCTTATACTTTTCAATATGCTCTAACATTTAAATATCTTAGTACTTAATGAAAAAAAAGGATATTCTGGTGTATAAGTACAGCCACATGAAAAAGTTAGTTAACTTATCAATGAGGTACAAAGAGAGAAGATCAAAATAAGGTATGTTCAAAAAAGCAGTCTTGTGCGTTAGATAGTACCTACCTTTTCAGTATAAAACCACTCAAACACAGGATTTCTATATCTTCTCTCTCCAAGATTCTCGAGATACATATCAAGCTTTAACATGAAGGATTTCCCATGCATTTAATGCTTCTTCAGAATGGAATAATCAAGTTGAATCCTTCTATCTAAACGAATATATTCTAAGAGGCTATATAAGCAAGGATTGAAGAATGAAGAAATAGAAAGAACTGATCACGACGAACTTTAACAAGCTCTGAAAATCTTACTAGATGACTACATTTGTGTTTATATTTTCAAACACTTTGTTTAGAAAAGCTTTTGTATTCTATGCTTAACTTTCATATCTTCACTTTGTGAGTTGATCTTCTACATAAACAACCCTATTGTTGGGAAAGCCTGTAGAGGCTTTGTGACTAAAGAATACTTGGGTTTTTGTGATCTAGGGTTGATCACTATTTGTAAGGCCTGAAGAAACAATTGAAGAGTACTTGTTGTAACCAGGGTTTGGTTAATGGAAATCCTTCTAAAAAGAAGGTACTAGAAGTACCTCAGTTTGAGTAAACCAATAAAAAAAGTCTGTGTGCCTTTCTTCTTCCTTGTCCTCACGAGTTTTTAACTAGACGACCTTTATATCTTTTGTTAAACATTTGTGAAAAAGGTTTTGAAATTTCACATGCACACAATTCAATCTTCTCGTCTTGTGTGTTTTTTGCTTTTTCAGTTGGTATTAGAGCTCGGTCTCTAGGGGTTGAGCATCTAATAGTGCAGGCTAAAAGATCCTAGGCACACATGGATAATGAAGGACCAGTCGTTAACAGACCACTATTATTCAGGGGACAAAGCTACGATTACTGGTAGCAAAAAATGATAGCATTCTTTGACGCTTACCATATAGATACGTGGGATGTGGTTGAAAAAGGTAACAACCTACCTATTGGCAAAGACGGTATAAAACTTCCATGATGTTAATGGAATGATGAGTATAAGCAGAGGTATTTGCTTAACTCTAAAGCTCGAATGTGCTTTGTCTAAATCTAAATATGAAAAAGTACATAGCTTAAAAAGTGCTAAAAAGATGTGGAACACTCTAGCTTTTGCTTATGAGGGTGTAACACCCCAAATTTCAAGTACTAGAAATAAACCACGAGGTAGCTCTTAGTAGAACTCTTCTCATATGTTATTAGACAAAAGATGTCTTAAGAGTTATTGTTATTATATTTCCTATTATTATTATTATTATTATTATTATTATTATTATTATTATTATTATTATTGTGTTGTGTTGTTGTTATTGTATTTATTGTTATTATTATTATTGTTGTTGTTATTATTATTCTTATTCTTATTAATACCTTAGTATTATAAATTAGTAGAAATATTATCATACAATCCAAAAGAGCATCTAGGGCCCAATAGAGAATTAAAGCCCACTAAGCCACATACCCACCCACATGTTATAAGAAGGGAATAGAGAAGGAGAATTAGGTTTAGCCGTCACAAATAGAAGAAGAAAGAAGGTAGAGAGAATGAGGAGAAAAGAAAGAAGAAGAAGAGGAAAAGAAAGAGGAGGAATAGAAACTGGAGAATTCAAGCCCTAGAACTCAGTTTTGTATGTCTATAAAGGTGAGTGCTCTCCCCCGTGTCCTTCCTTGTTCTTGTTTATCTATTTATCTTTTCCCTCCTTATACCTAAATTTAGGGATTTGATGGGTTTTGAGGGGATTGTAAGGGAGTAAGGAAATTATAGATTAGATTGACCAATTATCAATGTAGAAGAGTGATTAAGAATCTAATTATTTATCTTGAGGCATTTAGAACCTAAAGACAATAGGAAAAATAAATTAAAATTAGTACCTCAAATCCACTCGGCGGGATTAGATAGCCGCTAGGCGACTTTTGTTCAAAAACTGGATTCTACGTTTACGCTAGGCACGCAGACCCGCTGGGCGTGGTGAAATACCCGCTGGGCGGGTTCACTGGACTGCTGGGCGAGACTTCCGTCCTGTTGGGCGGATACGACTTTTACTATTCCGTTCTTTGTGTTTTTGAACTTCTTTTTACAGTTTTTAACTCATTGTTGTTTGTTTTCTTATGCCTTGTTATATTGTATGATTATTATTTACCTTGAAAGAAACTGAGTGTGATATAAAATTGTGTCAATGTTTCATGATAAAAGTCTATAAAAAGTTGTAAGCATTATTTGCCACCATGCATCATAACATTTGAGTTATGTGATGAGGAAAGTATGTAGGAATCTGGCTGGTGGAGGCCGTGATGGGTTATCTAACCTTAGCCTTGAGGGTTATCCGGTTGGGAAAACTCCAATGGTCCATGCTGATCCCATGGAGCCGGGGTGTACTGGCAAAACTGGGTAACCCTGACTAGTCACCGAGGGATATCATGCTAGTTGAGGGTGCAAAAGTCGAAGGCATCGGTACCGATGACGCTTCTTATGGCCTGCATTTACTCCTAGTCTACTTTCCGAAAATTTTAGGTTGGTACCACATGTGCATGAGTAGTGGTTTAGGAACATAGCACGCATATGTATCTTGTTGTAGTGTGATATGTTGAAGTGTGCTACGTTGTAATTATGTGAATTCTATGTGCCCTTGTTTGTAAGCGAATGATGTAATGTGTACATGTGTGAAAATGTGATTGTGTATTGTGATAAATTGTCAAGATTATGTATATGTGCTCATGTTATGCATGTATGCCATGCTTGCTTGATGAAACAAAACGATGCGTATGTCTAGTTCCTAGGCAAAAGATGTGAAATAAATGTATGCTTGTAATTAAAATTGTGTTTGCTACCTCAAGGATAAGTGAGAGGGTAGGCCCTAGGATAGTGTTGTGAGGGTCTTAGTTGGATAATAATAGTTGTGAATGAGATAGAGAAAGAGTGAATACCCACATAGCGTACTAGAAAGGTATAAGACAAGTAAGAGAGAACAAAATGACGGTATTAAGGTGAGTGTTAAGGGAGGGTCAAAAGTATTTTAGAATGTCCGTGACCTTAGATTTGACCCATAGAGAACAACCTTAAATATTAAAAGAAAGAAAAATAAAATCTAAACATAAAGGGTTTATATACTAGAGAGCATTTTGGGTAAGAGAGAGTTCTTAGGTTGAGAATGAGATAGTAAACTAATATAACAGTCAGGAGAATGAGAGAGTAGTTAACACAGAAAGTATTGAAAATTAAAAGGTGTAGACTATACCATAGGTATGGCAAATTATGAGAGACTTAGTGAGTTTAAAGCCATAAAAGATAAATGATGAGGGTTGTTTGAATAGAAAAGTCTAACCCAGCCGTAGAGTCCTTAGAGCACTCACTGAGACATTATGTCTCATTCCTTTAAGTTTCCCCTTTTTCAAGATACAGGTGAAGACATGCGTAGATGGAGCTTGGAGTCACGGGCAAGAAAACGTAGTCTAGTTTACATTATGTTTTTGTATTCTTTTTTATATTTTGTACAATACCTTCGGGTGATAGATGAGTTATATTTGGCATGTATGTTTTTTTATTGTATTGTTTGTATATAATATTTAATTATATTTATGAGTAGCATTTGTATGTTGTTTCTACCTTTTTAAGTTTGTTTTTTTTGAAATCTAGATCAAGTTACGGTAATGCTTCTTAGGGTGTTACAGAGGGTACCTCACAAATTAAAAGATCTAAGTTAAGTTTGCTTGTTAGACAATATAAGTTATTTACAATGGAATAAAACGAAACTATTGAACTTATGTTTGGCATGTTCCAAACTATTATAAATAACTTAAGGTCTCTAGGTAAAACTTATGATAACTATGATTATATTGACAAAATCATGAGAAGTTTGCCTAGATAGTGGAAACCACATGTTATAGGCTTGAGAGTGTCCAAGGATCTAACAATCTTGTCAGTGGAAGAATTGCTTGGAACTCTCAAAGTCCAACAGATGGGACTAAAGTAGGATGAAGAGCTAAGAAGAAGAAAGTCTTTGGCCTTAAGCGACCAACAACCTACAAAGGGGTCGTTGTCTAGAGCCTTGATTACTGAATAGTCTTCTAAAGAACAGTCTGAGGGTGAAGACTCAGATGAAGATGAGATCTCCTTTATTTCCAAAAAGATACAAGCCATGTGGAAGAAGAAAGAAGGATCCAAAGCAAAGAACTTCTCCTAAAAGTTCAACAAAGAAACAAAAGAGAAGAGTCCACCTATTTGCTTTGAATGCAAAAAGCCTAGGCATTTTAAGTCAGAATGTCCAAGCCTACAAAAGGAGAAAAAGAAGCCTTTCTCCAAGAAGAAAAAGAAAAGGCTCATAGCAACTTGAGAGGAATTGGACCTGTCCTTGTTTGAAGAAGAAGCTAATATTTGTTTGATGGCAGATACTAGTCTAGAAAGCTTAGAACATGCGCAAGAGGAAGAAGAGGTAAACTTTAATAATTTAGCTGCTCTGCAAGAAGCTTACCATGAACTCCTTTCTGATTCTTCTACTATCTCTATTGGTTGTAAAGAATTGAAAAATAAGTTTTCAAAATTTCAAAAAAACTTGATTTGTTGAAAAAGGCTTATGAAGAACTTAGTAGAGAGAATGAAAAATTAAAGATTGAAAAACCAAAGGATTTCTCTAAAGTGAAACCACTTGATGAAGTAAATGAACTTCAAAAATTAAAGATTGAAAAACCAAAGGATTTCTCTAAAGTGAAATCACCTGATGAAGCAAATGAACTTTAAAAAAAGTTGAACATTTAAGAGAAAGCCTATCCAAATTTGCTAGTGGGGCTAAAAATCTTGATAAAATCCTTTCATATAGAAGAAGTCCACATGATAAATTTGGATTTGGTTTCAAGGAAGAGAAAGGACTTTCTGGTACAACCAAAGCTATATCTTTTTGCAAATACTATGGTAAGAGTGGACATGAATTGTCTAGATGTGTTCATCATCCAACATAGAAGGAGACCATTGCCTTCAGTATTAACAAGAAAGGACCCAGGTCTATTTGAGTACAGAACTATGATTATTCTTATTGCAGATTTGCTTGATAGTAGGAAGAAGATACCAATCTTGGTACTTGGATAGTGGCTGCTTATGTCACATGACGGGAGAAAGGTTTATGTTCCAAAGCCTCCAACCAAGGAATGGTGGATGGGAAAATTTTTGGGAAAAATCAAAATGGCAAGATAATTAGGATAAGTAAGATTGGTAAGCATTTCTTCCCCTTTATTGATAATGTTCTTTATGTTAAAAGGCTAAGACATAATTTATTGAGTATAAGCTAATTGTGTGACAGTGGACATGATGTCTCCTTCAATAAAAATGAACGTATAGTAAAAAACAAGGATGTGTCTTTGTTGTTTTCTACTAAGAGGCAAAGTAATCTTTATAAGATTAACTTAGGTGATCTGACACATCAAAATGTATCATACTTCGTATCTATCAAAGAAAATTAGTGGATTTGGCACAAGAAACTTAGACATGCAAGTTAAAACTTATCTCTAAGCTAAATAAGCATAACCTCATAAGAAGACTTCTAGATCTTATTTTCAAATTTGGTTCTCTTTGTGATGCATGTCAAAAAGGGAAACAAGTTAAAAATTCTTTTGATTCAAAAAATATTATTTCCACTTTTAAACTACTTGAGCTATTACATATTGATTTGTTTGAACTTACTGGAACTGCCTTGCTTAGTGAAAAACTCTATGGATTTGTAGTAGTGGACAACTATACTAGATGGACATGGGTTATGTTCCTAGCCCACAAGGATGAGTCTTTTAAGGTCTTCTCTATATTTTGTAAAAGAATTTAAAATGAAAAAGGTGTTTGCATAACTTCAATCAGAAGTGACCATGGAGGAGTGTTTGAAAACAAAAGTTTTCAAAGGTTTTGAAAGGAGAGCGGAATTCTCCACAACTTCTCTGCACAAAACACCTCAACAAAATGGTGTGATGGAGAGAAAGAATAGGTCATTTCAAGAAATGACTAGAACCATGTTGAATGATAACTTAACTCCAAAGCACTTTTAGATTGTAGCTGTAAATACTGCATGTTATTTGCAAAATAGAGTATATATTAGACTTAAATGTGAAAAAGACTCCTTATGAACTGTGAAAAGGATGAAAACCCAACTTATCCTATTTCCACCCTTTCAGATGTCAATGTTTCATTTAAAACATTAAAAATAATCTTGGAAAGTTTGTTTCTAAGTATGATAATGGAATATTGTTAGTCTATTTTGAAATGTCTAAGGCATATAGAATTTACAACTCTAGAACCTTAGTAGTGGTAGAAGTCATCCATGTTAGGTTTAGCAACAGTAAGCCTGATAGAGAATTATTAGAGCTAGATGAGTCTTTTGTAGATATGAAGCTAAATGATAGCAAAGAAAAAAGGTCCAATGAACCTGGGGATAACCTTTCAAAAGAAAAACAAGAGGAGCCAACTAGATGAAACTAGCAAATGAAAAACCATTATCCAAATAATCAAATCATGGGAGATGTGCATGATTGAGTCAAAACAAGATCAACCTTTAAGAGCAAGCTTAAACTTGTGTTGATTTCACAAATAGAACCAAAGATAATGGATGAAGCCCTGTTGGATGAAGGTTGGATCAAGGCCATGCAGGAGGAATTGAACCAGTTCGAAGAGTGATGTTTGGAAGCTTGTCCCTTTACCTAATGACATGTCAGTTATTGGAACAAAATAGGTATTCAGAAATAGGCTGAATGAAGTAGGTAAAGTTGTGAGAAACAAAGTTAGGCTTGTAGCTCAAGCTTACTCACAATAGGAAGGTATAAACTTAACTGAAACTTTTGCACTTGTTGTTAGATTAGAAACCATTTACATTTTACTTTCATTTGCTGCTCATAATGATATAAGGCTTTATCAAATGAATGTAAAAATTGCATTCTTGAATTATATAATAAATGAAGAAGTTTATGTGAAACAACCTTTTAGTTTTGAGAGTGATGCTTTTCCTGAACATGTTTTTAAACTCAAAGAGGCTTAATATAGACTTAAGCAAGCTCCTCGAACTTGGTCTGAAAAACTGAGTTTTTTTCTTTTAGAAAATGATTTTACAAGAGGAAAAGTAGACATTGCTCTATTTCGCAAAAACCTAGATTCATACTTTATTATTGTGCAAATATATGTGAATGACATTATATTTAATGCTACTAACGAAGCTATATGCAAAGATTTCTCCAAGCTTATGGTGATAGAATTAGAGATAAGCATAACAAGAGAACTAAAGTTTTTCTTGGGATTGCAAATAAAGCAAACAAGAAATGGCATATACATACGCCAAACAAAGTATGCCAAAGAACTTCTTAAGAAGTTTAAATTGGAAGATATGAAGGAAATGAGTACTCTTATGCATCCAACTTCAGCGCTTGGACTAGACAATGCATTTAAAAAGGTAGAGCAAACTATTTATAAAGCTATGGTTTGTTCTCTCCTATATCTCAATGCGTCCAGACCTGATATTATGTTCAATGTATGTTTATATGTTTATTTTCAATCTAACCTAAGAGAAGTACACTTAATTGTTATTAAAAGAATATTTAGATACTTGAAAGGTACTATTAACCTTGTTCTATACTTTAAGAAAAATGAGGAATATAGGTTAGTTAGTTATTGTGATGTTGATTATACTGGAGATAGAATTGAATGTAAAAGCACTAGTGGAGGAAGTCATTTCATTGGTGGAAATCTTGTCTCAAGGACCAGCAAAAGACAAGGAACCATAGCTCTATCTACAACTGAAGTAGAATATGTTTCAATAGGAAGTTGTTGCTCATAACTCTTGTGGATCAAGCATCAATTTGAAGATTACATTATTTATAAGAATAAAATTTCTATCTTATGTGATAATACTGCAGCTATTAATCTCTCTAAAAATCCTATTCTACATTTTAGAGCTAAGCATGTATAAATTAAACATCACCTTACAAGAGATTATGTTCATCAAGAGATCATTGATATTTAGCTTATTAACATTGAAAATCAGTTAGTAGACATATTTATAGAACACCTTCCTAAAAATAAGTTCGTCCATATACGAGAAAAACTTGGAATGGATTTGATAAAGGAATGATTAATTTTCATATGCATATGTCCAAAAGACCTAGTGTCCAATGGGCTGTAGCGTCCATAAATATATAACATCCATTATACAAGCATCCAATGTATATTTTGTGTCTAGTATGTTTGACTATTCATTTTTTGTTTGTTGTGTGCATTAAATGAAAAACATCATCTATCACATTAATTGACAATGATTTGAGAATAAATAAGAAATTCCTTCTTTGAGCCATGTTGTAGTTGCCTTCACGGTTTTTGAAAATTATGCAACACGCTTTTGATGTCAAAAGCATAGCTTAAGCAATTGAATGCAAAAGGGCTGTATTCATGAAATTTGGAAATAAAACTTTAGTGATGATGACATTATGGATGCTGCCATCATGGGTCTAGAAGCTAGTGGTAGCATTGAGTACAGTAAGCTCTCTAAAGAAGGAAAGATTTTTCAACAATTATTGAACAAGGGGGTTCTACACAAAGCTGGTTCAAAGGACAACATCACTGGGATTCATTGTTTTGCCTTATTCCATGTGTTGATTCGGCAACAATTCAACTTGCCCCATCTGGTTCTTTCAAATATTTACTGAAATCTAAGAGGTTAAGGTGTTGTGAAACACATAACTTACTCTACTCTGTTGAATAGGATATATTGGGTACAAAATGTATACCATGAGTTCTTCTCCTTGACCACCCTTCAATAGAAGCACATCAGAGAACTAGGTGGTGACAGATTTGTCTAGATGCCTTTTGGAAGAACCAACATAGTGATGATACGAGCTAGGTTTGAATTAAAACCCATTGAGAAGCTTGGAAAATATAGTGATGTGAAAGAAGAAGGTGGAAAGGAAATAGAATAAGATCTTAGAGATAAGGCTTTGTTTGTTGAGCCTGTTGCTGCGTCCAAGCTAGCTACTTGCAAAAGACAGCCATCCATGGGAAGATCGTCCAAACAGCAACTTGCAACATCCAGAGTCACAAGATCTCAAGCATAGCAAGTTGTTGCTTCTGCTCCTAAACTACAAGATGTTACTGCTTCTACAAAAAGAAGACCCAAACTACAAGAAGAGTCTGAAGATGATGATGATCAAAAGGTGATTACCTCTTGACTGAAAAAGTAGAAGGTTGAGTCTGTTGCACCTCTTGGCACTCAATATCAAAAGCCGCTAGTGGACACCACTATCATTAGGAAAAGGATACCTATAATCAAGCATACCTCAAATAGAAACAAAAAGTGTAAGGTTGCTGAATCTGATTTTGATAATGAACTTATGCTTGTAACTAAACTTGTTGAGCTTGTCATTTTACCTTATTCCCTTATCCAACCATTTTCACCACAAGACCAAACACATGACCTCATCCAAACACACGTCCAAACTGCCACTTAAACATTTATCGTGAACCTTAAATCACCAACCATCCTTGTTGGAACAATGCTTGACCAAGATGGAAACCAAATTTTTGACCAACATGGCTAGCCCATAACCCACATTCCTTTGCCATCAGACTATCCATCATGTTACAAACCTACCTTCTCTACACCTGGACATTCACTGCTACTTCCTGGAGAACTTGGATACATGTGCAACACTCGCACATTAGGTTTAATAAAATTGTATTATTTGTAAAGCCTCCAAAGCAGATAACTTTTGAAGAATGGTGCACGCCAAAGCCTATTTCTACAAATCTTTAAGGGCCTAAAACTAGGATCAATTTGAACAAGACTTTTATGTTTGTTGGATGATTACAAGGTTGGAAACAAATGCAAAAGAAATGGCCTTTGTTGTTTGTTGAAGGAAATAAGTACAATCTGGTAAATTTTGACCCTTATGATAGTTAGGCATTTACATTACCCTCTGCCTGAGTATTGATTGGACTATTTGCTCATTCCTTCCCTTCCACACCTAGAACATTATACACATAAACCATCCAAGGAATTTAAAGCACTTCCTTTAGATGGTATACTCAGCCTTCCTCTGAAGTTGTTTGAAAGGAAGATGTATAGTAAAGCTGTGTCAAATTGGAGGTTTGGTGCTCATTTTCTAGGAGTCATCCAAAACACAAGGTTATTCTTTTGGACGAGACTCCTGTCAATCAACACAAAGGTCCAAGAGATCTTTTAGAGAAGACTATTTACTTAAGGCTTGCTGAGTTGAACTTTCGGCCTATTGATCCACTAGAAGTTGTCTTCTTCCCAAAGTCTTTTAAGCATATGTGTTATGCTCATATAAAGTTTGCAATTGAGTTAAGTTCCAGATTATATCCCTTCTACTCAGCACATTAAAGCTAGTACCATGGTTCATATTCAACCTGACTGCATATGTCCAAGATTGCCAACCGTTAATGTGAATAAGAGGAAGACCAAGCTTTGGTCAAGCCTCTATCACTTCCACAACCATCCAAAGTCGAGTTCCAAAGGCATAAGCAAATCAGATATGGATGCTGAACGTTTTTGGCATCAACATATGTCAACGTGTGAATAACAAGCGTCTGGTATTAGCCTCCTTACATAAATAAAGCAGCTGCACCAACCACAAAGATTGGTGAGTACATGCAACATCTAGCTTATATATATCACTTTTTTGATTTTTCTGCTGCATTTGTCAGATCGACGAATTCAAGACCTCTTCTCGATCCAAAAACATCCATCTTGTAAACTTTGATTGGATGTCTTACAAATGGAAGCAAGCTGAAAGCCCTATTTTCATGGGAAGCTTTATTGAAGAATTACAAGCATCCAAGGCCCAGACAAATTAAAGCTCCACCTTCCATTTTGCTGTTAGAAGCACCCACACTTGCTCCGGTTGAACTACCACCACCAACACCACCACCTCTATCCACAACTCCTGGCTCTCAAGCTTCTACAAGTGCCTACCCACTCGTAATTGTCACCCACAACTAATTGTTGATATAGATCTATCAGTGTGCTTTAACATTGATGCCCAACTTCAACTGATGATGGTTCTCCTTCAACAAATTCTTCAAAACCAACAAGCCCTTCAAAACCCACCCCACCACCTCCTCCCTAACCTTAAAGTGACAATGATGGTCCACTCACCTTTTTTGCTCGATGTCAAAAGGGGAAGTACTATGGAAAATTTTGAATCTTTAAGTTTTCCTTTGTTTGAACATATATGCATATATTTGTTATGTTTTTGATTATTACTTTGATATATGTGTGTGTGTGTGTGTGTGTATTTGAGTTGCCCTATATATGCTCTGATAAGGATATTGGACTCAGTGAGAGTTTTCTTTAAGTTTTCTATGAATTCATGTTCTAATACCTTCTCTACACACACACACACACACATATATGTATATTTGAGTTGCCCTATATATGCTTTGATATGGATATTGGACTCAATGGGAATTTTCTTTAAGTTTTCTATGAATTCATGCTCTAATACCTTGTCTATATATTTCAACATTGTGTGCTTAATAAGCTCTGATATAACTTGTCTTGTGCTAAAATTTGATAAGTTTACTCAAAATTTAATAAATTTTGTCATCATTAAAAAAGGAGAGAATGTTGGAACCAAAGAGGTATGAAGTGTTTAACCCGTCAAAATTTTGATGATAACAAAAGCTATTAATTTTAGAGTTTTATACCATTAATGACTCATGAATAGCTTATTAGTTAATTGATGATGAGGATTTTATTAGCTTTTATTGTTTATATATTCATTACAAAAATATGTAGAACTTTGTTGAAAACGTTTAATTAATTTTGAAGTTTCTTTTTCTATAGTAGTCAAGAAGTTAAGATTTTTTTTTCTTTACTGGATGATGAAAACGTAACAATTTAAAATGTTTGAATTTCACATACTACATGTTAAGCACATATTTCTATATATAGATTATCATTTAGGCTTGAAATGTGTATTAAATACTAAATTGATAAAGTTAAAAAATAATTTAAGAAAAAATTTGATAAAAGCAAAAATAATTAAGTTACAAATGAGCTAAACAAGTTGAGCTCAAGCTTTATTATTTTTAAACAAGCTAAGCTCAAGCTTTATTATTTTTAAACAAGCTAAGCTCAAGCTTTCAATTAGGCTCGTTTAAATAAATGAACCAAACTTGAGCTACCAATTTTTTTTACAAGCCAAACTTAAATTTTAAGTATTGAGCTTGGCTTGACTCTTTACTCTCCTATGGGGAAGTGCTTTTGAATTGAGAAGAGATATATTGCATCTCGCATGAACATAATCTATTTATGGCGTGTTTAAGTAGTGTACTATTGTATTACCTCAAGAAAAAAAAAGTAGTGTACTATTGTATTGTAAAATTTATGGTGATGGGTTGGGGGTGTTAATAATGTCTTTCATTTTTGTAACATCTATATTTTTATTAATATTTGATTTTTTGGTACGAGGTTATAAGTACTTTTTTATTGGAGGTAATTATGTTTAAGTTGGATAGAATCATTATGGGTGATAAGTTTTTTGTTGAGTATTTAAAGTAACTGTATATCGACGACTCAAACGCGATAGTATACTAATATATGATTAACTTGATTAACACAATTTATAAGTGAAAATATTATTTAAAATATAAAATTTAATTAATTAGAATTTTTATGAATTTCTAAATAAGTTTCAGTAGTTAATTCAACTGAAACTCGAACTGTATAGTGAAATAGAGAGTATAAGCTTCCACTAATTTCTATAAGTAGACAATAAAAAATTTCTTGGAAATTAAAATAGTTAGTCATTATTAATTATAGATCAAAGTTAAAGGTTCACATCCAACTTATTCTTAAAACTGCACATGCTTACTATTTCTTTTCTCGCACATGCATTCCTTGCCTTTCTTTCTGTTGGAACCAAAGATACATGAAGCGCCTAACCCCTTAAAGTTTTGATGATAACAAATGTTGTTAAATTTTAGAGTTTTTATGACAAGTGTGTTACATGTGCGAAAAAATATTGCCCATAAAAGACAAAGCTAGATTTCTTAACTTAGATGTGATCAAAAATGTTTTTAGAAAATTAGCGTTCAACGCGCCAACTAAAAGTAAGCGTCCATCGGCTTTAGAAAACAAGGCGTCCAATGGGCCATTTATGAACCTCGTCTAATATATCTTTTTTAAAATGTGTCCAATGAAAAATTTCTCCAAAAGATATTTAACTTGAATGTTTTCAATTTGGTTAAGTTTCAACAAAGCTGAATAGTTTATTCATCCTCATACATATTATAACTCATTCCTTATACTTTTTGATATGCTCTAACGTTTAAATATCATAGCATTTAATAAAAAATAGTGTATTCTGGGGTATAAGTACAACCACACAAAAATGTTAGTCAACTTATCAAGATTAAGGTATAGAAAAAACAGATCAAAAGAAGGTATGCTTAGAAAAACAGCATTGTGTGTTAGATAGTACATACCTTTTCAATACAAAACCACTCCAAGATAAGACTGCTGCATCTTCTCTTTCCATGATTCTCGAGACATATATCAAGCCTTAACATGAAGGATTTCCTATGCATTTAATTCTTCTTCAAAATGGGAAAATTAAGCTAAAGTCTTTTCTCTAAACAAATATATTTTGAAAGGCTATATAGGCAAGGATTAAAGATTGAAGAAACGGAGAGAACTAATCACGAGAAACTCTAACTAGCTTTGAACATCTTATTGGACGACTACATTTGCACTTACATTTTCAAACACTTTGTTTAGAAAAGCTTTTGTATTCTGTGCTTAACTTTCACATCCTCACTTTGTGAGTTAATCTTCTATATAAATAGCCATATTGTTAGGAAAGGCTACACAGGCTTTGTGGCTAAAGAATATTTGGGATTTTGTGATCTAGGGTTGATCACTATTTGTAAGGCTTGAAGAGGTTGTTGAAGAATACTTGTTGTAACTAGGGTTTGGTTAGTGAAAATCCTTCTAGGAAGAAGGTACTAGACATAGCTTAGTTTGAGTGAACTAGTATAAAAATTGTGTGTGCTTTTCTTCTTCCTTATCCTTACACATTTTTAACTAAACTACCTTTATATCTTTTGTTAAATGTTTGTAAAAAAGGTTTTGAAAATTCACATACACACAATTCAATCCCCATCTTGTGTGTTTCTTGCTCTTTCATTCTCGTGTCCTAAGTGCACGCATAAAGTCATTTTCTTCCTCACCTTCCCTCAGTCGAGAATGCTGCATTGTTTTGGATGTCTAGAACCTCTTTAGTTAAATAAGAAAAAAAAAATTCTTCTTCTTCTACCACGCCACCGTCACCTTATATACAGTGCTAAGGCCCCTTATGCTTATAGTGATGGATGTCAAAGCAAAAATTGAAGAAGAGATAGATTGGAAAATTTTGATTTAGATTACTGATTTAGGGAGGAAGGGTGGAAGATTTTGCTTCAAAAATATGGGACCACTTTCTAATCTTATTGATAGTTTTGTGTAGAGGCTAGCTATTAGTTGACAGTCGGTCCTAGGAAAATAACTGCCCACTCTCCTATTTTTTAGGAAATAATGCTTAGTGCTCAAAAACTGCCATATAACCGATTCACACATTCAAATTTCTCTCCTGAAGAACATTCCTGCATTGGGCCTTTTCCCTTAGGCCAAACTAGAACCAACTTAATTTGGGCCCATGTAGTTGATGATAATTGACTAAATTAGATGCCAGTGAAAACGGTTGCACTTGATATTAAAAATTTTAGCACCAACATAATTGGCCCCCTTTTTTCAAGTCATTCTATTTCACAACGGTTATATCTTTTAATGGCTAACTGAAGGATGACAAAAAAAATCATAACATCGCCAAAAATCCTTAATCTTTGTGACTTCTTGATGTAACAATTATTCCACTGATCTTTTGGAAACTAATCAACTTTCATTTTCTTATCTCTTCTGAAATCTCACTACTAGCTGCGTTCGGTTATATCCTAATTCCTTTTAAATCTTTGAGTGCTTGACCCTATTCATTCACACTTTTTCTTCTTCGCAAAAACCCTTATGGAAAATATGTCTTTGGCTTCTAACTTTGACTCCCAAAATCACGATAGGTCGTCAAACCTCGAAGAATCTCCAATCATCAGGGAGACCATGAGCACTATGCCTTCTCAGTAGTCGTAGAATTCGTTTGTAGTTGAACTTTAATCATTTGCCCGGCCCCTTATTCTTAACAATGCCAAGGAATAAGAATATCTCCTGGGTCCTTGCCTAACATCTAATGAAGGGGAACAAGAATTAGCCTTGCATGACCTTTTCGCACTTGACTGCTATCCCATTCCACTTACCTATGACTAGTACCATCACGATAACTTCCCCAAGGATCTGTACCTAGCCAACTATTTTCCTTGAGTACATAACATGGTTGAATCGGGTTTCAGCTACTAAGGGCAACAAATGGAAAAACTAGGGCCTTTATGACATTATCATGCTCTTTGACATCAAAATCCCCGAGCAACGTGATGTGCTAATGGCTATCTTAGGGTTTTGCTCATCACCTATCAACAGTTGTGTTTTCCTAAAAGGCATGATTGCTTCCATGCTTCTTGATGTATCCGCCATTTTTGGGTTACTGATCGGAGGTGATGAGCTTCTTGCTTTGCATACGACCCTCATAGCTACCCCTAAATCTTTAGACATGAACTTTTCCAAGCATGAATCAACTTATAATAAATTCATTTTGGTAGACGCTAAGCCGTCAAGTGCAGTGTCCAAGAGGAACATGGGGACGATTGACGTTGTAGCAGAGTACAATAACTTCATATCGGCTATCATTATTGGTCATCGACTAACATTGGGTTCCCTTTTCCTTTCCACCTTGTGTTGTGGTATCTTTAACTTACTTAACAATTTGAAAGAGAATTGTGACTTTGACACAGTTATGGGCCTATTGTGGTTTCTGATTGCGTAGGTGTGATTGTATTTTCTAAAGGCTTTTTACCCTAGTTTCCCTTTCACTAATGACTGCGCAAAGCAACACATGTTACGCTCAAGCTTTGTTACGGCTCCCACCTTCCAAGGCTTTAGCTTTTATCGTTGCCAATTGTCTCTATTATGCAGAATGTGCATTTGTCCATTCTTTGAGCCCTCTTCACCAGTGACTAATTGGACCTTTGTGGATGTGGGTCAACACCCTAAGGGGCATTACCGTAACTTGGTCTAGATTTCAAAAAAAAAAAAAACTTAAAAAGGTAGAAACAACATACAAATGCTACTCATAAATATAATTAAATATTATATATGAATAATACAATAAAAAAACATACATGCCAAATATAACTCATCTATCATCCGAAGGTATTGTATAAAATATAAAGAAGAATACAAAAACATAATGTAAACTAGACTAAGTTTTCTTGCACGTGACTCCAAGCTCCATCTACGCATCTCTTCACCTGTATCCCGAAAAAGGGAAAACTTAAAGGAATGAGACATAATGTCTCAGTGAGTGTTCTAAAGACTCTACGGCTGGGTTAGACTTTTCTATTCAGACAACCCTCATCATTTATCTTTTATGGCTTTAAACTCACCAGGTCTCTCATAATTCGCCATACTTATGGTCTAGTCTATACCTTTTAATCTTCAATACTTTCTGTATTAACTACTCTCTCATTCTCCTGACTGTTATATTAGTTTACTATCTCATTCTCAACCTAAGAACTTTTTCTTACCCAAAATGCTCTCTAGTATTTAAACCCTTCATGTTTAGATTTTATTTTTCTTTCTTTTAATATTTAAGGTTGTTTTCTATGGGTCAAGTCTAAGGTCACAGACATTCTAAAATACTTTTGACTCTCCCTTAACACTCACCTTAATATCGTCATTTTGTTCTCTCTTATTCGTCTTATACCTTTCTATTACGCTGTGTGGGGATTTACTCTTTCTCTATCTTATTCACAACTATTATTATCTAACTAGAACCCTCATGACACTATCCTAAGGTCTAGTCTCTCACTTATCCTTAAGGTAGCAAACACAATTCCAATTACAAGCATATAATTATTTCACATTCTTTGTCTAATAACTAGACATATACCTCGTTTTGTTTTATCAAACAAGAACGACACACGTGCAGGATATGATCACATGTCCACAACTTTAACATTTCATTACGAGGCACAATTACATTTTTACATAGAATTCACATAAATAAGGTCACATAGAATTCACATAATTACAACGTAGCACACTCCAACATATCACATTATAACAAGATACATATGTGTGCTATGTTCCTAAATCACTACTCATGCACATGTGGTACCAACCTAAATTTTTTGGAAAGTAGATTAGGAATAAATGCAGGCCATAAGAAGTGTTATCGGTACCAATGCCTTTGGCTTTCACACCCTTAACTACCATGATATCCCCCGGTGACTAGTCAGGGTTACCCAGTTTTGCCAGTATATCCCGGCTCCATGGGATCAGCATGGACCATTGGAGTTTTCCCAACTAGATAACCCCCAAGGCTAAGGTTAAAAAACCCATCACGGCCTCCACCAGCCAGACTCCTACATACTTTCCTCATCACATAACTCAAATGTTATGATGCATGGTCACATATAATACTTACAACTTTTCATAAACTTTTATCATGAAACATTGACATAATTCCATATCATACTCAATTTTTTTAAGGTAAATAACAATCATATATTATAAACTCAACAAGACATAAAAGAAAACAAATAACAATATGTTAAAAAATACAAAAAGGAATTCAAAAACACAAAGAACGGAATAGTAAAATTCATATTTGCCTAGTAAGACGGAATTCTCGCCCGGCGGTTCAGCGAACCCGCTTCACCCAGAGGGTTCGCGTCAGGAACCAACCCGCCCAGCGGATGTGTCGCCCCGCCCAGCGGGTTCGTGCGCTTAGCGCCTATGTGAAATCTAGTTTTTGAAGGAAAGTCGCCCAGCGGCTATCTAATCCCGCCAGGCAGATCCGAGGTACTAATTTTAATTTATTTTTCCTATTGTCTTTAGTTTCTAAATGCTCCCAAATAAATAATTAGATTCTTAATCACTCTTCTACATTGATAATTGTTCAATCAAATTTATAAATTCCTTATTCTCTCACAATCCCCTCAAAATCCATAATATCCCTAAACTTAGGTATAAGGAGGGAGAAGATAAATAGATAAACAAGAACTAGGAAAGACACGAGGGAGAGCACTCACCTTTAGGAGCACGCAAAATTGAGTTTTAGGGTTTGGGTTTTCTCCGGTTTCTATTCCTCCTTCTTCTCTTCCTCTTCTTCTTCCCCTTTCTCCTCATCCTCTCTAACTTCTTTCTTTTTCTATTTTGTGACGGCTAAACCTAACCCTCTTTCTCTATTCTCTTCTTATAACATGTGGGTAGGTATGTGGCTTAGTAGGCTTTAGTCCCCTATTGGGCCCTAGATGCTCTTTTGAGTTCTATGATAATATTTCTATTAATTTCTAATGCTAAGGTGTTAATAATAACAACAACAATAATAAGAATAATAATAATAACAACAACAAGAACAACAATAATAATAACAATAAATATAATAACAACAACACAACATAATAATAATAATAATAATAATAACAACAACAACAACAACAACAACAACAACAACAACAACAACAACAACAACAACTGCTAGAACAATAACAATAAATATAATATTAATAATAATAGGAACAATAATAATAATAATAAATATAATAACAATAACTCTTAAGACATCTTTTGTCTAATAACATATGAGAAGGGTTCTACTAAGAGCTACCTCGTGATTTATTTCTAGTACTTGAAATTTGGGGTGTTACAAAAGAGGGTGACATGGCTGTCCATGCAAACTAGGGTTTTGCTCTGACTTTTAAGCCCTCCTTTCATGGGATTGGGCCGACGATTAGGAGCAACAAGATATTTATTAAAGGTTATTACACCCAGTGTTTCGCACGATAATTTAGTTTAGTTCAAGCCATTCCTGTTCCTATTAACCATTCCACCAGCCATCAGAGTGTCCTACCAACTAGCTAAGGTCATGGTTACTATTGAGGATGTTAACCATAGGTTGGGTACTTTTGTTTTCCATTCGTTTGCCGATCGACCGAGGCAAACACAATCTTTCCACGAGTGGTGGGTGGTGATCACAACTACCATTTTCACTCGGCCTATAGAGGACTACCTGACAAAATTCGTTGATAAGCATTCTAATGATTCAATGAGCTATTTATTCCTAGTCCAGCTAGGCCTAGTTCCAACTATTGGGCTACTGATTTTGTTTCCTTCCATGATTAGGCTTTTTCCCACTTTCATTTACTTATGAGCATTTTTCTGAAGTGTATCTAACCAACTATTTTTCTTATTTAGTCACAAGTCCAGTCTTGGCCAATCTTCTTAGGTTGTGCATGTAGAATACTTGCCAGACCCACTTGTGATGCAATCGGCTATATAGCCATTTAGGCCTTCTTCTAGCACCACCCGATTGTCAACAGCTCTGGTTGCTTTGGCATCCAAATCGGCCCACAAACGCCATCGAGAGGGTTCAAATTTTTTTGATAAAGTCCCTCTCCTTTGCTTTCTATGTTTTAGCATCCTTTGTTATTCACTTGGCTGATTTTATTTCTAATGGTTGACCTATATCTCTATAGGCTGAGAAGAAGAAAAAGAAGAAGAAAGACAAAGAAAGGAGGAAAGAGAAGTCGATGGATCTTCTTGCAATGCTTGACTTGTCACAGCTTTGCCACTCTAAGAAAACAATAGCTAGTAGTCATATTAGTCTTATGAAGACCCCTACCAAAGAGCCTGAACTAGCATATATTTTGAAACCCACTGGTGTTCCTAAGGAAGTGTTGTCCAATTACTTCAAATTGCCTCTGACAAGTCCCCTTATGCCATGAGACAACTCGCCTATTCTCAAGCATAAATCTTATGTGCAAGAGAGGCTGGCAACTGCCTTCCCTAAGGATCCTAAACATGTGTATACCCTACGATTATCACTCCTTAAATCAATTGCAATATTGTTGACACCCAAATTGTTTTTGAATCTGAAAAGGTAGCTTATGGCCAAATTGCTTTGTTGCTGGGAGACTTGGAGACCAAGTCCGAGGTTGATGCCGAATGCAAGGAATAAAGTGGCAAGGAGTTAGAAAGTTTGAACAAACTTGAAGCCAAAAGGGTTAACATGGAAGCATAGTTTGAGCCAATTGAAGCGAAATGACTAACTAGCCAACACCTTTAGTAGGAAACCAATGCTAGGCTGGAGTAATTTTAAGTGGATTTGGCAAAAATCTAATGAGAGATACCCTTCCTTCAACCCATATTGTTTGCATCCGTTATTAGGGTGAATGAACATAATGACAAAAGGGTTAAACTATATTGACAAACTCTAAAGCTGAATGGTGAAAATAGTCGTTATCTTAATAGAATGCATTGCTCCAGAAAGATTTTGAGAACAACGAGAAAGGCTTAGTCGATGCAGACTTTAAATGGGTAGGCTTCTAGCAAATGGTCATGTAGGCGCAACAGCAGTGGCAGTCATGTTGATATCTTCAACTGTTTCTCCTCTAGGTGATGATGCTGAGGTTGCTGGCACTAGTAGCTTAGCTTTAGAAGCGTAACTTTTTTTTCTTGTCCCTCTTACATTTTGACTTAATAATTTCTTGGGCCTACTTGCCCTGGGTAGCTAAGACGGTTGGCTTATAGCTGTTAGGACAACTTTAATCTCATTTTTTTGTACATGCTAGGATAATATTGATTTAAGAATCTTGCGTTTATACCTTTGCTATGCTTGTTGCCCTGCATGTCGATCAGCCGATAGCCCCACTTGCTAACATTTGGCTAACAATGAGGGCCCCCTCCCATGTTGGTGACCATTTTTTTGAATCAAGGGTCTTTATGGCCAATAAGTAGAACAGTTTTCCATATAAGGTCCTTATTATAGGTCCTCGCAACCTTTTCCTTTTTACGCTTAATGTTTTCCAAAGCCATTATTCGATCCTTATTAGCTGATTCTAACTCTAGTATTAGTGCGCCTTGATAATCATCAGCCAATAAGATACTCTCCTTAGTAAATGGCGTTCTTAATTAGGTCTATAATAATCTTATTGGTAACCTTAGCTTACCCATTTGCTTGGGCATAATAAGGAGCCAAGTATACTAACTTGATCCCAAATTATTGAGCAAAGGCCACCACTTTATTGCCTATAAACATTATACCTTGGTCAGTTGCAATGGTTTCTGGAATTCCAAATCTGTTGATAATTTGATTTTGAATAAACCTGATGATGTTTGTTTCTGTCATTGTGACCATT
The DNA here is from genome assembly GCA_004329165.1 of Spatholobus suberectus. Classification (NCBI taxonomy): domain Eukaryota; kingdom Viridiplantae; phylum Streptophyta; class Magnoliopsida; order Fabales; family Fabaceae; genus Spatholobus; species Spatholobus suberectus. The sequence goes on from CM014732.1 coordinate 37,704,956, forward strand.
AGCTGAGCTTCTTCCTATTTTATGAAGTTCTTTATGGCGACAATGATGAAATTGTGTTGTTTGGAGGAACTTAGGTGGATTTTCCCAATAAAGTCCATGGCCCAACCCTTAAATGGCCAAGGCTTGATCACATTATAAAGTTCCTCGACTTGAACTCTTTGTAAAGGCCTAAACTTTTGGCACACCTTGTATCCTTTTGCTTACATCACTCAATAAGCTAAAATGGTTAGCTAGAAGTAGCTGTGGCGATGGATCAATCCTCAGCTTAGGTTCAAATCTAAAGGACAAGCCTTCATGTACTTCATCCATAACCTTAAACCCTTTTTTGAGCTTATGGACTTTAGTAGTAACCTATGGGTTATCTGTTTATAAAGGTCTCCATCTAATAAAGTGTATTTCAGCACCTTTTTCTTTAGCACAAAATTAGCCTTAACCGATGGGTTCTCCAAGTACGTTATTAGCTGTTGTCTCCAATCTTGTTTAACCACACGTGTTCCAGTTGAAGCCACTGCTGGCCACTGGTATTCTTTCTCTATGAATTTTAACTCCTTGAATCTAGAAGTATGTTTAGCCAGACTATTGGCCTTGGAATTTTCTTCTCGTAGTACGTACACAATTTTAGCATCCATGAATTGCTTGAGCAAGTGGACAACTGTTTCGTGTAAGGGCACTAGTTTAGGAAGGAAGCTTCAATATTGTCCAACCAATTATTTGATTATTAGCTATGAGTCGGCTAAAATTTTGATTGATTGGGCCCTTTTGGCTAATAATATTTTTAGGCCTAATATTAGCGCCTTATATTGAGCCTGATTATTAGAGTACTCGACTAATAATTCATAATTGAATTTTCTCAGTTAGTCGCATGGGCTAGTAACGATTAAGCCAACTTCTACAGCTATGCAGGTTTGGAAACCATGAAACATCATAATCCACAGCTTAGTTCCCAAATAATTATTTTCTTTATCAAATGGGTTTTTAACTTCCACGCATGGATGTTGCACTAGGAAGTCATCCAAGGCCTATCCCTTAACTACCTTCAGCAATAGATAATTAAGCACAAATGTGCTTGGCTTGGCTTAAGGGCCCATTTCATTAGTCATCCCTGTAAGGTAGGCAAACGAAGTGCAAAGATAAACATAGTTTCTCAATAACCGTAACATCATGAAGAAGTCTGCTCAAATAATAAACGACTCTTTCTATACTGTCCTTAGAATAATGAGCTAATAGACAGTCGATGGACTCTTTAGCAGTTGAGATATATAGCTTCAGTGGTTTATCAATTGATAGAAGAACCAATACAGGTGGGGTTGATAATGCCTCTTTGATTTGGTCGAATGCTGCTTGTTGCTTTTTCCCCCACACAAAGTCTTCTTGCTTCCCTAAACATAGCAAGGGCAAGAACACTTTTAATTTACTAGCTGAATTAGTTATGAAACACCTAAGGAAGTTGATTTTCTCAATCAAGCTTAGCAATTCTAGTTTGTTGCATAGGGGTGACGCCTCCATAATAGCTTTGGTCTTGTTTTTGTACACCTTGATGCCTTGTTGATACACCATAAACCCCAAGAAGTTGCCTGCCATGATTTCGAAAGCACACTTAGCCAGGTTTATTTCTAGTCCATGTGGCCTCATTCGCTTGAAGGCTTACTCCAAGTCAGCTAAATGATTCTTGAAATTGGCTAACTTCATCACTACTTCATTGATGTAGACTTCCATATGCTTGCCAATCAAATCATGAAATATCAATTTCATGGCCCTGACATTCTTAAGTCCAAATGCCATAACTAGCCACTCAAAAATACTAATGACCCTAGGCCATGAGAAGGCTGTTTTGTGAACATCCTCCTCAGCTAAATAAATTTGGTTATAAACTGAATAGCTGTCCATAAAGGTAAGCATTCCATTGTTAGCCGCATAACCTACTAACATATCCGAGATTGGCATGGCATACTCATCCTTAGGGGTAGCCACATTTAGGTTTCTAAAATCAATAATACTCAGACTTGCCCATTTTTCTTGGTAATAGAGACAATATTTGACAATCAATAAGCTTATTTAACTTTTCATATAAACCCTGCTGCCAATAAATATTCAATTTTTGCTTTATCTTGGGCATAAGTTTTGGGTTGAATCGCCTCAAGGGCTGCTTATGTGGCTTGAAATCATCTTTGATAGGCAGTCGATGCTCTACTAATGATTTCGGTAGGCCTGGCATCTCATGGTAGTCCTAAGAAAAATATTCTTTGAACTCTGTGATGAGCCATAAGAGTCCAACCCTTTCTTTGTCCTATAGCAATACATTCATCTTAGTCGTAGATGATCAATTGTTCCTAAGTTTACATCTACCAGTGGATTTTAGGCCTCAAATGAAGGTAACTATTGTTGAAATGGTTGAATGAGATGTTCTATTGCTATTGCCCCCCAAGCATATCCCTTATCACCTCATTAAACTTGCCTTCTGTAACACTATAAGAGGTATTACCGTAACTAAGCCTAGCTTTCTAAGAACAAAAAGAAAGACTTAAAAACATAGAAACATGTTAAAGTGACTCATAAATATAATTAAATATTATATACGAACAATATAATGAGAAAAATACATGCCTAATACAACTCATCTTTTACCCGAAGGTGTCGAATAAAACATAAAGAGGAATACAAGAAAACAATATAAACTAGACTACATCTTTTTGCATGTGACTCCAAGCTCCACTTGTATATGTCTTCACTTGTATCTTGAAAAAAAGGGGAAACTTAAAGGAGTGAGACATAATGTCTCAGTGAGTGCTCTAAGGGTTCTACGGCTAGGTCAGACTCTTTTACTCGAACAACTTTCATTACTTATCTCTCATGGCTTTAGCCTCACTAGGCCTCTCATAATAATTCATACTTATGGTCGGGTCTACACCTTTCAATAATTAGTGTTTCCTGTTAACTCCTCTCTCATTCTCACAATTGTTATACAATCTTACTATCTCATTCTTAACCTAAGAACTCTTTCTTACCCAAAACCCTCTCTAGTATTTAAACCCTTCATTTTTAGATTTTACTCTTCTTCCTTTTGATATTTAAGGTTATTCTCTAGGGGTCAAGTCTAAGGTCACAGGCGTTCTAAAATACTTTTGACACTCCCTTAACACTCACCTTAATACCCTCATTTTGTTCTCTCTTACTTGTCTTATACCTTCTATTACGTTGTGTGAGGATTCACTCTTTCTCTATCTTATTCACAACTATTATTATTCAACTAGAACCCTCATAACACTATCCTAGGGCCTAGACTCTCACTTATCCTTAAGGTAGCAAACACAATTTTAATTACAAGCATACATTTATTTCACATCTTTTGCCTAGTAACTAGACATACGCATCATTTTGTTTCATCAAACAAGCATAACACACATCCATAACATAAGCACATATGCATAATCTCGGCACTTCATCACAAGACACAATTATGTTTTCACACGTGTTCACATTACATTAATCGCTCATGAAGGTCAGACAGGCTTCACATAATTACAATTGTAGCACATTTCAACACATCACACGATAACAAGATACATATGCATGCTATGTTCCTAAACCATTACTCATGTACATGTGGCCCCAACCTAAACTTTTCGGAAAGTAGACTAGGAGTAAATGCAGGCCATAAGAAGCATCATCGGTACTGATGCCTTCGGCTTTCGCACCCTCAACTAGCATGATATCCCCCGATGACTAGTCAGGGTTATCCAGTTTTGCCAGTACGCCCCGGCTCTATGGGATCAGCATAGACCATTGGAGTTTTCCCAACCTGATAACCCCCAAGGCTAAGGTTAGACAACCCATCACAACCTCCACCAGCCAAATTCCTACATACTTTCCTCATCATATAACTCAAATGTTATGATGCATGGTCACGAATAATGTTTACAACTTTTTATAGACTTTTATCATGAAATATTGGCACAATTTCATATCACACTCAGTTTTTTCAAGGTAAATAATAATCATACAATATAAACTCAACAAGGCATAAGAAAACAAACAACAATGAGTTAAAAACTGCAAAAAGGAATTCAAAAACGCAAAGAACGGAATAGCAAAAGTCGTATCTGCCTAGCAGGATGGAAGACCCCTAGCGGGTGTTTCACCCCGCTCAGCGGGTCCGCGCGCCTAGGGTCAACGTAGAATCCAGTTTTTGAAGAAAAGTCACCCAGCGGCTATCTATTCTCGCCGGGCGGATCCGAGGTACTAATTTTAATTTATTTTTTCCTATTGTCTTTGGGTTCTAAATGCTTCAAGATAAATAATTAGATTCTTAATCACTCTTCTACATTGATAATTGGTCAATCTAATCTATATTTTCCTTACTCCCTCACAATCCCTTCAAAACCCATCAAATGCCTAAATTTAGGCATAAGGAGGGAAAAAAATAAATAGATGAATAAGAACAATATAAAGGACGAGGAAGGACACGGGGAAGAGCACTCAACTTTATGGACATGTAAAGCTGAGTCCTAGGATTTGGATCCTCCGGTTTCTATTCCTCCTCTTTCTCTTTCTCTTCTTCTTCCTTTTCTCCTCATACTCTCTCTACCTTTTTTCTTCTATTTTGTGACGGCTAAACCTAACCCTCATTCTCTATTCTCTTCTTATAACATGTGGGTGGGTATGTGGCTTAGCGAGTTTTAGTCCCTTATTGGGCCCTAGATGCTCTTTTGGGTTCTATGATAATATTTCTATTAATTTCTAACGCTAAGGTGTTAATAACAATAACACTAATAATAACAATAATAATAATATAATAACAACACCATAACAAAGAATTAATAATAATAACAACAACAACAACAACAACAATAAATATAATAACAACAACACAACACAATAATAATAATAATAATAGCAATAACAATAACAATAAATATAATAATGATAGGAACAATAATAAGAATAATAAGTGATCTAATAACAATAACTCTTAAAATGTCTTTTGTCTAATAACACATGGGAAGGGTCTTACTAAGAGCTATATTGTGGTTTATTTCTAGTACTTAAAATTTGGGGTGTTACACCTTTTGGGAAATGTTGGCTTATTCTTCGAATCAAATCATCGACTACCTCTATTGACATCTCTAAGTCAAGCTCTTCAAGCCATAGGTCAGCCTATTTCTTTAGTTTGAACCTTTAGGAGGTGAATTCACATATAGCTGTAGACAAGAATTCCTCTAAATCGGTAATCCATCTCTATTCTGTTTATGTTCAAACCTATATAAAATAAGAAAAACCAAAAAAAAAATAAAATTCTTCATACACATAGTAACGACAATAAATCTGTGAAAAGTTAATCAACTTAAATAGTAGTACTTTAAACAAAATCTTGTTTTATAAACAAAATCAACTATTCATCATAAGTACCCAAGATATTTACTAACACAAATATCTTTATATTATACAACTATAATCAATGTTCAACTATCAACCTCATGTTTATATCTTATAACCATTCAACACACAAATAATTTAATAAAACATTACACACAGAAGCATTGAAATATAGTCCACTAACATTAACAGCAAATTTAAACACACAAGCAATTCCTCATACCATCTAGACAAAAAAAGACATATTGTTCTTTTAAAAGTTCATATGTACAATACATACAAAATTTCAAATTGCAATATCTTTTTCTATAATACATTAACCAAACTCCATTCACTTGTTCATCATTTAGATCATTTCAACAAATTAAACCCCTACTTATCTCAAATTCAACAAAAGAAGCTATCGACCAGGATAAAGCATGTAACCTACCTCATAAGACACTAATAGTTCATTCGAACATACAATCAACTTACATCACCTTCATATTTTCCCCTTAAATGAAAATGGATGCAAACCAACGCTTAAAATAAACACATTACTCACAAAAAGCTATGCCACAGACAAAACAAATTCGTTGGAGACTTTGTTGTCGGCTAATAGGAGTAGGCAATGGCTTTGCTCATCTTTTTAGGTATGGATTGTAGCCTTTCACTTCCACGACGTTCTAGAGCACAATTTCAAAAATGGAACTTCCTCCATTACAGACGATACAATACGTCAAAAAGTGTGCAACTTTTTTATGGAAATGGGTTGCACTTGGGGAGAATAAAAGGTAGACTCTACCAATGAAACATCAGTTGTAAATAGGCTCTGGTCGGTTAGCATAACCTCAACCTTATCACCTACCTAGAATATGAGAACCTAGTGTAAAGTCGAGGGTACACACAAGTTGGGGTGAAGCCAATCTCTCCCTACAGAATATGATGGCTTCTCATCCAACATAAAGAATGTTGAGGTGCTTGTCTTAGGCCCTACTGTAACCTTAGCTATCAAGATTCCCGTAGCCATTGTAGGTTCCTTAATGAAGACAATCATCTTCATGATGGTTTTCAAGAGATCGCCCTTGGAATTGCCGAGCTTCTTCACTGTCGAATAAGGCATCACATTAAGAAACACCCCATTATCCACAAACATATGGCTAAAAGGCCTACCATTGATGGTGGCCTTTAAATAAAGAGGCTTGAGATGCCTAGTCATATTGTTAATGGCTTGTACAACTTGGATACTCCTATTTTAGAGATGACTTCATTAGCTAAACTAGCCCATTCTTTTTCCTTGGTTAGCACATAACTGGCTAAGGTCAACGACTGCTCTTCATGGTTGGTGAACTTAATTGGTAACACCCTAATGGCTCCTACAGGAATAGGTGCATCGTAGGATAGTAAGTTGTCAAGCTCGAAGTCCTCCAGCTCCAAAGGGGAATTAAGCTCACTTTCCTTGGATGAATAGTTCTTATAGCCGCGAGATGCTCTCAGCTAGTCAATGGTTGCCTTAGGTGATTGTTCCTCTGTCTTACCATTGTGACCTTCAAATAACATATCAAACATTCCCCGCAGTTTTTTTATCGCACTTTTCCTTTGTAGCTGTCACTTCTAGGTTCTTGTTTAGGTCTTGGGCTCTAATGGCTGACCTTTAACATTTTTATTCAATAACCATTGCCCCTTCTCCACTTAAGCTTTAGTTTTTTGGGTCTTGGTTTCATTCAAATCATTTTGACTCACCACTATTATTCTAAGGGTAGTCATTCCCTTTTGCACATTCACCTTGGCCACACGCCTTTTTGTAGGGTGTGAAGAGGTGTCAGGTGCAGCAACTGATTTAGCCATCTATCCTTTGGTTAAGGATACTATAATCGTTGGAAGATTGACTTCCTTGGTGGAGCCTCCTTTAAGCCTTTGCTTGGCTGAACCTCTTGTTTGGCTCTTTTGGGGCCCCATTGATGGCTAAATTGCCCCCAAGAGTGGGACAACTCTTACCTTTGTCTAGTCATCATGACATACTCCATGTGCACATTAGTCACTGGGAATAGGTTAGTGTCCATCTTCATCTGACCTCCTTTTTCGGCTAACTTAAGCCATCCTTCCTTTAAAACTCTTTGGATAGTATTCCTGAAAACTAAACAATTTGTAGTGGAATGACCATCAGCATTATGCAACTTACAATACCTCTTGTTCTTGAGCTCCTTCAGTGGTGAAATCTTTTGGCCATTTAAAAGCTTTATCTGCTGGTCTATGACTAGATAATTGAATATCTAGTTGACTCTAGAAATGTTGAAGAGGTAAGGCTCCTTGCCTTTTACCTCCTTGCCCTTAAAAGGCCTCAAAGTTGAATAAGAGTAAGGCTTTCCCTTTAAGAGTTCGGTTGCCATATGGTCAACTGTTGAATTTTCTTCGGATGACTCCTTTTAGTCATCGGCTATCATGGACATAGCCTGAAGGCTCTAGACATTTCTCTGTGTTCGATGTTGCTCCCGCTCCCGAATAAAATGTTCCACCCTAGTTACTTTAACCATTAGCTGTGCTAAATCCACACAATCGTGGGTAATTAATCATTATTTCAATTGTGGATGCATGATGCCAATGACTATGTTGGCATATTCGACCTCTAGGAATTACACATTACACTTGCTCCTCAAGTGCCTAAATCTCTCCAAATACTCGGCTACTATCTCATTTGATCATTACTAAGTATTCATCAGATCAACCATAAATACATTCTAGATGGAATTGGGGTGGTAGGCTTGAATACCAAGTGAAAGTCGCTCTCAACAATAGTGGGACTAGTTGTAGCCTATAATAGTTGAACTGGCTCGCTTCTTCGCACTAAGTCGTGAATCGGTTGACATCCTCCATGGTGTGACGCCTTTTGTCACAAGACTTATTTTCTCTATGTTGTGAAGAAAGATTGAAAAACCTTTTGCAAAGTGTTCTACTGTTTCATTCTAAAAAGATGTATTTGTAGAAATACAAGTGAGCCATCCTATACATGTTAAGACTCACTATAGTAGACTAAAACTAACGGACATGCAAAACAGACTATATCTGACACCACTACAACAGACTATGCAACTCACTACAACAAACTGTATCAAGTAACAGACGATACAAACAGACTCTACAGAAATAGATAAAGTGAATCAGACTAAATATCAAACCAATCATGCAACAATCTCCACCTTGGTCTTATATACCTCTATCACAGACTTTTATCTAACATATGTAATATTCAACAACTTTAAACAGTATTTGAACTTCTACGAAGGTAATACTTTGGTAAGCATATCAGTTGCATTATCTACAGATGCTATCTTCTCAATGATCACAACCCCACTCACCACTACATCTCTGATGAAATGAAACTTCACATTAATGTGCTTCATTCTCTCATGATGTACTTAATTCTTTGTCAAATAAATTACTTCAACCCCAAACCAGTAATCCCACAAAGATATCTCAGCACCTATTTTGCAACCTCCCAACGTTGTTTACTCGGATTTGCCATAAACTTACTAATAACACTCATAGCATAGGATAAATTTGGTCTACCACACACCGTTGTATACATGATACTCCCAATTGCGCTAGAGTAAGACACTTTCTGCATACAAGTTTGCTATTCATCAGTTTGTGGCTCTTGCTCCGTAGATAACTTAAAATGCTTAGCTGGAGGGGTTGCAACTAACTTTGCAACTGATATCTTAAATATGTCCAGAACAAACTTCTTGAGACAAGTTCAGCTCCTTATTGTCTCTCTTTCTTGTAATCTCCATACCAAGTATCTGCCTAGCATGTTTAAGATTCTTCATTTCAAATTCTGAATTCAATAGCTCTTTTAACCTTGTAATTTCTTCTATACTTTCACTAGCCAGCAACATATCATCAACATATAATAGTAGATATATTGGTTTCTTAACTCCATGACCCTTCAAATACACACAACAATCATATTTACTTCTCGAGAATCCAATCTTGATTATATATCATTAAAATGCCTATACCATATCCTTGGTGATCGTTTAAGACCATATCATGATCTCTTCAACAAACACACTTGATTCTCTGTTCCTTCCTTGATAAAACCGTCTGGTTCCTTCATATAAATGGTCTCATCCAACTATCCATGAAGGAAGGCCATTTTGATATCCATTTGCTCAAGTTTCATGTTGACATGTGCCGCCATTGTAAGTAACACCTTTATAGAGTTGTGCTTAACCACGGGTGAGAAGATTTCTGTAAAATCAATCATTTCTCTTTGTGTAAATCCACGTGCCACTAGTCTAGCCTTAAACTGTGCCTTCTCAACACTGAGAATGCTTTTTTTCCTCTTGAAAATCTATTTGCTTCCCACAATCTTTTGTCCTTTACGCTTGTTCACCAAACTCCAAGTTTGATTCTTCTCCTGCGAAACCATTTCCTCCTTTATAGCTTCTAGCTAGTTGTGCTTATCTTTACTCATCATGGCTTCACTATAGAACTTGGGTTCACCAAGGTCATCAAGCTCTAACCCTATTGTTAAAGCAAATGAGATAAGGTTGGCATGTCCATACCTCTCTAGTGCTTTGTGTATCCTTCTATCTCTGTCCCTTGCCAAGCTGTAACTCTAGACAGACCTATCTTCAGTCTCATTACCTTGCTGGACAGTTTGTACTGGTGTTTATTGTTGTTTCTGAGTTACAGTTACAGGTTCAATTGTAACCCCAGATTCCATCTTAATTTGAATCATTTGATTTCCTCACTTCTCGTGCATTTCTAACCTCTGTGGCTTAACTAAATTGGCTATTTCATGTTCATTGAACACCATATCCCTTCTAATGAAACACTTCTTGTGCCTAGGCTCTAAACACCATAATCTATAACCTTTAACACCTTCAAGATAACCAATGAAAATGCACTCTAAAGCCCTTGGTTCTAGCTTGTCTTGCTTAATGTGAGCATAAGTAGTACAACCACAAGCTTTTAAGTCTAAATAATCAGCCTTTTTGCCACTCCAAGCCTTTTGTGGTGTTTTGAACCCTATGGCCGTGGATAGGCACCTATTGATGCAATAAACAGCTGTACTTATTGCTTCTGCCCAAAAACTCTTTGGTAGTTCAACATGGTTTAGCATACACCTTACGCCTTCAAGAATGGTCCTATTGAATCTCTCCGCTAAACCATTTTGTTGTGGTGTGTCTCTCACTGTTTTATGCCTAGCCACTTCATTTTCTTTGCAAAATTGACTGAATTCTTCCTCACAAAACTTAAGGTCATTATCAGTCCTAAGTTTCTTTACCTTCTTCCTTGTTTGAGTCTCAACCAAAACTTTCCATTCCTTAAACTTATTGAAAACTTAATTCTTGTGCTTAAGAAAATAGATCCAAACTTTTCTAGAATAATCATCAACAATGGACAAAAAATACCTTGCTCCACCGTGAGATTCAATCCTTGAGGGCCCCTACAGATCTAAATGCACATAGTCAAGAACTCCTCCACTAGAATGCAAACTAGATGAGAACTTTAACCTGTTTGCTTTGCCCATCACATAATGCTCACAAAACTCCAATGGCTCAATCTTGTCTTGTCCAAACATCCCCTGCTTTGCCAATTCTTCCATCCCCATTTGGCTGACATGTCCCAATCTATGGTGCCAGAGTCTGGTTGCGACGCCAGACGTAACTAGATAAGTCTTTGAGGGCCGCCACAAATCTGAATGCACATAGTCAAGAACTCCTCCACTAGAATGCAAATAAGATAAGAACTTTAACTTGCATGCTTTGCCCATCACACAATGCTCACAAAACTCCAATGGCTTAATCTTGTCTTGTCCAAACACCCCCTGCTTTGCCAATTCTTCCATCCCCATTTGGCTGACATGTCCTAATCTATGGTGCCAGAGTCTGGTTGTGATGCCAAATGCAATTGTTGCATTGGCAGAACCAGCAACAACTGTTTGACCAACAAAACAGTGTAGCCCATTATTCCTGATCCCTTTTCATGATCACTAGGGACTTTTTATACACCTTAAGACTACCTTGATCATACTTGTAGCTATATCCACCTTGATCCAACGTTCAAGAGAAATTAAATTGCTCTTGAGTTCTGAAACGTGTCTAACATCTTATAGCACCCTGTCCATCCCATCAAACATCCTCAGCCTAATAGAACCAATTCCTGCCACCTTACAAGCTTTGTTATTGCAGAACAGTATCATTCCTCCATCAATTTGCTTGTAAGTCTCAAACCAGTCCTTATTCGGGCTTATATGGAACAAACATCCTGAGTCCAAGATCCATTCTTTATAGGAATCTTGATATGCAATTGTCAAGTCTTTAGCACTTTTGTAACCATCTTGAGCACAACTACATCTCTTGTGTGCTTGTTCCACTCATTTGATCGATCTTTGTTGTCTAGACAGTCCTTCTTCAAGTGTCCTTCACTGTTACAAATGAAGCACTTCTTTTTCTTGCCTTTAGACTTCGATCTTGAGGATTTCTTGGGCTTTAAATCCTTCTTCTTCTGCCTACCTTGTGTGAGTAGCCCTTCAGCAACTTCTTCTTTCTTCGAATTACTATTTCTTTGGATTTCCTTAGAGTTCAATGTTGCATTAATTTCTGCCATCGTAAGAGACGCCTTCCTATTGAACATTGTGTCAACAAAATGGTCAAATCTCTTCAGCAAAGAACTCAGCAAGATGATCGCCTGGTCTTCGTCATCTATCTTGACATCGATACTCTTTAGATCCAAGATGATTTTATTAAAATCATCCACATACTTCTTCAAAGATTTTTCTTCCTCCATCTGCAGTGTGTACAAATGCTTCTTGAGGTATAACCTATTTTCCAAAGACTTTTTCAAATACAAAGCCTCTAACCATTCCCAGATTTGCATGGCAGACTTCTCTTCGGCCACCTTGCGAAGAACTTCATCTCCAAAACTAAGTAAGATCGCGCTGTGGGCTTTCCTCAAGACATCAGCATGCCCTTTCTCATCAACCTTCAAGATCTCTTTGAGCAACATTGCAGTGTCCAAGCCTTGATGAACTAGCATCGTGTTCATCTTTAATCACCAAAGACTGAAATCATCCGATCCTGTGAACTTCTTGATTTCCATCTTTGCCATCACCATGTACTTCTCCCAATCTCGCAACTTGGACCTCTGATACCACTTATTGTGAAGAAGGATTGAAAAAACCTTTCGCAAAGTGTTTTATTATTTCATTCTAAAAGGATGTATTTATAGAAATATAAGTGGGCCATCCTAAATATGTTAAGACTCACTACAACAGACTAAAACTAACAGACGATACAAAATAGACTATATCTAATACTACTACAACAGACTATATCTAATACCACTACAACAGACTATGCAATTCACTACAACATATTGTATCTAAGTAACAAACAATACAAACAGACTCTATAGAAATAGATAAAGTGAGTCAGACTGAATATCAGACCAATCATGCAACACTCTAGTATTTTATTTAATCATTATTATTATTTATTATTTTAGTAGATTTTTTTTCATAACACGTGTAATCATGAAGATGGAAATAATTAGTGAATTTATAATCTCATGCACACAAACAAAATATAAGATCAATATAAATACATGCCCGTCCATATATACATATATATATACACACACACACACACACACACATACATATATATATATATATATACATATACATATGTATATGTATATGTATATGTATATATATATATACATATATATATATATGTATTTCTATAGTATTTATTGTAGTGTCATCACTTACCTTTAATCTTTGTAAACTTTTCTTTAATTCTTCTATCATATCTTCTTCTTTACTATGAAATTTTAATTTATCTAAATCTTTTTCTGGAACATTAATTAGTTTGTATATTGGTTTCACCGGAGCTACATGTTTTATACTATTACTATTGCTTGACAAGTTTTGTTCTTTATTTTCTATTCTAGTTAATTGTTTTGACATTATTTCTAGCATAACATTTGAATAGTTTAATTGTTGGTGTATTTTTTTAATATCTTTATTTTCTACTATTTTATCACCTGGCTTTATATCTTTAGAAGGAGAAGCTTCTATTTCTAAATTATTTGGAATGGGAATAAGTACACCTTATTGAGGAGGGTATTATGACTCTATGATTTCTTTATTAGTTGTTTTCCAACTTCTTGTTGTTTTGACTAGAGGGTTTATTTATTTTGTTCTAAAAGAATATTCTATATTGTTTTCTAAACTATATTGAGAAAACCAATCAAAGAAATATACATTGATTTCATTTTCTTCCATATATTGATAATATAATTCTCTATATTTATCAATTAACTCTTTTGAGAAAGTATTGAAATACCAAATTCTACGTTCTTTATTATAATCAGCTAAAAAATCTTGTCTAATCTATTCTTTATCTATTTGGAAAGGTATTTCTCTTGTTAACGTATTTAAAACTTGTGAAGCTGTAGGAGAATGTTGTGGGGACTTTGATCTAGTTTCATGATACATAGGTATTGAAATTCCAGGTGTATTATTATTTAATCCTGTTAGATCTAGATTTATTGTTGACCCATCTACAGAATGTCTTGATGATTGTCCTTTAATTATCATAGGACTTTTTCCAAGATGCATTGAAGATTATCTATTTAACCTTAATCTAATATCAGTTCTTCTTCGATTATTTCTCTAATTTGAGTATTGTACATTTTTTGTTTAGGAATAATATCTTTAAATATCCAATTTTTTGGTATTTTTCTAATTACTTCCTCATGACATAATCTTCTAGGTATTTGTATTGAAGATTTTTCTAATTAGCTTCTACCAGTATTGTTTCATCTTTTGGAGAAGATCTTAAAGCTCTAAAATTATATTCTACTTTTGTTAACTTATAATATACTCTAAAGATTATTTGTATTGTGCTTGTTTTTTCATCTACTACTTCATCAGGAATTTTTACATATAATTTTATTGCATTAGCAGTACATTCATTAGTTATATCCATAGCAAAATTAGGATAACAGTTAAAGAAAGCTAGACCATCATGTAAATTACTTTCTAATATTGCAATTACAGAATCATTAAATTGTTTAAGTCTTAAATCTCTTAGTAACATAAGTATTGGGGTGTTAACTCCTAATCTATAGTTAGGTTTTGCTGCTACTTGTATTAATCCTAAGTGGATAAAGTTAAAACCTTTCTTAATACCTTCATTTAATTTTTCTTGCTCTAGAATGTTTAATACTTTATTATATTGTGTTCTTGGATAGCTATATTCTAGTATGTGTATCTCTTCTTCACTTGACGCAAACCATTTTGTATGATTCTTGTAAACTTTACTTTTATCTATTATAGGTATTGACCACTTATGTAAAGAGTTTTCAATTGCTGCAATTTCTAATTCCTTTTGTTTTTCAGTATTGGATGAAGGTTCTGATTTAGTTCTTACTACTATTTGTTTATTCTTATTTCTTTCTCTTAAATTACTAAGCGGCTTCACTAAACTAGCCATCTTAATCTCTTCGTTAGGGATTATAGGACGGGACCACCTCTAATTCCTATCTTGCTGACCAATGATTTTACTACCTCTCTTAGGCTTTACTACTGGGACCACAAGACTTAGAAGCTGACCAATGCCTAAACACCTCTTAGTGCTACACTACCCTCAACTAAAGATCAAACTGACAAGAATATTGAGTTCTCTTAATAATTAAAAGATAGAAATATAAACAAACAAACGGTATTGAGAGTTAAAATAGAAATCTTTAATCCAGTATCAGTGCCAAAAGGCTCTGATTATATTGTCTACTGAAGAGTTGTATAAATCTCCCCTTCTTCCTAGTCATTCGATAAAGCGAGTTAGAGCATCCTTTAGCCGAGTCAGTTTCTTTGTAAACAATCTATATAATTCTATGAAGTTTTCAATATCATCTTCAATAAACGTTTCAATATTTTGTAAGTTCTTTGCATTTTTATCTCTGCAGTTTTAGTTATCGCTCTTTGATTTCAACATGTTTATATAAACATGTGTAACACCCCAAATTTCAAGTACTAGAAATAAACCACGAGGTAATTCATAGTAGGACCCTTCCCATGTGTTATTAGACAAAAGACGTTTTAAGAGTTATTGTTATTAGATCACTTATTGTTGTTATTATTGTTCCTATCATTATTATATTTGTTGTTGTTGTTATTGCTATTATTATTATTATTATTATTATTATTATTATTGTGTTGTGTTGTTGTTATTATATTTATTATTGTTGTTGTTGTTGTTATTATTATTAATTCTTTGTTATGGTGTTGTTATTATATTATTATTATTGTTATTATTAGTGTTATTGTTATTAACACCTTAGCATTAGAAATTAATAGAAATATTATCATAGAACCCAAAAGAGCATCTAGGGCCCAATAGGGGACTAAAGCCCACACCCACCCACATGTTATAAGAAGAGAATAGAGAATGAAGGTTAGGTTTAGCCGTCACAAAATAGAAGAAGAAAGAAGGTAGAGAGAGTATGAGGAGAAAAGGAAGAAGAAGAGAAAGAGAAAGAGGAGGAATAGAAACTAGAGGACTCAAACCCTAGGACTCAGCTATGCATGTCCATAAAGGTGAGTGCTCTCCCCCGTATTCTTCCTTGTCCTTTATATTGTTCTTGTTCATCTATTTACCTTTTCCCCCTCCTTATGCTTAAGATTAGGGATTTGATGGGTTTTGAGGGGATTGTGAGGGAGTAAGGAGTTTATAGATTAGATAGTC
>CM014732.1:37726070-37759682 GCA_004329165.1 Spatholobus suberectus
TAGGTGGTTGAATTGCATGAATGTAGAAGGCACCAAGTTAAATTTTCCTTTCCTTGTATGGTTCTTTAACTTAGGAGTTAATTCACTTAGGTAATGTAGCCCTTACATATCCCTCTTAATTAGTGTAGGTTCTAACACTTGGCCTAAGTGAGAATCAATCTTATTTAATTAAGAATAAGTGTTGTGATTCTATTATAAATGATTGATTGTTTAGATTCTCATGGCTAATATTTTTTTCCAAGGTCTTAAGCTTATTTTTGTTATCTCATTTTACTACCAATTTAATCATGTTAGTGAGTTACTTATAACAAGGAGTCTAGCCTATAGAAGGTAGTAGACAAATTTAGGCTAACTCAATTAACTCAAGTCTCTTAAGCATGACTTCTAACTAGTATTTTAATCTTAGTGGTCCTCTTTATTTTTACCACATGTTAGGTAAGCCAAAGCTAAATTAGGAACTAATAATATCCTGTCTTAGGCTTTACTTATACTAACATAGAATTACTACACAAGTTCCTTTATGTTCTTCATTTCACAACAAGCCCCTAAACTTTAATCTCTATTCCTTAAGAGTTTTTCACCAAAATTGATTGGATTTAACCTAATCTAATGTAACTTACCTATGTATGACTTTGTTAGTTCACTTCCTAACATTTTAAGGTACTAGAAACATGATTTAAAGATCATTCTCTTGTCAATAAATAGAGTGCAGGAGAAAACACTAATTCCCTCATTCAACATACTTTAGTTGTTCCAATTGGCAACCAAAGTCATCTGAATTTGTTTCTATAAGTTCGTAGTGGATGAGGCATCTATTATTAGCTAATTTAACATGTTTTAAATCAACAAGACAACATGTATTTACTACATAGTCATGACAGAAAAATCATTTTTGCAGCACTATTCATTTAGCAAATTTTAAGTGTCATAACTCATCCAATTTAGCTCCGAAGCATGCCAAACTTTGTGGAAGTCATATGTATACCAAAATATATCATTTAGGAAGTATTTAGCAGAGTAAAATTGTGTCGGAACTAGGATGCACGCTGCTGCCATATGCTGTAGAATTATGTAGTAAAATGGCTCAAATAATGTATCATACACACTTGAAACTTCATGTTTTAGTTGCATACAATTAGGGTTAGGAATTAACAATTTTTATAACCTTAAAACACATTTAAACGTGACTTAATGGCATGACAATCAAACTGAACTCAACACAATAGCAATATTCATGTTTTGTATAGAGTTGGTGTCTTCAAAGTGTCATTTTCAAGTTATAACTTTACCATATCATGCAAATAGGTTAGGGCTTCCATTGTTCAACATTGAGACCATAAAATGATGGCATTTCAATACTCAAACTCAGAGAAATTTTGTGTACACAATGGTTGAATGCTTACTCTATTACAACAGCAAAATTTTTAAGCAAAACACTTCAAAATCAAGCACATACATAGCTTCCATGTGTCATATACTCAAGAACTAAGGGAATCTCATAATACATAAAATTTCAACCTTAAATAGGTGAGAAAACCTCCTCCCTTGCCTTGGGTGAAGTTTTTCACGTGAAAATAGGTAGGAGAAAGGTGGAGGTAGTTGATTCGCTTTGCTCCTTTCAAGCTTAAACCAAGAGGGAGAGGAAATGGAGTGAGTTTGCTTGCCAAAAATAGAAAAGAAATTTGACCTAGGCTGCTTGATATGTTCTATTTTGGGCATAATATGTTCTATTCATATTAACAAGAAACTAGGGTTTCTATAGTTAATTACATTACTAATTGTACTACTAATTTCACTACACCAAAAATGGTCATAGAAAGCGCTTATTTTTGAAATAGAAAGCACTTTTTAAGTGCTTTCTATGTAGACGCTGAGTATTCATAGAAAGCACTTCTAAAAAAGCGCTTTTTATATGGAAGAATTTAGAAAGCACTTATTTGAAACTGCGCTGTCTAACTTCTTAAAATTTTGGCCCCCCGATCACACTTAGAGAGCACTTTTTCAAATAAGTGATGTCTAAATTTTACTATATAGAAAGCAGTTATTTAAAAAAGCGCTTTCTATAATATGAAATTTTAAACATTTATGTGAAAAAGCGCTTTTTATGTTCTATTTTTTTTTATAGCCCAGTAATATATTATCAATTCTTAAACTTGTCAACAAGCAGAATTTTACACAAAACATAAAGCTATTTAATTTTATACAAAGCTATTTTCATATAGCTATTGCCACAAAAGGATTAAACCAACCCAAATGCTTCAAGTAGTAATGTTTCATTACAATACTAATAGTTAGAATTAAGCTAGCTAGTTACATATGTAAAAAAAAAACTATATTTGCATATACTACTGCCAATTGAGAAATGATTGTAGTCAACATTTTTTTAATGCCATCTACCTCCAACTCTTTGACTCCATGTAGATCTTAGTGCTGTGAAGAAAAGAAAAACCATAAGCAAAAATTTGGAAACATTAAATGGTAGGCAAGATCAAGATACTATCAAGAATATCACACATGAAATGATGCATAAACTACACAATATGCATTGCCATAAATAGTCCATCTATCAAGTGGTATATTTCAACTTGTGTATCAATCAAAAGCCAAAAAGATAGTTAATGTATTGAAAATTCTCCCAAAAGATAAGTTAAACAAGGAATAAGAAATTGACACCAAGATCACTAGTACGTCATTAAAAAAATGCTGACTTATAAGCAATTATGGACCACATACTGTGACCATTCTTGCCGAATTTCAGTGATTTGATTATTAGAATGTTGCTTGCACTTGCAACTTGGGAAGTACTACTAGAACATAAAATGAAATTAAAACCAAGTGAGGAAAGTAGTCAAATATTAGAATGATATAAGACCAAGATCACATACATCTTCTGGGATTGCCCCTTCATAATAGTTGATTATGTCCTTCATATATTGACATACATAATAGCCACAATCATTTGAGTTGGGTTGCTTGGGGCACTATAGAACCAAAAGCACACACATTACTATAATTAATGAATAATATGCATGATCAATTGATTTGCATATAACAATTGTAAATTACCTTAATTTTTATCCACTTTATGTTACTTGACTTTGTCTTTATTACCAAAGCTCCTATTTGAGCCCGATGAACCAGTAAGACCCTAATTAATAAGACAAAAAATCCATATATAAGTAAAAAATGTATATTAACACACACACACACACACATACACATACTTAAACAATGTGAATGACTTATATGTCCTTACGTGTCAAAAAGCTTCTTCATTTTAGCTCTCAAAGTAAGATTGACGTCTAGTGGGTCCAAATAATAAATCATTTCCATTTTTATGTTGATGGCAAGTAATATCCAATGAATACTAAAAAAATGACAGAGGAGTTCGCAAATTTATGTTGCACCTAACCTTGAAAATAATGTATCAATGCTAATAAAGTTTGAAAAAGGAAAAAGTCTTACTCTGTATTGAATGGTGCAAGAACAAGCTTATCAATCGTCCTATACCTCACAAAAATATAAACTATTCCTTGTGTGGAATGGAATTGGTTGTTTGATACTTAAGGGGATAAGAACAAGAAGGCCTTTTGATTTGGGATAACAAAATTGTAATACAAGTACCTTAAGAAACAAAATATAAAAGTAAATTGGCAAATATCATAGATGAATATTAATCAAAGTAAAAAATTTAATGACTCAATGCAAAGTTGTTTAAAGTATGTACCCAATATATAAGCAAATAGTAGATGCACTTAGCCAACCATGCTCAATAACTTCTTTGATAATTTCTGCATTAAGTATTTCCTTATATTGAGGCATCCCAAATATGGCTTCTTCCATTTCTATAGAGCGATGAAGTGACTTTGTAGGCTTGATACTCAAGTGTGCATGAAGATAGGATATAAAGTCAATATTAACACCATCAACTATAGGAGAAGGATGCTGAAGGGCTTATGTGCTCCTTTCTTTGGTTTTTGTTGATGGTGCAATGGACTCATTTGTGTTTTGGGTCCCTTTCTTTTTGGATATAGGGGGAACCTATAAATTTATCAATTAAATAAGTTAGTGGATAAAATATTATTATAAACAATTATCAATAAATATGGTTTTTAGACATACCACATCATCGATCTGTACAAGGTGGATTGGCCATGCCACAAAGGTACCTATTGCTTGTGTTATTGTCATTACATCATCATCAAGATTAGGAATTGGCAATAGGGCTTCTGCCTCCACAGCAACATCAATACTAACCCTCACATAACCATCAAGTAGTGATCTACCATGTAGTGTATCACCTAGAAGGTTATGCACTTTACCATGGGCAACAATGTGAAGTGAAGGTGATGATACAAATAACTTGCAGCAATAGATCCCCTAAATGATAAAATATAATAATATGAATGGATATTTGAAATAAGCATATTGACACTAATGTTGAAGCTAATATAATGAAATAAATTACCTCAGCAATGCTATTAGATGCAATGGTGCAACTCCTTTTGCCACTACGGATGCCGACATTAGGCTGTTGTACACTGTTCGGCGTATCTTTTTGTTGACCAGATGCAAATTGACTCTTAAGCCACGCTAGTCTCGCACTCATATAATTCACTTGAGCTTTCAATGCATTATGCTCTTCTTGTGAATGTCGCTTTAAAGGTGGGAAATAACCTTTTAGAGTGACTCCAAATCCCATCGCCCCAACACGACCATGATATTCTGGGACACTTAAAGCTCGACTCAAAATGTCCTCACAAGAAGCATGTAGCTCTTGTGGAGATAAAGACTGTGATAGTGCCTCTTGAAAAATAAGAATGAAACATATTGAAACTCAAACTTGTTGTACTTCATATAAAAAAACAAAGGTAAAGGTAATTATTGTACTTACAACTTGATTCCAAACTTGTCGAACATTTTCATTTTCAATCTCCCTAGCCTTGTTCACACGAGCACGTCTCCATAATTCTTGATGAGGAACACTCGTAACATCTTGTCCCAATTCCTTTATCTATGTATTGAGACAACAATCATACCACTTAGATTTCATTATCGACAATTTGAATATTATATATGTCTATGTGTGCATATATATAGTTACCATTTGTTGCTCAAGGCGAGCGTACCCCTTGCGTGAGGCCCTATATGGGTACTTAGGGTTTAATGCACTTTCCTTGTTTTTTTTTGCTTCTTTCCATCATAGATAGGTAGTAAACAGATTATGTAATGGACAATATGTACATATTATAAATGAAACACTAGCATATACATACATGCATATATATATATATATATATACATATATATATATTATATATTATGGATTACTCGAAAAGATGTATCTGCACGTTTCGCGACAAATTTTCTCCAAATATCCTCAGTGATTATAGATGCATACTTTGCAGGTGGAAGTGTAGGAGGACTCTCTAAATAATTCCCGTTCTTATCCTTTAGATAATGAGTGACTATGTAGGTTCTAAATAACCTATGCAACTTACTTGCCTCCCTAAGTACAAACTTCTTGCGAGATTCATCAACATTAAAAATCAATTGTCAAAAAAATACATAATGAAAAAATGTTAATTTAAATTGACTAACTTAACAAGAAATTCAAACAAATGTATATCCAACCAAATGTTGTTCTTAAATACTTTCATAGTTGGATCGATCCATCTATCACAAGTTATAGGAATATTCTGACGGACAATGGACCCGATATAACTAATGAATACATGACTGCCAGGTTCAACTGGTTGATTGTGTCGATTCCATGTAACCTAATAAAATGAACAAATTAGTTTTTAAAAAATGAAACATTGCTAATATTCCAAAAGGTAACAATAAAGATATTACCTCTAATTTTCTACCTTCACTTCTAGCTTGAATGA
Source organism: Spatholobus suberectus (assembly GCA_004329165.1). Taxonomy (NCBI): domain Eukaryota; kingdom Viridiplantae; phylum Streptophyta; class Magnoliopsida; order Fabales; family Fabaceae; genus Spatholobus; species Spatholobus suberectus. The sequence continues at coordinate 37,731,962 of CM014732.1, forward strand.
CGTTTTTCATACTAACTAGTCCTTTCTGTCATCGACCTTCCTCAGGAGGAGGATTACCATCGTCACTAGGAGATGCCATTTACCTACAAGAAAAGAAACAAAGAAAAAAAATGTTAGCATGAATATAAAATTAAGATATACAAATAAAATAAATTATAAATATAACGTAAAAAACATGTCTAAGCTAACCTTTTTCTCTTCCTAATCAAATTTAAACTTTTTTGTCTCTTATTGATACAAAATAATGGATTGATCCAAATTCCCTCATCATGATTGTCTCTCCTGTATGGGATTTCATTTGTGGTTGGATTACTATCAAGTGAATGTGATATTTTGAACAAAGGATCATCCTTAGTATTTGTATCTTCATCCCCTATATCTTGATTGTGACGATCATTTATTTTATTGGTCAATAGCACAATAGACCAATTAACATCAGCCGGATTAGTGATGTAGAACACTTGTTGAGCTTGTGATGCTAAGATAAATGGCTCATCTTTGTACCCCACCCTATTAAGGTCCACTAGCATGAACCCTGCCTCATCAAGCCGAACCCCATTATTATTATCAACCCACTTGCAACCAAATACGGGCACTCGAAATGTTGTATAATCCAACTCCCATATACGTTCAATTACCCCGAAATATGACATATGCGCATAAATGGGGTTTTTATCTTTGGCACTTGAGATATGGATTGACTTAGCTACTAGAGTGACACCACTATTTTGCATTGTACTCTGATTCATCTTGTTCTTTTGTATAAAATGTGTACCCATTAATCATATAACCGTTGTAAGAAAAGAGTGTCCAGCTGGTCCATTTGCTAACCATCTCAATGTTTTAGAAATTGATGAAGAATTTGCATCTAACTCGGCAAAAATGTGTTATTTTAGCCACTGTGTAAAAGTTCCATTGTGTTCTCTTGTTATCCAATTTTCATTCCTAGTTGGGTTTGACCTCTTAAGAATGTCTTTGTGTCTCTTAACATACAGATGAACCTCATCAGCATTGTGTAGGACACACAAGTGTGCCTGCTCCCATTCTGTCCTTGATATGGTCACTATTGTATTTCCAATAATCCCTTCCCCTTCCATTCTCCCTGAGTATCTAGACTTTGGAAGGCCTATTGATTCAACATTAGATAGATAATTAGTACAAAATTCAATAGCTTCTTCAATTATGTACCGTTCCACAATATAACCCTCTGATTGACTTCGATTCTTCACATACCCCTTTAATATCTTCATATAACGCTCAATCGGGTACATCCATCTCATATAAGCTGGTCCACAATATTGTGTTTCTTTGACTAAGTGAACAGCTAGATGAATCATTATGTCAAAGAAAGAAGGTGGAAAATACATCTCAAGCTCACACAAAATGACAACTATTTCTCTTTGCAATACTTGTAGTTTCCCAAGGTCAATCACCTTGCTGCAAATGGCTCTGAAGAAGTAACATAGTTTAGTTATGGTCCATCTCGCTTTTTCAGGCAAAATAGAGCGTATACTTATTGGTAGCAAATGCTCCATGAGAACATAACAATCATGAGACTTTAACCCCTTTAGCTTTAAGTTCTTCATAGATACTAGGCTCCTGATGTTTGAAGAGAACCCTTGTGGAACTTTAACTCCATGTAGAAACTAACAAAAAGAAATTTTCTCTTTTCTAGATAGAGTATGAGCTGCCAGAGGTAGATATTGACGTTGCCCTTTCTTTATCGGTCTCAATTATGTTCTAATTCCCATACTGACTAAGTCCAACCTTGCATTGATGCCATCCTTAGAATTTCCTAACACATTCAGTAGGGTACCAATGACACTATCACAAACATTTTTTTCAATATGCATTACATCAAGGAAATGTCTTATATACAATGATTTCCAATATGGCAATTCAAAAATAATTGGCCTTTTTTTCCACCCACTTGTAACTAACTCTCTTGCAAAAGGTTTACCAAAATGATTGATTATATCCTTAACCTTTTCAAATATCTTATCACCAATTAATGGTTCTGGAGCTATTCTTCCTTCTAATCTCCCATTAAGCGCTTTTCTCCACCCCCGATAATGATGTTTTGAAGGTAAAAATCTACGATGGCCTAGAAAAAACATTTTTTTTACCATGTTCCAACTGCACCCAATCTGTGCTATCCTCACATACAGGGCATGCACACTGTCCTTTGACACTGTATCCTGATAGATTACCGTATAGGGGAAAATCATTAATTGTGCCGAACAACATTGCCCTCAGGTTGAAACTTTCTACCATATACGCATCATACACCTCTACACCTGTCTCCCACATATACTTTAAGTCTTCAATCAAAGGAGCCAAGTATATGTCTATGTCATTCCTTGGTTGTTTAGGCCCAGAAATTAACATAGATAACATCATGAACTTCCTATTCATGCATAACCATGGAGGTAGGTTCTATATAATCATAACCACCGGCCATGTGCTGTGGGAACTGCTTTGCACAGTATGAGGATTCATTCCATCAGTAGACAATGCAGGACGTAGGTTTCTTGTTTCTTCCCCAAAATTCGGATAATCAAGGTCAAATTTTGCCTACTGAGGAGAATCTATGAGGTGTCGAAGCTTTCCATCCTTGACCTTTCCCTCAAAATGCCATCGTAAGTTCTTTGCGTCTTCCTCATTACGATACATATGCCTAAATCTTGGTATTATGGGAAAGTACCACACCACCTTGAAGGGAGCTGAGTTTTTCTTCCTATAACGCATAGCCTTACATTTAGGACATTTATCCAATGATGCATATTCATTTCAAAAAAGAATGCAATCGTTAGGACAAGCATGGATCTTTTCATAACTCATGCCAATAGACCTTAGCATTTATTTAGCCTCATACATTTGACTAGGGAGCACATTATCCTGTGGAAGCATATCTTTTAAAAGGGTTAATAATTCTGTGAAGCTCTTATCATACCATCCATTTCCCACTTTCAAATTATATAACTTCAACACCGCCGATAGTTTTGTGAATTTAGTACAACCATCATACAATGGTATTTTTCCATCACTTAATAATCTATCAAACATCTCAGGACAATCTCGAAGATCCTCTTCAACAACATTTGCTATCTCTTCAACTTGGTCCCAATCATATGTTGTGTCAGGCTCAGTTGGTGGACAACCATCACTATCTCACAGATCATAATCAGCCTATTTGTTTCTCTTTTCACCGTGTCTTGTCCAGCATGTATAGCTTTTATCAATCCCTTTTCACACTAAATGCTGTTCCAACTCATTTGCATTAACTAGCTTTGAATACAACAATCTAGGCAAGGACAGATGATTCTACTAGGGTTTTCTGCATGCTCAATTGCAAATCTACAGAACTCTTTCACTCTGTCCTCATATTCTTTGGATTATCAACTGGCAGACATCCATTTTCGATCCATATTTTCTTAATCTATCAGGTTAGTAATTAACAATAGTTACATTGATGTCAACATATAATGACTACAAGGATGTGTATGATTTCTACTCCATCCTATACAAGGCGAGGATCCTATCCTATCCAGAATTGTCAAATTCGCATTATATTATTGTATGACTCTTATTCTTGATGTGATAAAATTTCGGTAGCATTTCCCATTGGTTCTCCAAGTACACAACTTAATCCACGTGGTATAATCACTTGGATTAAGTATGTACCCACAGAACTATGGGAAATACAAACCAAAATAACTATTAGATCAAGAATAGAGACATGAAATAATGTCCTATACGTGAATTTTCAATCCTAGACTGTCCACTAGGACGATTCAAGAACTACTTGTTTATTATGTCCCAGAACACAATATACAAGTTGTTGTTGAACAGGAAACTAAGGTAAATGCATATGCCTACATGTATGAGTTAATCTAATAATGAAAAACTATTTCAATTAAAAATATTCAAATTAAGAGCATTCAAGTCAACCACGAATTAAAAGAGGTACCTAAATATGACGAGACCAATGCGCACTAGTTATGTATCAAATTCCCAAAACATCGAGACAGATTAGTTTAGTTCTTTAGAAGTGTAAATTTTCCAAACTTCAAAAGTGTAAGAATCTACATAGATCATAACAAAGTTTAGAAATCACAAGATTGGCCTTCAATATCGACAAAATCAAATAGCTATTTATCCAAATAAATAAATAAACAAGGTTAACTACACTCGGTTACTTATACTACTTTACTGTCATATTTGTTTTGCCACAAATAAGGTTAACTACATGCAAAATCATTCCTTTGACTAGGTCAAAAAGCTGTTATATTGCTTCAAAGGACATAGAAATTTCACTAGACACACACTTGCTATCTCTGCCAAAATTACCTCATCTATGCCGCAAGGCAAATAAGACATGCATGTTGGAAATTAGCATGCTATTGACCCAAACTATATAGGTAAATTTAATTCCATTCATTAGATATCATAGAAGAAATTTACAATTTAAAGTACAAGACAATTTAGGTGATGACAACTTTTCATGGCATAGAAAGTAAACCAAATGTATGTACAACAAACATTTGCTTTCTTAAACTCCAGCAGCATCAACGATTGAAAAATATATATATATATATGTGCCAAGAGCAAGTACATGCATTTGTTACTCTAAACAACTTGCACACTAGAGTATAGTCTACATACTAACATTATAAGCAGGTTATACACTTCCTTGATTATCTTTACATTAAATACCCAAAATTATATTATTGAAGGATACCACATATCAATCAACGTGCTAGTTTCTTCAAATGTTGAAAGGTTCATTACTTAATCTAGTGTCGATCATGTGGCACGTCAGCATGAATTGAATGATTATAACTATAAGAACCAAACAGCCATGGCATTCATTGTCACGGCAAACACGTACACTAACATACAAAAATTTCGTAGACTTGAGTTTAGGTATTATAAGATGCTACATTGTTTTGACATTTTTCCTAGTGATGGTTATACCAAGTAGTAGCATATGATCAAGCAATGATATGATTTATTCAGGTTCTTGTTAAAAGAGGCCTAAAGGGGGGGGGGGGGGGCGACGTTGGGTGGGAGGAGACTACTAAGCTCTCTTTTCTTTTAGGAGACTACTAGCAGCCAGACAATCATATAAACCTTTAAGTCCCTACTATCAATGATCAGCTGGTATGATTTCTTACTTAGAAAACTATCAATCATTTTGATTAACTTTGGTACACACCAATCAATTGAATCCTTTACTTAATTGTACATTAATCAATTTAATGTCTATAGTCCATACCATGCTACTAGCAGCCAGACAATCATATAAACCTTTAAGTCCCTACTATCAATGATCAGCTGGTATAATTTCTTACTTAGAAAACTATCAATCATTTTGATTAACTTTGGTACACACCAATCAATTGAATCCTTTACTTAATTGTACATTAATCAATTTAATGTCTATATAAATTATTTTTCTTCCTTTGATACAAATCTGAAATTTGTCAAAAACCATAGGATTTCACTTGCAAGGATAGTCAATTTTTTAAAACAGGGGATCAATAGTAACAATAACAAATATTTCTAATAAATGGAGGACTGTAAGCTAATCAACTTCACTTATTATCATTTTATTTTCTCACATGGATAGACTTCATTGAGCATACACATCTTTTATGCTAAGTCCAATCATCACACATCTATATTATACAAGCTCTGCTGTTTGGGTTTGTAGAAGAGAAAGCATTGAATATTAATTATTGGAAACTTTTCTAACCCAACCAAAGCAGTGAAATCGATACATGTCCCACAACAATTAAATTAAAATGCTTCTAATAAAAGTAAAGTTAGCCCAAAGCAAGAAATAAAATAAAGGCACCAAATTCAAATTTGAAATAGTACTTTCATAATAGTAAGCAGGTGGAGCACTCAATACGGTCTCTTTAGAAGAACAACAACAGTAGTAATTGCCTATCACACCTTATCTCCACCATCCAAAAGTAACTATTGCCACTAGGTGCATCATTTCACCTATATCAGCAAACACATGTAAAACCCCTTCAGATAACTAATTGTTGACAAAAGTTTAGGTGTGTGTTATGGCCCAAAATTATTTATCCCTTATAACCTATAGCTATTAGTAATAATCAAAACTCAAACAAAGGCAAAAATCATAGTTTGGAAAAAAAAAAAGAGCTATTAGGGCTCCATAGGAATGGAAAGACATACACAAAATAGAAAGGGAAGAAGGAAAGCATTGCGTAGGAATCAAAATAAACACGCAAAATAGAAAGGGAAGAAGAAGAGCATGAGACATACCTACATATTTTATAGCTTTGACAAAGAACGAAGGTGACTCCGATGGAAATGTGTTGAACGATGACGAAGACGAAGAGCAAAGTGTGGAAAGCTCTCTTGTGGCTGCAGAGGTGTTGAGGGAAGTTTGTGCTGTGACAGAGAAGAGAATGCAGGGTGTGAGAGCACGGGTACAAGAATGCAGCAAAGAAGCCGTGAACGTGAAGTCAATTTGCACGGGGAAGAAAATGTTTAGGAAATAAAGCGTTTATTAAATTAAAGCGCTCACTATATGTTTTATAAGAACACAAACTATGTGCTTAATTAAAAAAGTGCTTTCTATGTGTTTCGATAATAATATATAGAGAGCATTCTCTTGAAAAAATGCTTTCTATATATTTTTATATATTTAAAAAATAAATATTTTATACTGCACTTTTCACAAAAAGTGTTTTATTATATTTGCTTTAAAAAAATAAAATCAAAACTCATATATATATTGCACTTATTTAAATAAGCACTCTCTATTTATTGTAAATAGAGAGTGCTTATTCAAACAAGTGCTCTCTTATTCTTCCATGTTTTAAAAGATAGCACTTTTTTCAAGAAACGCTTTCTAAACACTGTTGTCTTTCTCCAACTTTGGCGTAGTGTTTCTTCTAATCTTAAGCTAAATTTAATGAACTAAGATCACTTAATTTAGGCTCTTATTCATACAGTCATGGTTGTGTGTGTTGTGTCTCTCAATTCTTTTTATCTTACACTTAGTTATCTTAAGTCTCTTATGCTTTAATTCATGTTTTAAACTTTTAAAGTTTAAAGCTTAAATTTTCTTTACAAAATTATTCTAGAAATATTAAATGAGCTTTCATAAATATTTCATAATTTTTGGAGTTCCCTAAGTATGTGCAATTTAGCTTTCAAAGTTACTCGTGAGCACTTTGAGCTAAAATTAAGGGATCTCTGTAATTTACAAAAAAATTCCCACAACCTTAAAATAATATTCTAATCATGTTTCCATGTTAAAAATATTATTTTATAATATTTTTGTATTTATTTAATATTTTTCTACCCTTCCTATCTATATTTTTAACTATTAGGATTTCTAGTTAATTTTGTAAATATCTAACAAATCTAAGTTTAAATACATTTCTTCGTTCTAGGAAAGTTTTAATTTCTTAGGGTACAAAATTGATATTTAAACTTCCATGCAATATTTTCGTATATCGGAACGACAATAAATACAAAAAACAAGATATAAGTGTATACTAAATATAAAATATTATTATTATTATTTTCCTAAAATTGAGGGTGTTACATGGTGGACTTTCCATCTTTGCGTGAGAATGTTGCAAAGTCTGAAACCTTGTTACCCCTTAGCAAAGGTACCATTTTGTCTATCCATTCAGGATAGGGTTTCTTGTAGGCTTGAGCTACACCTCAAATTGTTTTTGAATAGCCTCAACTATTATGTTAGGGTCTATCACTGAAGATGTAGCCAGTCTTGGTTCCACCCATATAGGCATGGAGTTTCTAGGGGTAGCCACGACACTTGGCCATTTACCTTGCCCCTTGGACGATAGCCTGAAGCCCTGAGGCTCATATGCAGCTAGTAACAGACTTGCCCCCATGGGGTGGCTGGTGGCCAATTCGCTGACTATTGCTTAACTCTTCCAATGTGTTGACGCCTCCCATATTAGTCATTTGTCCTACTATCTCTAGGGTTTTACTCCATCACTACGGAAGGAGGCAAGCTGATAACACTAGTAGCATTAGGCGATTGCCGAGCCATTTGGACAATATTAAACTAGAACTGTGGTGCGTGCTAGCCTAAGATCCTGGTTTCCCTACGAGAGAAGAGGCAAATGACTTATTTGGCTAACTCTATCTGAGTACGGGTTTGGCAATATCCACCCATATAGGCATGGAGTTTTTAGGGGTAGCCATGACACTTGGCCATTACCTGCTCCTTGGACGATAGCCTGAAGCCCCTGAGGCTCATATGTAGGCTAGTAACAGACTTGCCCCATGGGGTGGTGGTGGCCAATCCGCTGACTATAGCTAAACTCTTCCAATGTGTTGACACCTCCCATATTAGTCATTTGTCCTGCTATCTCAGGGTTTTACCCCATCACTACAGAAGGAGGCAAGCTGATAACACTAGTAGCATTAGGCGATTGTCGAGCCATTTGGACAATATTAAACTAGAACTGTGGTGGCATGCTAGCCCAAGACCTTGGTTTCCCTACGAGAAAAGAGGCAAATGACTGATTGGCTAACTCTTTTGAATACGGTAGTCGAAGCTTTATGATGGCAGCTCTAACACTACTCTCTTCCTGCACCTTTTGTATCTCATTTTGCACCATCGGTTTGGCAATATCCCCCAATTGCCTAGATATCTGCAACATGATGTCGTGAACACTCATCTCCATCTATTGATGAATAAAAGAGGGAATGGCCATTGGCTTTGACTCCACGGCTGGCATCCCAAATGGAGTGGTCATGATACATCTTGGGGGTCTATCTCTCTATCATTAGTCGTCTCGTCCTCCAAAATGAAATCTGAAGTAGGCCAAATGACCCTGTCATAGCAGTCATTATGGGAGCAATAGTGGTACCCACAACTATCGTCTGTGCAGCAATAGCCATGTTTGACTACAAACTAGGTTGAACGCTGGACGTCTTCCTCTTGGAGGCTAATTCCATCTTCATAAGATCTTGTCTCCAGCAAAAGCAAGGGAAACCTCAAGTTAGGGGAAATTGGGGTCCTATTGAGCATGCCAAAATTATGTTGGTGTGGAAAATGCGATTGGTTAGCCATGGGAATAGTTAATCACTAACGGATGATTCCTTTTAAGGTGATTGACTTAAGGAAGGGATTTTGTTCCTCAATTGGGTTCCTAATCCATTCTAAAGAGCTTTCAAGCAGTTGTAAAACTGAGGTTTTATATTACACTACTTGTATGGTAATTACGGTAAAGGAAAGTGGTAAAATGCTTAAAAATTAAAGGAAAGTGATAAAAGAAATCTATAAAGTAGCTATAAATGCGAAATTAAATGGTTGTAAAAGATAATTTTGATTGATTGGTCAGGGACCCCTTTTACATAGAGATTTCCAATATTTAAACTAAGGTTGTCAGCTAATAGTCATTCCTAGGAAAATAACCACTAGTTCCCTATTTTTTTAGGAAATAATGCTTAGTGCTCAAAAATTGCCCTACAACTGATTCAAACATTCAAATTTCCCTCTTGAAAGTTGCTCCCCACGTTGAACCTTTTCCCTTGGGCCAAACTAAAATTTGCTTAATTTAGGTCCATGCGTGAGAATAGGCTAACTCAATCGTCAGTCGATGAAAACGGCCGCACTTGTTATTAAATATTTTAGCACCAACAGATTCTTTTCAATATTAGAAGCTAATGTTAGAACCCTACATCTAGAATATCATATAGAGAAATGATTTTTGGACACCCAAATTTTCTAAACACCTAATTAACATTTATCATTTTTTTTCTCTCTTCTTATCACATTATATCATCTATCATACCTATACTTTCCTCTCTTTTATCTCTCTCTCGCACTAGGTGTCAAATAACATTTTGAGAGTCCAAAAATCATTTTTGTATCATATAATATGGTTTTCCTAACGATCACGAGCACATTATTATAATATTGTTACAATACTACACCTCGTATATTGTTATAATATCACTAGAATATTGTATGATATTTCTTTATACAACTAGGAATATTGGCTGAGAACAAGTGTAAACATAAAAATCACTTCACAATGCCTTTTGAATAACTCTTTTGACATAATGTTAAAGAACTCAGGTCTGACTGTAAGAGATTGCTGCTAGTCTTAGGCTTTGATGGGTGACGCCACTTTGTGGGGAGCTATCCATCGATAATATTAGGAGTGGCAAATGGATGAATCGGATAAATTCTTAGTCGGATTATAATGGATTGGATAAAAATAATCCATTAATCCATTTTGATTCATTAAAACTTCATTTATAAAATCTAATCCATCCATTAACAATTTTTTGATGGATAGATATCTAGTCCATCTACAAAAATAATATATTTTAAAAGTTAAATAATTTTTATTTTTAAAATATTCTCTCTCCCTGTCTCCAATTCTGTCGTGTTAAAATAATATTCTTCCAAGTTACCACAAAAATTATGTTCAAGGAAAAATAGAAAAAAACTACCAAGGAATCTTCAAAATGTAGAAACTTGAAATTTTTTTACTATAGTTCGAAATAAAAATATATTTCAATAACTCTAATTCTGTGTAGGGAGAATCGAAAAAATTTAAATGTAATTTCTTGGCAATTCGCATAATAGCCAGGATGTAGATTTAAATCACCAACTAGCCATATCATAAACGTTTAGGTTTAAGAAATTATTTTTTAAACTTGATTAGAATTTTTTTTATTTTTTTAATGGCTACTCTATTTTTTTTAATGGAAATTTGTTTATAAAACCAAAAAACAAATTATTTTGAAAAAAAACTGATTAGACATGTCTTTTTACTTTTTTTATCCAATTGATTTTACTTTCTTATTTAATGTAATCCAATGGATATTGAAAAAATAGTGGATAGATCACTAACCATCCATAAAATTAAATGGATGGATTGGATCCAATCTATTATTATTTCTTTTTGTGCAATGGATAGATTAGATGGATTTACTTGTGGATGGATTGGATGGATGATGGATAAATGGATTATTTTGCCACTCCTAGATAATATATATCTCGTTTGCAGTTGTGAAGTTGAAATGGTCAAATATGATTGTCACATGCAGATAGGAAGTACTAGCACTACTCTCCCTTTAATGCACCTTGCAAGATGGCAAACATTTATAAAAGCCTTAAGCAAGCAGCCCCATGAAGACGCAAGCAACAAACACAGAGAATGGTTTCCAAATAAAACACTGTTTGATTTTTTAGACTTTTACTTTTGTCGAATAAGTTATTTAAGAAATTATGTCTACAGAAGCCTTAGCAGTCTCCCAACATCTACGCAACTAGAGACATCGGGGTGAGTGTCAGTGCCAACTTTAATCAATAGCAAGGTGCGTAGTCATTACCGGAGATCACATTAATATTACCTATTATTAGCATTCTTGTCGATTACCATATTTGTTGGAGAATGATCTTCTTGCAATTTTATAAGCACGATCATTCCATTATAATATCTATAATGTAAGTTTGGATCATCTCATTTGCATATATCTTTTATCACATTTGCCAGAATGTTTGTTAAAGGCAAAAACAATGCATGCTGAAGATATTTATTCAGGAGGTGACCACGTATTCATATTGTATTTGGAATGGGTGTAAGAGGATGTTGTATAATCCAGTTCAAACTTTGAACAACCAAAACTATGCTCGAGTCTATATGGGATACATATGGTTTGGAAGCATAATGGCAACATTACCTACAATTGCTGATCGAGACATTTTTATGCTACTCAATCTCCTTTAACATGGTTCTATCCTTTCAACACTCCTTATTAGTTAATCTAATTCATTTTATACATAAATTGATGATTCCTCATTGATTTTCTTCTGGATTTGAATTGATGCCCAAAAAGGTGTTTGCTTGAAGGAGGGGGGATTGATTCTTTCGCTTTAGTTTATATTTTTGTTAATTGATCATTGCTAATGATATGTTTGATTGATCGCTCATTAGTTCTCGATTCATAGAGATGTTGTTTGCATGTTGTATACATTTATGTGTATTATTATTTACTTGAAAGTTATGATGATTAATATGATGACGTGTTATATTAGTGATTTACTTGCTTAAATTCATTTGGTATTACAATGGTATGCTAGTATAGAGAATTCTTGTTATATATGTTGTTTTCCTTTTCGGTAGCTTATCCTTGTATTATATGCGCTAGACTGTGGTGATTGCGATAATCTTTATCGCAAGACCAGATGGTGATACCTCCCCGAGCAGATCACTTTAGCGTATAGCTGATTCCTACTATCCTTAATAGGCGAGGCAGATGGAGTACTGATGCGGGAGCCCATGAAGCATGTTTTGAAGGACTGTTGGTGACATGATACACACCCAGAGCTGTGTATCATCTTGACTATACTTGTCGTGATTTAAGTCAACTTCTTTGATTTTGCTTGTGAGATACTTTATCCTCCGTCCCTTATTCCTCGCACGTGTTAATATCACTAATTTTCGATTGAGTATCAAAAAATGGTCTTTCAAGAATATTGACTAAATGCTGAAAATTGGTATTTCAGTTTATTATTTTGGCTAAGTGTCAAAATATGGCCTTTCTACTGTTCTCACTTTAATAGGACTGTGATGGAAAAATTAAATATTTGAAGAATCAAAACCATATGAGCCATCAACGGTGGAGATTAAAGACAAAAGTGATCAACGGTAAAGATCGCTAGAAGTTATTAGGAAGTTATTGGTAATTAGGAATTGTTGTCTATAAATATCTATTTGTACCTTGTAATAAGAGTTGAAAATTGTAAACACCTTACGTATCCTAAGTCCCCAACGTTCACAAATCGATAGGTCACTACAATGTCTCAACCATTTCAATTCCAACAATTAATTTTCCAGCATTTTACTTTTAAAGACTTTACATTTTTGTACATTGTCTTTCACTTCTCAGTTTACATTCAAGTTTCTTCACACTTTCAATCATTTACATTCCAACACTATGCATTTTTCTTTTCTTTCTCTTCAATTTACAGTTCAGCACGTTTAAATTCATGCCATTCAATTGCTTTCATCTCAATTTCATGCTCTTTAATTGCTTTTCTTTACATTCAATGCAATTTATTTGCTTTTGATTTTCATTTCCAATAATTTCAATTTCAGCACTTTCCAATTTATTTGATCCTTTTATTTCACAATTTCTTCTCAATTCTTTCTCTTTTATTTATAATTTGTTTTCATGGTCAATCTTCAAGATTGATAAAATTTAACCATAGAGCCATGGCAAAGGGCCTAAAAAGGAGGATAAAGGCCTCCAAAAAGTAAATGTCCCCTTCCTCAAATCTAGAATGAGCTTATGTTTATTGACAAAAAAGGTTCAAAATTTCACTGTCAATCGTAGTGTAGGTAACGGAAGGGAGTATAGGAGGCTGTTTTGTGGAACTGGTCGTGGACGAGGTATACATCAATCCATAGTTGAGGAGCTGGTTTGCCCTTCTCCTCGATTTATGATGTTATTTAGGTTAGTTATCCTAGTGGGGTTCGACCTAAATCATTTACTTGGGGGACCACATATATTGCGAAAACAACTCCATTAATCCCCATTAATATGTTATTTTTGTAACCCTAAAGTCCCTTCCATCAGTTACTAAAATCTGCTTAAATAAGGCCATGGTGGCAGACTTAGGGCAAATAACACATTCAGATGCATAGTACTCACACTTGACATAGAGACCTAAAGACTAGATTCAAGCGCAATTCCAACAAGAATAGGTTCTTTTATTAAACTCACCAACAACGTATTAAACCAAATCAAGCTTCAAACAGAATAATTATGGTATATAAAAATAACCCACATACATTTTATTTATTACATTAGTAATTATTTTGGAGGTATATTGCATATGGTGATTAAAACATCAAAGTCATCAATTATCCAATAACTAGTGTGAAAATGTTCGTCCACATTCTCAAACTAGTTATTGTCGTACCATGATTGCTTCTGAAGATAATCAATTGTGCTCTTGTCCACCTGGAAAGCTTTGGTGAGAACCTCAGGAGAAATAGGTGGATTAGCTTTAAACAAAGCATTTGCAATAATGATAAGTCCTGGATTTTGACTGCTAAGACCAGCAATGGCAATAGCATTGCCATACCCCACATTCAATTGGAAATGAATGAGACCAATTGGGAACACAAACACATCACCCTTGTTCAACACTTTGGTAAAGAGACGATTTCCATCTTGATTGGATGAGACAAATCCAACATAGAGAGTTCCCTCAAGGACTATAAGGATCTCTGTGCCCCGTGGGTGAGTGTGGGGAGGGTTCAAACCCTTAGGTGCAAAATCTATGCGAGCCAAAGATATGCCAAGCGTGTTTAGTCCCGGTAGTTCATTAACAGAAACAGGAGTCACTTTTGAATTCAGTGGGTTGGCAGTATTCCCAGGTTCCACATGTTTGAAGAAATCTTCAGCTTTCACAAGCTTAGGATCTTTGCAAAATTTTCCATTCACAAATACTACAAATTACAAGGCAAAGTTTTTTATTAATAAAAATCAATGATAATAATTCTTGACAAGAAATATATATATATATATATATTTGTTAACGTACTTCAATTAAAAAATAAGTGGGTGCATATTAGCAAATGCTTGTGAGATTTGCTAATATGCACGAACTTATTTTTAGTGTTATATATATATATATATATATATATATATATATATATATTTGTTAATGTACTCTAACTAAAAAACAAGTAAGTAGTATGTTAGTAAATGTTTGTGAAATTTGCTAACATACAGGAACTTTTTTTTAATTAGAGTACATTAATATTATTTAAAAATAGGAATAGCTTACTAATGTACTCTAACTAAAAAATAAGTAGGTATACGTTAGTCCATATATATATATATATATATGTATATTATGCGACAAGCTTAAAATTTGTGTTGAGGAATGTTTTTACATACCAGCATCGGTTTCATTGATTGCCACACAAAAATCTTGCAGAGGACTGGGGTCATAGGCAGAGACAACAGAGGATGCCAAGGCCAAGATGGCAACAAGAAAGTAGACAACTTTCATATTTTTTTTCCTCTTAGTGCTACTGTTAAATGATTCGGCTATGTAATCGCTTGTGAGAATTGAATTTTGATTCATGTGAAACTTCCTATTTATAAGGAGGAAGCATTGAACTGGTTTGCAGTTTATCTTTACCGTAATTAATTCTTTAATTGATGACGAACCATTCCTTAACAACTACACTCTTGCTTGATCAAAGAGTAGACTAAGGAGATGCTCCACATGAGAAAGCAAGTGTTTCGGTATTACCTCGTCCACTTGGCTATGTATTCATTCCTGTAATATTATTTTATAATGGTAAGCTCGTTAACTAGATCAAAGTTCAGTTTAGACTTTGTCTCAATATTACAGACTTGATGATAATAGTTTGAATTGGCTTCCTGTTACTGTTCCAGGTTTAAACATGGTCATCAAAAGTAGTTGGTGGAATATGGAAAGTTTGTGAGGGATTGTGTCACAATCGAATCATCACTAATATATATTTACCACGGCTAAAAATAGAGACTATTTCTGATTGCCCCTGTCAACAATTAATCAAAGACTCCGGCGACCCGAAATTATATCGTTCTTTCCGTGTGTTTTGTTTTCATACACTACTAAAGTATTTCAATAACAGAACAGTGTTTGGAGGTATGAACCTTGGTTTATTAAATGTTAAGATATATTATTTAACCTTGCACGGCCTGCTGCAATTGCGTAGGGCCCTAATTTAAATAATTCCCCACGGAGGATAAAAGACTTTTAAGGAAAATGTACTAATAAAGTGAAACTTGAGGACTTTTTTCCCTATCCCTGTACACTTCATCCACTTGGCATTGTTCCATACTTGTTATTATTTTTTTAGTAGTTATATTACACAAGTCTTTGATGAATTTTGGTCACAAAATTATTTCTGCAAAGATTTTTAAAACTATTTTATCTTCTAAAGAAGTTTTTCAAAAATTTAATTTGTTAGTAAATTAGCGTGTTAATTTTTTTGGTTATTTACTTTAGTCTTCCTTTTTAAATTATTGAGAGACTAATTTAGTGACAAATTAAATCTTTGAGTGTCTAATGTGGAGAAAAAAAAATAGTGACAAATATAATAATTAGAAGTAGGTATAAGGGTCACAACTTGTAGACAATCCGTTTAAACTGCAATCAGTAAGGGTTGAGAGCCTTAAAATATGTAGACCATTTAATGTTTTTTTTTTTTATCCTATAATCTGCTTAGGTCACAGGTTTAGTGAGTTTGGTCTATGGGTTAATAGGTGACCGACACAAACCTTTATTTATTTTTTGTTAATTATTTATTGTGTTTTATTAGTATATTGATTGAATTGTGAAATTTAATCAATTATTAATAAGTAACAACAACAAAAGAGAAATAAAAATCACGATTATTTATACTTTTTATAACTTTTAGCTAATACGGTTTTTTTTTTTTTAAATATCTTTAGTGTGCAGATTAATTCATTTAATTGTGGGTTATGCGGGACAGACCCAGACTAAGAAAATAAAGTTTGTTTTCATTGTAGACTGAGCCAGGTCAACTTGTTAAATTCATTGGCCAATATAGATTAAGCTTAAAGGGACTAGATTGAGTCATATACCCACCTCTAATGATAGCTAAGAATTTTAAATGACTTATATGATGATGCATATATCTTAAAGAGTTTTAATTGAAAACTTACTCTATTATTTTTGGGTTTTATTTTTTTAAGATGAGAGATTTAAATTAGAAGAAAAAATGATAAATAATAACATTAATTGAAAAATTAATTAATAATTAAGATATACTCTTATATTATAAATTAGAATACACAAGTTGAAAAATGAGACTTCCACTTTCCTTACTTTTTCAATTAGATATTCTTAATATTCTTTTTCTTATCATCTTTGGATGTGCATTTTACACACTACTTCTACAATTAGCCAAAAAAATTCTCCCTTAACCTTCTTAAACTACCCTTATTAATTTATTTCTTAATACTCTATCCATTTCAATCTTCTCTCTTTTTATCTCTATCTCTAAATTGAATTTTAATAGTTTTTAAAAGAAATTGTCGATAATTAAAAATAATCTTATATTATAATTTAAATTGTTCTTTGTAAATCCAAAATATAATTTATATCTTCAAAGACATTAATTTATTATGAATTTTAATTGTATAAAAACAAACATTTATCCTTTATAATATACAAACTAAAATACTAATTAATTTTAATGAAATTCAATTACATATTATGAAGTTTTTTATATCATAATATATTTTTTTTAATTAATAATAACTTTTTCGTTAGAGTAAATTCCTCATGAGCCAAATCTATTATTTTTATAGTGGCGGGAAATTTATTTGTTAAATTAAATATCTTTTAAGTCTTGGTCAGTTCTTGAGACAATAGTCATAGTTTTTTGTTTTCAAACTTATTTTTCTCTTGCTGAACTTTAGGTTTAAAGTGTAAACACTGTGTCCAGGAGTAGTTGGTGGAATAAGGAAAATTGCGTAAGGGATTGGGTCAAAATTGAATTATAACAAATATATATTCACAAGGCAACAAATAGAGACAGTTTCTGATTCATCCTCTCAATAATCAATAGAAGGCTTTGCGCAATCCAAAACGATAACGTTGTTTCCTTGAACTTGTTTCCTTACACTGCTGATGTATTTCAATATGAACATTGAAATTCATTATTTGCTAAGATATATCCTTTGACTTTGCACATCTCCCATGGAATTGCTTCGGCCTTTAGGACATGTGATGTCTTGGTAGGAAAGAAAGAAATAGAAAAAAAATAAAAAAAGTCCTTTGTTAATTGATTTTTTATTCACACAATCGATTGTGATTTGTAAAAATCAATCATGCATTTTTAAAATCGATTTTTATACGTTTTTGGTAGTTTTAAATTGCCAGTAATGCTAAAACTGCCAATAAATGCTCAATTTGTGGCTGTTTTGAATGGGTAGAAAAGGAAAATGCCAATAAATATGCAATTTTTTTATGGTTTTGAACTGCCAGAAAGAAATCACCACAAACTATGTGACATGCATCTCCCTTTATGTTTCTATGCAGTTCAATGAGAAAATAAAAAGGAGGGAGCCCCACACCTTTTCTATTTCTCTCTTCTCCCATTTCCACCCTACCAAATAAGAGAAATTCCCCATTTTTCATCTATTTCCTATCCATCCTCTTTATTTTCCACTTATTTTCTCATTGCCAAACAGATTGGTAGTATGGTGGACTAGGCTAGGTTCAATGTAGGGACAATGGGAGAACCCAAAACTTGATCACAAACCAAGGATTACTCTCTCAAGGTAACCCATATAAGGACAACAACAAGAAAAAGGCTATCGCTATTCAACTTCCTTGGTAATGGTAATAGCTGGGGCAAGAGTTCATTAAAATCATGTAGGAGACCATGAACTTTGCCTAAATAGTGAGCCATGAAGCCATCAAGTCCATGAAGGGCAATGATACTAATGAAGTTTTGACAAACCCCACAAAGTCACTAGGTTTCATTGGTATGAGGAATCTTAGCCTGTTCCCAAACAATGACACAAGTCTTATGTGTACAAAATATCTACTTTAGGGAAGGAGGTGGCATAAAGTTGCGCATTGACCTTTTATTAATGAGGGCGGTTAACGATAAGCATAGAGTCAATAGTCAAAGTGAGATTGTCTTCATAATCTTTACCCCAAAACCAAAGCTTAATGTTAGATGCCCAGGTATTATAAGGGTTGTCATCCAATTTGTCAATGGAGAGTAGGGCGCTTACATAGTTGGTGAAAATAAGGGGATCATCCTTATGAGAGTTTGAACTCGCTATGGGTAAGCTGGGAGGAAAGAGGATAAATGGTCGCCATTGATTGAAGATACATTAGAGGCAAATAAGATGTCGAAAAGTTGCCACACAACAATAAATATGAATGATTGAAGATACTAAATTACTTATAATCGAAAGTGGAACATGGTTTCCAGGAAAATGCCATGCTAGGTAATGGGTTCACATTAGCATTATGTATATTCGACAAACACTACCATTGGAATGATTGAAGATACTATATTAGCATGCCATAATTACATTGACTATTAACTAGTCTCTACTTGTGTTATTTGCATTGTCATTGTGGGAAAAAAAAAATAGAACGTTTGAATACACATAATTTTGAAAATAAGACAATATCATTCATGGCCATCAATTTCTTTTTCAACTTATAAGTTAATCTAACAAATTGTTTATTGTTTCATATTATGGATTATTGATATTAGCATTTTTCGATGCCTTTTAATCTTTTTGTTCATGAGTTTAAGGATGTGTTTATAAGTGCTAAAGTGTATTGAGGAAGCCTCGTAACAACACTTTCACAAAGTCAAACATTTTTGTGTGTCTACTTTATTAAAAGACACATAATTGAAAAAGTAAAAAGTGTAGCACTATACTTTTTTTCATGGAAAGGAGATTTATCTACTACCATACGACTACAGTACAAGAATAGAAAGATACGCAATATGCTTTATCTTATCATTTGTGATCGGTTGGTGAAAGAATTAAATATTGCAATAAATATTCCAACATTAAATTCTATCAAGCTTGAAGAGAAGCCTTCAATGGTTCTCAACGGACAATTTGTTTCACCCTATAAATAGGCTAGAGAAAGGAAGACGAAGAGAGAACTCTTGCATGAAAGTTTTCAGTAAGAACTCTAACTATCTTTTCTTAATTTTATTTTTGTATAACTCATATCTTTTGAATATTCTTTGAGTGAAAAGAAAGACTAAGCACTAACTTATATATTCGTCTAACTAAGACAAAGTAGTCTATGATACCCTTTGACCATTTTGTAGTGAAATCAGTGGAAGCCTGAAGTGGCTTTGTGTTCAAAGAATACTTGTGTTTGATCCTAGAGAGGTTTGTGTGAAAATAATACTTGGGTGAGTTGCTTGATGAAACACGTAAGAAGAATACTTGTGGTAGAGCTTGAAGATGCTTACTTAAAGAATACTTGTAATAGTTCTATTTGTTAGTGGAAATCTTAGTGGTGTACCAAGGACTAGATGTAGTCTTGAGTTAAGACGAACCAATATAAAACTCTTGTGTTTTATCCTTTTCCTTAACTTCTTATTTACAACTCTTTTAATCTCTTAAATGAAAAGATTAAACGATTAAGTTTTTAAAACTGCATTATTAACATTTTATCATAAAGAACCTTTCGTTTGATAAAACTTATCTTTCGTCCTACCAATAGACTAAATGTTTTTGAAAGGATTTGCAATAAAGTTTTCAAAACACAATTCAACCATTTTTTGTGTTTTATGTAACACCTATTCATATTAAATACAATTCGTATTAATTTAGTTATTAAGTTTAAGTAAATGAAAATGGATGTAAAATTTTTTCGCTTTTATAATAGAAAAGTCTCAAAGTTAACAGAATTTGAAAATGATAGTAAAAAATGAAAGAGAAAGACTGTATATACATATATATTGTAAAACTATACATCATAGTTTGATAATACATAACAAACATAAAATATAAAAAGACTAAAAATACATCAAAAGATAGATACTATCTAACCCAATGTGTACATCAAAAAGTCCTATATAGAGTAGTGTAAATCTATCTTATCCCTCATGCAAAAAGAAAAATACTATAGGTAGTTAGATCCTCGCCCGTTGAAATGTCCTTTGACTCGTACTCAACATCATGGGCATTAATATCATCTTTAATAATCACGATCAATCATACATAGAAGAAAATAATGGAGTGAGGTGTTTTGTTCTAAAATCACTTTTACATGTATGGTAGGAAATCTACCATAAAACGAAGATAAAACATAGCTAACAATAAAAGGGAACCTAAGGTTCATTCTAAGTTGTATTAGACTACTCTTGACTAGGTCTGGATCCATACTCCCTATTTGTGGGTAATAGTTCTCAACAGAACCTGGGAAGTGACTGAGAGTATATATACCTCATCAACATCATCACATGGTACAGTCCTCATCATCATTGAGGAAAATAACAGTCAAGATATCCATTTATAATGGTATACTCTCAAATCAATCCTAGAATGCTGAGCAGTTATCAGGATTATCGAGCTTGGTCAGAAGAATATCCCAGCTTGAGGGTGCTGCCCTGACCATTGGAACTTTCATCACTCGATGCCTACCCTAAGACCTCCATAAGTGTGTCCCTACCTTCATTCCTCAGCGTACCAAACTATAGCTTCCCTAGTAGGGTGTCATGCCACTACATGTCACTTGCTTTACATTACTCACTAATCTATCAAATTTCTACTTCTCAAATAGAAGTTTCCCTAATCTCATTTAATTTAAGCACCAGTACAATTAATATTTCTGTCTTATATTGTAGAAATTGCAAATACTAAAATTTTAGCAGAATAATAATTTAGTAATCACATAAAATTTTAGTAGAATAACGATACAATAATTATAATTTAATTACTAAAATTTTGGTAGAATAAAAACTAAATAAATACAATTTAATTTTCTAAATTTGAGCAGAATAATAACATAGCAAGTATAATTTAATAATTTAAATTTGAGCAAAGTAACAGCTTAGCAATTATAATGTAATAGTTTAAATTTGAGCAAAGTAACAACTGAATAATTTAATAGGATAAATTTGAGCAGAGTAACAACTTAACAAAAATTAAAGTTTAACATCAAACAACATAATAATAATTATACAACTTAAGCCTAAACGGGGTTTAGGGAAAAACCCTTCCTACCAACATGCAAAGTGACAATAATTTAGACCAACCCCACTCCCCCCATTACCTCTAAGGTGGTTGGTGAAGAGGATGAAATTGTTGGTACAAAGCTTCTAGGAGGAGAAATTCTATTAGTTGAAAACTAACAAAATTTTAATATAAAAACTAAGAAAAAAATTTCTAGAAAAAGAAACTCTCAATGTGGGCTTTGGCCAACTTTAGAGAGTGGAGGATGTGTGAAAAATTTCCAAGAATGGGAGGTATTTATAGAGGAGGAACATGCTTCGGTGTCCCCAAAATTTCATTATCCATTATGTAAGCATTATGTCATAAATCTAATTTTTATTTATTTTTTATCCAATTTAAGGACACAGACACCATTTAGGGTGGTGAATCACCCCTCCTAGGCTTAGGGATGTTCTATATGAGTTATCCTCAAGCTCCTCAATGTAAATTTTGTCTACAAGTGAATTAATTGGTATCGATAAAGTCGCTTAAACTTGAAAAATTAGCTTTTAATATCAAAATAATGCATTTTAATGTGAAACTAGAAAATTACATTATTTTCTGTCAAAAATAAGTTTCTAATTATTAATTTTAATTTTTATTAGTTTATTTCAATTTTTAGCTATTTATTTTGTATTTTTAAGCTAAAAATTCATAATAAATCCATTTTAATTCAATAAATACCAAAATTTTTATGAAATTCTTAAATTAAATATTTTACCAATAAATAAACTAAAATTATCATTTTCACCCTTTCTAGATGTTAAACCAATACTGGTTAGGCATAATAGACACCTAGGGGCATTTTAGTCATTTTACACAAGAATTCCAAAAAAATTCCAAAATTTTTCAAAATTATATTTTAATATATATGACATGATTCCAAGCTCAAATTGACATTTTAATGTCAATTGAATCTTTTTCTCATGTGAGCTCTTAATGTTGAGAAATAGAAAAAAAATCGTCATTTTCTAATTTCTCCGAGCTTCGGCTTAAAAAATTATAAAACTTAAGATTAAATGCCTTTTAAAATTTTGAGCGTAATGGTGGGGATCATAATTTTGAAATTCCTTCCCGATTTTTCAAATTACATTGTCAAATATTAGAAAAATGGTTGAAAAATTGAAATAGGATTGTTATATTTATCACTATTTTTCTTTCAAAATAAAATTTTCATAATTAAATATACATAATATAAAATTCTTAAAATATTTTGAGGTCAAAAAGTCTCTGGTTGGTTCCCATAGTCAACTAGAGGTATTTTTGTCATTTTACAAAAATTATCTCAATAAATTTTCAAAAAATTTCTAAAATTATTATTAATTATCCTAAGTACATTGGTGTCTTGAAAACAATTTTTAAACACTTCTAACTATTTTTGTTTATTAAATCTATTATTTGGCCTTTTAGTGACGAAATGGTTATTTTACCTATTTTCGAGTTCCGTTCCTCAAAATTATTAAAAGTCTCAACTAAGTTCTACTCACTAATACAAATGTAACCGTAGAGATTAAATTGTTGAGATTCCCATTCGGTTCTCTACAAATAAATAATTAGGAAAAATAGTTTAATAGGCAAAAGTAGGGGTGTTACATTTTACACTTCCCTTACCTTAGGAGTCACAAAGTTTGAAGTCTTTGGGAGTTTGAGAAAAGTAAAGGAACCTGAGGCTTTGAGTAAGCTTCTTGAAAGAATCATCACAACACCACCAACAAAGGTTTTCCACGGAAAAAAATGAAATAAAATTGGTTAGAAAGGGATGAGGAGAGTTCGATCAAGTACGGAAAGGAAGAGAACTGAAAAAAAAAAAAACTCCCCACAAAGATCTTACAACCAAGTACCAAAAGCAATAGATGGAGACTTTGGTTGGAGAACCACCTTGGTCTTAAGCCTTTAGAGCTTTGGAGGCAAAGAGAAAAGTGAAACATAGAATTACTACACAAGTTCCTTTATGTTCTTTATTTCACAACAAGTCCTTAAACTTTAATCTCTATTCCGTAAGAGTTTTTCACCAAAGTTGATTGGATTTTACCTAATCTAATGTAACCTACCTAGGTATGACTTCGTTAGTTCACTTCCTAACATTTTAAGGTACTAGAAACATGATTTAAAGATTATTCTGCGGTCAATAAATAGAGTGCAGGACAACAAACTAATTCCCTCATTCAACATGCTTTAGTTGTTTCAATTGGCAACCAAAGTTGTCCCAATTTGTTTCTATAAGTTTGTAGTTGATGAGGCATCTATTATTAACTAATTTAACATGTTTTAAATCAACAAGACAGCAAGTATCTATTGCATAGTAATGATAGAAAAATCATTTTCGCAGCACTATTTACTTAGCAAATTTTAAGTGCCATAACTCATCCAATTTAGGTTCGAAGCATGCCAAACTTTGTGGGAGTCATATATATACCAAAATACATCATTGAGGATGTGTTTAGCACACTAAAAATGCGTTGGAACTAGGATGCACACTGCTGCCACATGCTGCAAAATTATGCAGTAAAATGGCTCAAAAAATGTATCATACACACTTGAAACTTCATGTTTTAGTTGCATACAATTAAGGTTAGGAATTAACAATTTTTGTAACCTTAAAACACATTTAAAAGTGACTTAATTGCATGATAATCAAACTGAACTCAACACAGATTCGCATTTTGGACAGAGTTGGTGTCTTCAAAGTGTCATTTTCAAGTTATAACTTTACCATATCATGCAAATAGTTTAGGGCTTCCATTGTTCAACATTAAGAACATAAAATGATGGTTTCAAGACTTAAACTCAGAGAAATTTCGTGTACACAATGGTTGAATGCTTGCTCTATTACAACAGCAAAATTTTTAAGCAAAACACTTCAAAATCAAGCACATACATAGCTTCCATGCATCATATACTCAAGAACTAAGGGAATCTCATAATACATAAAATTTCAACCTTAAATAGGTGAGAAAACCTCCTCCTTTACCTTGGGTGAAGTTTTCCACGTGAAAATGGGTAGGAGAAGGGTGAAGGTAGTTGATTCTCTTTGCTCCTTACAAGCTTGAACCAAGGGGGAGAGGAAATGGAGTGAGTTTGCTTGCCAAAAATAAAAAAGAAATCTGACCTAGGCTGCTTGATGGTTGTGTCTCTCTTTTGGGCACAATATGTTCTATTTATAGTAACAAGAGACTAAGGTTTTTGTAGTTAATTACATTACTAATTGCACTATTAATTTCTTCTAATCTTAAACTAAATTTAGTGAACTAAGATCACTTAATTTAGGCTTTTATTCATATGATCATGGTTGGTGTGTTGTGTCTCTCAATTCTTTTTATCTAACACTTAATTATCTTAGGTCTCTTATGCTTTAATTCATGTTTTTAAATATTTAAAGTTTGAAACTTAAATTTTCTTTACAAAATTATTCTAGACATATTAAATGAGCCTTCATAATTTTTTCATAATTTTTGGAGTTCCCTGAGTATGTGCAATTGAGCTCTCAAAGTTACTAGTGAGCATTTTGAGCTAAAATTAAAGGATCTCTGTAATGTACAGAAAAATTCCCACAACCTTAAAATAATATTCAAATCATGTTTTCATGTTAAAAATATTATTTTATCGTATATTTATATTTATTTAATATTTTTCTATCCTTCTATATCTATATTTTCAAGTGTTAGGATTTCTAGTTAATTCTGTAAATATCTGACAGATCTAAGTTTAAATACAATTCTTTGTTCTAGGAATGTTTTTAATTTCTTCGAGTACAAAATTGATATTTAAACTTCCATGCAATATTTTCATATATCGGAATGACAATAAATACAAAAACAAGATATAAACGTATACTAAATATAAAATATTATTATTATTATTATTTTTCTAAAATTGAGGGTGTTACATGGTGGACTTTCCATCTTTGCGTGAGAATGTTGCAAAGTTTGAAACCTTGTAACCCCTCACCAAAGGTACCATTTTGTCTGTCCATTCAAGATAGGGTTTCTTGTAGACTGGCCTGTCAATGGGCTTGAGCTGTACCTCAAATTGTTTTTGAATAGCCTCAACTATCATGTTAGGGTCTATCACTGAAGATGTAGCCAGTCTTGGTTCCACCCATATGGGCATGGGGTTTCTAGGGGTAGCCACGACACTTGGCTATTTGCGTGCCCCTTGGACGATAGCCTGAAACTCTTAAGGCTTATATGTAGGCTGATAATAGACCTAACCCTAGGGGGGGTGGCCAATCGACTGACTATTACCAAACTCCTCAAATGTGTTGACACCTCCCATATTAGTCATTTGTCCTACTATCTTAGGGTTTGACCCCATTACTATAGAAGGAGGCAAGCCGATAACACTAATAGCATTACGCGATCGTCGAGCCATTTGGACAATATTAAACTAGAACTGTGGTGGCACGCCAGCCTCAAACCCTGGTTGCCCTATGGGAGAAGAGGCAAATGACTGATTCGGCTAACTCTTTTGAATAGAGGTAGTCGAAGCTTTATGATGGCAACTCTGCCACTACTCCTCTTCCCAAACCTTTTGTATCTCATTTTACACCATCGGTTTGGCAATATCGATCCCTCAATTGCCTAGATATCTGCAACATGATGTCGTGAACTCTCATCTCCATCTGTTGATGAATGAAAGAAGGAATGGCCATTGGCTTTGACTCCACGGCTGGCATCCCAAAGAGGGTGGTCACGATACATCCTAGGGGGTCTATCTCTCTATCATTAGTTGTCTCGTCCTCCAAAATAAAGTCTAAAATACACCAAATGACCCCGTTATAGCAGTCGTTATGGGAGTAGCAGTGGTACCCACGACTATCGTTTGTGCAGTGGTAGCCATGTTTGACTGCAAACTAGGTCGAACGTTGGATGTGTTCCTCTCGGAGACGATTCCATCTTTGTAAGATCTTTCCTCTAGCAAAAACAAGGGAAACCTTAATTTAGGGGAAATTGGGGTCCCACTGGGCATGCCAAAATTATGTTGGTATGGAAAATGCAATTGGTTAGCTATAGGAACAACTAATCACCAAAGGATGATTCACTTTAAGGTGATTGACTTGAGGAAGCGATTTTGTTCCTCAATTTGGTTCCTAGTCCACTCTATAAAGCTTTCGAGCAGTTGTAAAATTGAGGTTTTTATGTTACGCTACTCTTATGGTAATTACAGAAAAGGAAAGCGATAAAAGGCCTGAAAAATTAAAGGAAAGTGATAAAAGAAAGCTATAAAGTAGCTATAAATGCGAAATTAAATGGCTATAAAAGATCATTTTGATTGATTAGTCAGGGACCCCTTTGACATAGAGATTTCTAATATTTAAACTAAGGTTGTCAGCTGACAGTCATTCCTAGGAAAATTACCACCCAATTCCTTATTTTTTAGGAGATAATGCTTAGTTCTCAAAAATCGCCCTACAACCAATTCAAACATTCAAATTTCCCTCTTGAAGGTCGGTCCCCTATGTTAGGTTTTTTCCCTTGGGCCAAACTAGAATCTGCTTAATTTTGGTCCGTGCTTGTCAATGAGAATAGGCTAAATCAGTCGTCAGTCGATGGAAATAGCTACACTTGATATTAAATATTTTAGCACCAACAGATTATTTTCAATATTAGAAGCTAATGTTTCGAACCCTATATCTAGAATATCTTATAGAGAAATGATTTTTGGACACCCAAATTTTCTAAACACTAATTAACATTATCATTTTTTCTCTTCTTATCACATCACATCATCTATCATACCTATACTTTTTTCTCTTTTATCTCTCTCTCACTAGGTGTCAAATAGCATTTTGAGTGCCAAAAGTCATTTTTGTATCATAATATTGTTTTCCTAACAATCATGAGCACATTATTATAATATTGTTACAATACTACACCTCATATATTGTTATAATATCACTAGAATATTATATAATATTTCTTTATAAAACTAG
>CM014732.1:37759782-37778717 GCA_004329165.1 Spatholobus suberectus
TGAAAAATTTCCAAGAATGGGAGGTATTTATAGAGGAGGAACATGTTTCGGTGTCCCCAAAATTTCATTATCCATTATGTAAGAATTATGTCATAAATCTAATTTTTATTTATTTTTTATCCAATTTAAGGACACAGACACCATTTAGGGTGGTGAATCACCCCTCCTAGGCTTAGGGATGTTCTATATGACCTATCCTCAAGCTCCTCAATGTAAAATTTGTCTACAAGTGAATTAATTGGTATCGATAAAGTCGCCTAAACTTGAAAAATTAGCTTTTAATATCAAAATAATGCATTTTAATGTGAAACCAGAAAATTACGTTATTTTCTGTCAAAAATAAGTTTCTAATTATTAATTTTAATTTTTATTAGTTTGTTTCAATTTTTATCTATTTATTTTGTATTTTTAAGCTAAAAATTCATAATAAATCCATTTTAATTCAATAAATACCAAAATTTTTATGAAAATTCTTAAATTAAATATTTTACCAATAAATAAACTAAAATTATCATTTTCACCCTTTCTAGATGTTAACCCAATACTGGTTAGGCATAATAGACACCTAGGGACATTTTAGTCATTTTACACAAGAATTCCAAAAAATATCCAAAATTTTTTCAAAATTATATTTTAATATATATGATATAATTCCAAGCTCAAATTGACATTTGAATGTCAATTGAATCTTTTCTCATGTGAGCTCTTAATGTTGAGAATAGAAAAAAAATCGTCATTTTCTAATTTCTTCGAGCTTCGGCTTGAAAAAATTATAAAACTTAAGATTAAATGCCTTTTAAAATTTTGAGCGTAATGGTGGGGATCAGAATTTTGAAATTCCTTCCCGATTTTTCAAATTACATTGTCAAATATTAGAAAAATGGTTGAAAAATTGAAATAGGATTGTTATATTTATCACTATTTTTCTTTCAAAAGGAAATTTTCATAATTAAATATACATAATATAAAATTATTAAAATATTTTGAGGTCAAAAAGTCTCTGATTGGTTCCCATAGTCAACTAGAAGTATTTTTGTCATTTTACAAAAATTATCTCAATAAATTTTCAAAAAATTTCTAAAATTATTATTAATTATCCTAAGTACATTGGTGTCTTGAAAATAATTTTTAAACACTTCTAACTATTTTTGTTTATTAAATCTATTATTTGGCCTTTTAGTGACGAAATGGTTATTTTACCTATTTTCGAGTTCCGTTCCTCAAAATTATTAAAAGTCTCAATTAAGTTCTACTCACTAATACAAATGTAACCGTAGAGATCAAATTGTTGAGATTCCCATTCGGTTCTCTACAAATAAATAATTAGGAAAAATAGTTTAATAAGCAAAAGTAGGGGTGTTACATTTTACACTTCCCTTACCTTAGGAGTCACAAAGTTTGAAGTCTTTGGGAGTTTGAGAAAAGTAAAGGAACCTAAGGCTTTGAGTAAGCTTCTTGAAAGAATCATCACAACACCACCAACAAAGGTTTTCCACGGACAAAAATGAAATAAAATTGGTTAGAGAGGGATGAGGAGAGTTCGATCAAGTACGGAAAGGAAGAGAACTGAAAAAAAAAAAAAAAAAAAAAAAACTCCACACAAAGATCTTACAACCAAGTACCAAAAGCAATAGATGGAGACTTTGGTTGGAGAACCACCTTGGTCTTAAGCCTTTAGAGCGTTGGAGGCAAAGAGAAAAGTGAAACATAGAATTACTACACAAGTTCCTTTATGTTCTTTATTTCACAACAAGTCCTTAAACTTTAATCTCTATTCCGTAAGAGTTTTTCACCAAAGTTGATTGGATTTTACCTAATCTAATGTAACCTACCTAGGTATGACTTTGTTAGTTCACTTCCTAACATTTTAAGGTACTAGAAACATGATTTAAAGATTATTCTGCGGTCAATAAATAGAGTGCAGGACAACAAACTAATTCCCTCATTCAACATGCTTTAGTTGTTTCAATTGGCAACCAAAGTTGTCCCAATTTGTTTCTATAAGTTTGTAGTTGATGAGGCATCTATTATTAACTAATTTAACATGTTTTAAATCAACAAGACAGCAAGTATCTATTGCATAGTAATGATAGAAAAATCATTTTCGCGGCACTATTTACTTAGCAAATTTTAAGTGCCATAACTCATCCAATTTAGGTTCGAAGCATGCCAAACTTTGTGGGAGTCATATATATACCAAAATACATCATTGAGGATGTGTTTAGCACACTAAAAATGCGTTGGAACTAGGATGCACACTGCTGCCACATGCTGCAAAATTATGCAGTAAAATGGCTCAAAAAATGTATCATACACACTTGAAAACTTCATGTTTTAGTTGCATACAATTAAGGTTAGGAATTAACGATTTTTGTAACCTTAAAACACATTTAAAAGTGACTTAATTGCATGATAATCAAACTGAACTCAACACAGATTCGCATTTTGGACAGAGTTGGTGTCTTCAAAGTGTCATTTTCAAGTTATAACTTTACCATATCATGCAAATAGTTTAGGGCTTCCATTGTTCAACATTAAGAACATAAAATGATGGTTTCAAGACTTAAACTCAGAGAAATTTCGTGTACACAATGGTTGAATGCTTGCTCTATTACAACAGCAAAATTTTTAAGCAAAACACTTCAAAATCAAGCACATACATAGCTTCCATGCATCATATACTCAAGAACTAAGGGAATCTCATAATACATAAAATTTCAACCTTATATAGGTGAGAAAACCTCCTCCTTTACCTTGGGTGAAGTTTTCCACGTGAAAATGGGTAGGAGAAGGGTGAAGGTAGTTGATTCTCTTTGCTCCTTACAAGCTTGAACCAAGGGGGAGAGGAAATGGAGTGAGTTTACTTGCCAAAAATAAAAAAGAAATCTGACCTAGGCTGCTTGATGGTTGTGTCTCTCTTTTGGGCACAATATGTTCTATTTATAGTAACAAGAGACTAAGGCTTTTGTAGTTAATTACATTACTAATTGCATTATTAATTTCTTCTAATCTTAAGCTAAATTTAGTGAACTAAGATCACTTAATTTAGGCTTTTATTCATATGATCATGGTTGTGTGTGTTGTGTCTCTCAATTCTTTTTATCTTACACTTAATTATCTTAGGTCTCTTATGCTTTAATTCATGTTTTTAAATATTTAAAGTTTGAAACTTAAATTTTCTTTACAAAATTATTCTAGACATATTAAATGAGCCTTCATAATTTTTGGAGTTCCCTGAGTATGTGCAATTGAGCTCTCAAAGTTACTCATGAGCATTTTGAGCTAAAATTAAAGGATCTCTATAATGTACAGAAAAATTCCCACAACCTTAAAATAATATTCAAATCATGTTTTCATGTTTAAAATATTATTTTATCGTATATTTGTATTTATTTAATACTTTTCTATCCTTCTATATCTATATTTTCAAGTGTTAGGATTTCTAGTTAATTCTGTAAATATCTGATAGATCTAAGTTTAAATACAATTCTTTGTTCTAGGAATGTTTTTAATTTCTTCGAGTACAAAATTGATATTTAAACTTCCATGCAATATTTTCATATATCGGAATGACAATAAATACAAAAACAAGATATAAACGTATACTAAATATAAAATATTATTATTATTATTATTATTCTAAAATTGAGGGTGTTACATGGTGGACTTTCCATCTTTGCGTGAGAATGTTGCAAAGTTTGAAACCTTGTAACCCCTCACCAAAGGTACCATTTTGTCTGTCCATTCAAGATAAGGTTTCTTGTAAACTGGCCTGTCAATGGGCTTGAGCTGTACCTCAAATTGTTTTTGAATAGCCTCAACTATCATGTTAGGGTCTATCACTGAAGATGTAGCCAGTCTTGGTTCCACCCATATGGGCATGGGGTTTCTAGGGGTAGCCACGACACTTGGCTATTTGCGTGCCCCTTGGACGATAGCCTGAAACTCTTAAGGCTTATATATAGGCTGATAATAGACCTAACCCTAGGGGGGGTGGCCAATCGACTGACTATTACCAAACTCCTCAAATGTGTTGACACCTCCCATATTAGTCATTTGTCCTACTATTTTAGGGTTTGACCCCATTACTACAGAAGGAGGCAAGCCGATAACACTAATAGCATTACGCGATCGTCGAGCCATTTGGACAATATTAAACTAGAATTGTGGTGGCACACCAGCCTCAAACCCTGGTTGCCCTATGGGAGAAGAGGCAAATGACTAATTCGGCTAACTCTTTTGAATAGAGGTAGTCGAAGCTTTATGATGGCAACTCTGCCACTACTCCTCTTCCCAAACCTTTTGTATCTCATTTTACACCATCGGTTTGGCAATATCGATCCCTCAATTGCCTAGATATCTGCAACATGATGTCGTGAACTCTCATCTCCATCTGTTGATGAATGAAAGAAGGAATGGCCATTGGCTTTGACTCCACAGCTTGGCATCCCAAAGGGGGTGGTCACGATACATCCTAGGGGTCTATCTCTCTATCATTAGTTGTCTCGTCCTCCAAAATAAAGTCTAAAATACACCAAATGACCCCGTTATAGCAATAATTATGGGAGTAGCAGTGGTACCCACGACTATAGTTTGTGCAGTGGTAGCCATGTTTGACTGCAAACTAGGTCGAACGTTGGATGTGTTCCTCTCGGAGACGATTCCATCTTTGTAAGATCTTTCCTCTAGCAAAAACAAGGGAAACCTTAATTTAGGGGAAATTGGGGTCCCACTGGGCATGCCAAAATTATGTTGGTATGGAAAATGCAATTGGTTAGCTATAGGAACAACTAATCACCAAAGGATGATTCACTTTAAGGTGATTGACTTGAGGAAGCGATTTTGTTCCTCAATTTGGTTCCTAGTCCACTCTATAAAGCTTTCGAGCAGTTGTAAAATTGAGGTTTTTATGTTAATATTACCGGAGATGACATTAATATTACCTGCTATTATCATTCTTGTCGATAACCATATTCGTGGGAGAATGATCTTCTTGCAAGTTTATAAGCACGATCATTCCATTATAATATCTCTAATGAAAGTTTGGATCATTTCATTTGCATATATCTTTTATCACATTTGCCGGAATGTTTGTTAAATGCAGAAACAGTGCACGCTAAAGATATTTATTCAGGAGGTGACCATGTATTCAATATTGTATTTGGAATGGATGTAAGAGGATGTCATACAATCCAGTTCAAACTTTGAACAACCAAAACTATGCTCAAGTCTGTATCGGATACACATGGTTTGGAAGCATAATGGCAACATTACCTACAATTGCTTATCGAGACATTTTTATTCTACTCGATCTCCTTTAACATGGTTCTATCCTTTCAACACTCCTTATTAGTTAATCTAATTCATTTTATACACAAATTGATGATTCCTTATTGATATTCTTCTAGATTTAAAATGATGCCCAACATGGTGTTTGCTTGAAGGAAGGGGATTGATTCTTTCTCTTTAGTTTATATTTTTTTTAATTGATCATTGTTAATGACATGTTTGATTGGTCGCTCATTTGTTCTTGATTCATAGAGATGTTGTCCGCATCATTGTTGCATACATATATGTGCGTTATTATTTACTTGAAAGTTGTGATGAATAATATGATGACATGTTATATCAATGATTTACATGCTTAAATTCATTTGGTATTATAATGGCATGCTAGTATAGAGAATTCTTGTTATATATGTTGTTTTTCTTCCCGGTAGCTTATCCTTGCATTATATGTGCTAGACTATGATGATTGCGATAATCTTTATCGCAAGACCAGAAAGCGATACCTCCCCAAGCAGACCCCTTTAGCGTTGAGCCGATTCCTACTGTCCTTGATAGTTGAGGCAGATGGAGTACTGATGCGGGAGCCCATGAATCATGTTTTGAAGGACAACTGGTGACACGATAAACACCGAAAGGGTGTATCATCTTGACTATATTTGTGATGATTTGAGTCGACTTCTCTAAGTTTTCCCGTAAGATACTTTATCCTCCGTCCCTTATTCCTCACAAGTGTTAATATCACTAATTTTCGATTGAGTATCGAAAAATGGTCCTTCAAGAATATTATGACTATATGTTGGAAATTGGTATTTTAATTTATTATTTTGGCTAAGTGTCAAAATATGGCCTTTCTACTATTTTCACTTTAATAGGACTGTGATGGAAAAATTAAAGATTTGAAGAATCAAAACCGTATAAGCCATCAATGGTGGAGATTAAAGACAAAATTGATCAACGATGAAGATCCCTAAAAGTTATTAGGAAGTTATTGGTAATTAGGAATTGTTTTCTATAAATACCTGTTTGTACCTTGTAATACAAGTTGAAAATTGTAAACACCTTACATATACTAAGGCCCCAACATTCACAAATCGACACGTTACTACAATGTCTCAACCATTTCAATTCCAACAATTAATTTTCCAGCATTTTACTTTTAAAGACTTCACATTTTTGCAAATTGTCTTTCACTTCTTAGTTTACATTCAAATTTCGATCTTTTACACTTTCAATCATTTACATTCCAACACTCTGCATTTTTCTTCTCTTCAATTTACGTTTTAGCACGTTTAAATTCATGCCATTCAATTGCTTTCATATCAATTTCATGCTCTTTAATTGCTTTCCTTTACATTCAATGCAATTTATTTGCTTTCGATTTTCATGTCCAATCATTTCAATTTCAACACTTTCCAATTTATTTGATCCTTTTATTTCACAATTTCTTCTCAATTCTTTCTCTTTTATTTATAATTTGTTCTCATGATCAATCTTCAAGATTGATAAAATTTAACTATAAACCCATGGCAAAGGACCTACAAAGGAGGATAAAAGCCTCCAAAAAGTAAATGTCCCCTTCCTCAAATCTAGAATGGGATTATGTTTATTGACAAAAAAAGGCACAAAATTTCACGGTCAATCGTAAGGTAAGGTTTAGGGTAAGGAACAGAAAGGAGTATAGGAGGTTGTTTTGTGGAACAGGTCATGGACAAGGTATACATCAATCCATAGTTGAGGAGTTGGTTTGCCTTTCTCCTTGACTTATGATGTTATTTAGGTTAGTTATCCTAGTGGAGTTTGACCGAAATCATTCACTTGGGAGACCACATATATTGCGAAAACAACTCCATTAATCCCCATTAATATGTTATTTTTGTAACTCTAAAATCCTTTCCATCAGTTACTAAAATCTGCTTAAATAGGCCCATGGTGGAAGATTTAGGGCAAATAACACATTCAGATGCATAGTACTCACTCTTGACAGTTAGAGACCTAAAGACTGGATCCAAGCGCAACTCCAACAAGAATAGGTTCTTTTATTAAACTCACAAACAATGTATTAAACCAAACAAACTCCAAACAGAATAATTATGGTATATAAAAATAACCCACATACATTTTATTTATTACATTGGTAATTATTTTTGAGGTATATTGCATGTGGTGATTAAAACATCAAAGTCATCAATTATCCAATAACTAGTGTGAAATGTTCATCCATATTCTCAAACTAGTTGTTGTCGTACCATGATTGCTTTTGAAGGTAATCAATTGTGCTCTTGTCCACCTGGAAAGCTTTGGTGAGAACCTCAGGAGAAATAGGTGGATTAGCTTTAAACAAAGCATTTGCAATAGTGATAGTTCCTGGATTTTGACTGCTAAGAGCAGCAATGGCAACAGCATTGCCATATCCAACATTCAGTTGGAAATGAATGAGACCAATTGGAAACACAAACACATCACCCTTGTTAAGCACTTTGGTAAAGAGACGATTTCCATCTTGGTTGGATGAGACAAATCCAACATAGAGAGTTCCCTCAAGGACTATAAGGATCTCTGTGCCCCTTGGGTGAGTGTGGGGAGGGTTCAAACCCTTAGGTGCAAAATCTATGCGAGCCAAAGATATGCCAAGCGTGTTTAGTCCGGGTAGTTCAACAACAGAGACAGGAGTCACTTTTGCATTCAGTGGGTTGTCAGTATTCCCCGGTTCCACATGTTTGAAGAAATCTTCAGCCTTGACAAGGTTGCGATCTTTGCAGAATTTTCCATTCACAAATACTACAAATTTAACAAGGCAAAATTTTTAATTAAAAAATCATTACTATAATTCCTAGCATGATTTATATATATCATGAAACAATCTTAAAATTTGTGAAGCCAGACTTGTGAGGAATGTTTGTACATACCACCATTGGTTTCATTGATTGCCACGCAAAAATCTTGCAGAGGACTGGGGTCATAGGCAGAGACAACAGAGGATGTCAAAGCCAGGATGGCAACGAGGAAGTAGACGGCTTTCATTTTTTTTCTCTTAGTGCTACTCTTAAATGATTCTGCTATATGTGATCGCTTGTGAGAATTGAATTTTGATTCATGTGAAGCTTGCTATTTATAAGGATGAAGCATTGAATTGGTTTTGCAGTTTATCTTTACCGTAATTAATTCTTTAATTGATGACGAACCATTCCTTAGCAACTACGTGCGTGCTTGATCAAAGAGTAGACCAAGGAGATGCTTCACAAGGAAAAGCAGTGTTTCGGTATTACCTCGTCCACTTGAATTATTGTACCCATTCCTGTAATATTATTTTATAATGGAAGCTCGTCAGCGAAATCAAAATTCAGTTTAGACTTTGTTTCAATTTACAGACTTGATGATAATAGTTTAAAGTATTTAAAATATTACTTCTTTTCCCAACTCATCTTTTATTGGCTTCCAGTTACTGTTCCAAGTTTAAACATGGTCATCAAAAGTTGTTGGTGGAATATGGAAATTTTGTGAGTGATTGTCACAATCGAATCATCACTAATATATATTTACCACGGCTAAAAATAGAGACTATTTCTGATTGCCCCTGTCAACAATTAATCAAAGACTCCGACAACCCGAATTTATATCGTTGTTTCCGTGTGTTACGTTTTCATACACTACTAAAGTATTTCAATAGCAGAACTGCGTTCGGAGGTATGAACATCGGAATTTATTAAATGTTAAGGTATATTGTTTGACCTTGCACGGCCTGCTGCAATTGCGTTGGGCCTTAATTTAAATAATTCCCCGCGTAGGATAAAAGACTTTTAATGAAAATGCATATAATAAAGTGAGAATTGAGGAGTTGTACTGAAACGGAGTAGTTCTTTATTTATTTATTTTTTATGGGTAAAAGAAAAAGTAAATTATACTGATATTGCTTGAAGCTTCTTGAGATCGTGCATAATCCTTGGTTTTTAAATGTTTATAATAATCTTTTTTATAAGGATATATGATATAATATTTTTCAAATAATTCAAAAGCATTAGTGTAATATTTTTTAAACAATTAAGAGTTAGTATAAGAATAAAAAAAAGAGGGATATTGAAAGAAATTATATAAAACTTCAAATAATGTTGTGTAATTTATTCTAAAAGAAAATAGTTGCAGTACCTAGGAAATTAAGACATCAGATTTTATGAATTTGAGTCTCAGATAGATTTAGAATCTAGGATACGATGATATCCGAAGGAGGGATTTTTCTCAATCCCTGTACACTTCGTCCACTTGGCATTGTTCCATACTTGTTTCTTGTTATATTATTTTTTTTAGTAAACATAAGTTATATTACACAAGTCTTTGATAAATTTTGGTCACAAAATTATTTCTGCAAAGATTTTTAAAACTATTTTATCTTCTAAAGAAGTTTTTCAAAAATTTAATTTGTTAGTAAATTAGCGTGTTAATTTTTTTGGTTATTTACTTTAGTCTTCCTTTTTAAATTATAGTGGGACTAATTTAGTGACAAATTAAATCTTGAGTGTCTAATGTGGAGAAAAAAAATAGTGACAAATTTAATAATTAGAAGTAGGTATAAGGGTCACAGCTTGTAGACAATCCGTTTAAACTGTGATCAGTAAGGGCTGAGAGCCTTAAAATATGTAGACCATTTAATTTTTGTTTTTATCCTATAATCTGCCTAGCTCACAGCTTTAACGAGTTTGGTCTATGGGTTAATAGGTGACCTACACAAACCTTTATTTTTTTTTTGTTAATTATTTTATTTATTTATTTGTATATTGATTGTATTATGAAATTTAATCAATTATTAATAAGTAACAACCACAAAAGAGAAATAAAAATCACAATTATTTATACCTTTTAAAACTTTTAGCTAATTTGGTATTTTTTATAAAAAAAAATTATCTTTAGTGTACAGATTAATTCGTTTAATTGTGGGTTATGCGAAACAGACCCAGACTAAGAATATAAAGTTTGTTTTCATTATAGATTGAGCCAGGTCAACTTGTTAAATTCATTGGCCAATACAGATTAAGCTTAAAAGGACTAGATTGAGTCCTATACCCACCTCTAATGATAGCTAAGAATTTTAAATGACTTATATGATGATGCATATATCTTAAAGAGTTTTAATTGATAATTTGTTCTATTAATTTTGGGTTTTATTTTTTTTAAGATGAGAGATTTAAATTAGAAGAAAAAATGATAAATAATAACATTAATTGAAAAATTAATTAAAAATTAAGATATACTCTTATATTATAAATTAAAATACACAACTTGGAAAGTAAGACTTCTACTTTCCTTACTTTTTCAATTAGATATTCTCAATATTCTTTCTATTATCTTCTTTGGATGTGCATTTTACACACTACTTCTACAATTAGCCTAAAAAGTTCTCCCTTAACCTTCTCAAACTACCCTTGTTAATTTATTTCTTAATACTCTATCCATTTCATTCTTCTCTCTTTTTATCTTTATCTCTACATTGAATTTTAATAGTTTTTAAAATAAATTCAATAATTAAAAATAATCTTATATCATAATCTAAATTGTTCATTGTAAATCCAAAATATAATTTATCTCTTCAAAGATATTAATTTATTATGAATTTTAATTGTGTAAAAACAAACATTTATCCTTTATAATATACAAACTAAAATACTAATTAATTTTAATGAAATGCAATTACATATTATGAAGTTTTTTATATCATAATATATTTTTTTAATTAATAATAACTTTTTCGTTAGAGTAAATTCCTCGTGAGCCAAATCTATTATTTTTATAATGGCGGGAAATTTATTTGTTAAATTAAATATCTGTTAAGTCTTGGTCTCAGTTCTTGAGACAATAGTCATAGTTTTTTGTTTTCAAACTTCTCTTTCTCTTGCTGAACTTTAGGTTTAAAGTGTAAACACTGTGTCCAGGAGTAGTTGGTGGAATAAGGAAAATTGCGTAAGGGATTGGGTCAAAATTGAATTATAACAAATATATATTCACAAGGCAACAAATAGAGACAGTTTCTGATTCATCCTCTCAATAATCAATAGAAGGCTTTGCGCAATCCAAAATGATAACGTTGTTCTCTTGAACTTGTTTCCTTACACTGCTGATCTATTTCAATATAAACATTGAAATTCATTATTTGCTAAGATATATCCTTTGACTTTGCACATCTCCCATTGGAATTGCTTCGGCCTTTAGGAGATGTAGGATGTGTTTGGTAGAAAAGAAAGAAATAGATAAGAAATTGGGTTGATGGAAATAAGAAAGGGAGAAATAGAGTGAATGAAAATCGCTTAGAAATAGAGTGAAGGTGTTTGATTCAAGAGAAATAGGAAAAAAATAGAAAAATCCTTTGTTAATTGATTTTTTATTCACATAATCGATGGTGATTTGTAAAAATCAATTATGCATTTATAAAATCGATTTTTATACGTTTTTGGCAGTTTTAAACTGCTAGTAATGCTAAAAGTGCCAATAAATGCTCAATTTGTGGCAGTTTTGAATGGGTAGAAAAGGAAAACGCCAATAAATATGCAATTTTTTATGGTTTTGAACTGCCAAAAAAAAATTGCCACAAACTGTGTGACATGCATCTTCCCCTGACGATTCTACGTAGTTCAATGAGAAAATAAAAAAGTGTGAGTCCTACATCTTTTTTATTTCTCTCTTCTCCCATTTCCACCCTACTAAATAAGAGAAATTCCCTATTTTTCATCTATTTCCTATCCATCCTCTTTATTTCCCTCTTATTTTCTCTTTACCAAATAGATTGGTAGTATGGTGGACTAGGCTAGGTTCAATATAGGGACAATGGGAGAACCCAAAACTTGATCACAAACCAAGGATTACTCTCTCAAGGTAACGCATATAAGCACAACAACACAAAAAAGGCTATTGCTATTCAATTTCCTTGGTAATGGTAATAACTGGGGTAAGAATTCATTAAAGTCATGTAGGAGACCATGAACTTTGCCTAAATAGTGAGCCATGAAGCCATCAAGTCTATGAAGGGCAATGATACTAATGAAGTTTTGACAAACCCCATAAAGTCACTAGGTTTCACTGGTATGAGGAATCTTAGCCTATTCCCAAACAATGACACAAGTCTTTCGTGCACAAAATATCTACTTTAGGGAAGGATGAATGGTGGTATAAAGTTGCGCATTAACCTTATGTCAACGAGGGTGGTTAACAACAAGCATAGAGTCAATAGTCAAAGTGAGATTGTCTTCATAATCTTTACCTCGAAACCAAAGCTTAATGTTAGAGGCCCAGGTATTATAAGGGTTGTTATCTAATTTGTCAATGGAGAGTAGGGCGCTTACATAGTTGGTGAAAATAGAGGGAGCATCCTTATGAGAGTTTGAACTCGCTATGGGAAAGCTAGGAGGAGAGAGGAAAAATGATCGCCATAGATTGAAGATACATTAGAGGCAAATAACATGTCAAAAAGTTGGCACACAACAATAAATAGCAAAAATCGAAAGTGGAACATGGTTTATAATGGGTTCACACTAGCATTATATATATTCCACGAACACTACCATTGAATGATTGAAGATACTATATTAGCATGCCATAATTACATTGACTATTAACTAGTCTCTACTTGTGTTATTTACATTGTCATTGTGGAAAAAAAAAACAAAAAGTTTGAATACATATAATTTTGCAAATAAGACAATATCATTCATGGCCATCAATTTCTCTTTCAACTTATAAGTTAATCTAACAAATTGTTTATTGTTTCATGTTATGGATTATTGATATTAGCATTTTTGGACGTCCTTTTAATCTTTTTGTTAATGAGTTTAAGGATGTGTTTATAAGAGCTTAAGCGTATTGAGGAAGCGTCGTAACAAAATCTGATAACAATATGTTTAAAAAGTAGAAAGAAAGTTGGATGAAAATCTGGATTTTTAGAGGGGATCAAGCCCAACAAACCTCATAACAATATGATACCTTCCTAAATATCAAAGATAAGCACCATCAGAAAGAGAAACTCAAACTTTGTTATGAAAAGTTAAGGTAGAGAAAATTAATTGATCCAAAAAAAAAATGTAGTAATAAGAATAATAAAATAATAAGGACCACAATAATAAATAACATAGTAATAATAATATGAATTCTAATGACCTGTAGTCACTACATGACAAGTAAACAACTTAAACATGAACTAATTCAATTTTAACATAAAACTCTTAATGAATTTATTTATGAAAATATGAATAAATTTTTCACATTTTCAAAACTTGTCATCAACAACATTTATTTCTAAAAATTAGAGATAAGCATAAGTAACTATTGAAATATTCATGCATCATATATATAGATATATACGTATAGCAGAAGGTAACATTGTGCCCCGTGACACCAAAAGGCCATATACAAAATATCAATGCAAATTAATTTGATTTTAGGGTAAAACTCTTATTCAGTTTATTTATGAAAACGCATATTAATTTTTCTTGTTTTTTAAACTAGTCATTAACAACATTTATTTCTAAAAATTAAAGATAAGCACAATAAGTAACTATTGAAATATCCATGCATCATATATATAGATATATACAATATCAGAAGGTAACATTGTGCCTCGTGACCCCAAAAGCCCATATACAAAATATCAACCATTGTATCTCAAAAAGTGAGGAGGTGTGTGTGTCAATACAAGTGTACCCATCAGTAAGTATATATAAACAAAAGAAAGAGGGGAAATACATATAGTCACTCACTCCTTAGTTGGCCATATCTACACACTACTTCTTAGGAGAACGGGGACAAAAAGAAGAAGGGGAATCAGGGATTCCATGGTGTCTACTTTGGGGGCAAGGTCTTAGAGCCTAGAAGAGTCACATGGAAGTCCCGACATGTGCAGTAGCACTAGGTGTACGTGCAGATGTACATCCTCCACGTCTCCTCTATGGGCAGCCAAAATTTCAACGACACATTTAACGTGAGTGAAAAGAGTAGGATATTAGTAGGGATATAGATGATCGTAACCAAACCTCAGTACTATACCTACTGGATATCCTTATCTACCCGCAATACCTCGTCATCCCAAACGATAGTGTCCTGAAACTCAATCGTGAAATGAACTAGCTAAAGGTGTCTCATCATCTGCTCCTACAGCAACATCGCTATTATCACAGTCAAACATAACACAGACACATAGTGCAAGGGTAAGCTCACTAAAATAACATAATAAGAATTCATACGTATCATCTGATAAAACATTGATATCAATTTAGACAACAAACGAATACTCATACTAATCATAACCATAAATCATTGTAAGCAATTAATAATAATATCAATTATGCAATGCATGCAGACTCTACTCCATGGAGATTCTAACAACTTTGAGTGATCAACTAATGTGTCCTTTAAACATGGTATAACAACAACAAAGGATCACACTGAATCCATAAAGCAACATATGCAAAAGACCTTTGGGGTGACATTAGACTTGATCTTGGAGTAGCTGTGGTTTTGTCAAGATATGCATATGTGAGTAGTCACCACCACAACTTGGGGCTTGCAAGAGTCTTGACCTCATGTGGATTTGCGCATCCACATATCCTCAAGGTTACCAATGGTACCTCCACTAGCTTTCCCTACGCTTATCTAGCGTTCCTTAACGACTTATACATGAATGCATGTCAATTAACAACATTTCTTATTAATCAATAGATTCAACAACACCACCACTTAAATATACTAATAGTATGCTTGTCACCCAAACGGACCAGGCCTTTTCCACAAGGACATCAAGCAAACATCGCATTACTTCAAGGAGGCACAATGTCACAGAAAATTCCTTTTAAGTTTTCTACTAAAATCCCTTGTGGACATTTAACATTTTTCGTTAACGAAAAATAACGTATGTTATAAATAATTATGTAAGTATTTAATATTAATTTCACTTGAATCTTTTATGTTTACTCTTACATAAGATTTTATACATAGTTTAAAAAGAAATTTAAATTAAAAGAATATCCTTAGTTTTTCTTAAATTTCAACAAACTTTAAAATTTCAAAATCACATCAAATAAATCTATTTTCTTGTGAAAATTTTATTATAGGTTACTAAAATTACCATATGCCTATACAAAGTTTTTCAAAATTTTTCTAGGCCATTTAATGTAAATTTAAATTTTTTTCCCTTTCCTTTTATAATATAATTAAAACTAATGAAAATTCATCAATATTTAAGAAATATCTTAAATTCTGCAATTTTAGTATTTTTTTAAAATAAATTTATTATTTTATACCTAGAAAATAATTCTCTTGAAGTGAAAAGACCATTTTGCCTTTAGCATTTTTTTCATTAAAATATCCATTATTAACATATTATTTGTCAAATTATTTAAAAATACCAATAAAATATTAAAATTTTTGCTTTTCTTTAGAATCAATTTAAAATTAATATAATAATAATTATTATTTAAACAATAAATTGTGAATTAAACTCTAAAAATTTCTTTTAAATTTGTGTTAAGACTAGTACCAATTAGCTTACTTTTTGTACACTAATTTTATAAAATTCATTATAAATTCTCTAAGCCACTTTAATTTAGTACTAATAAGGTAAAATAAAGTTTTTTAACCACTGTTTTAATGTTAACCTCTTAAATTAATTTATTTCAAATTTCCTAATAGTTAAGTTCTACTAAATCTTCCATTTTTATTAAAGTGAAGGCCTCCATGAATTTCAACAGCAACCAGCAGCCCACTAAGAGTCCAATTTAGCAAGAGCTCACCAAAAATTTATATCTTAACATTTGTTTGGTATTTTAGGAATTTTAAACATTTTTAAGCCATTTAATTTATAAAATTTTTCCAAAATTAGTGAATTTTGGACAGAAGCTACTTGTTTCAACACATCACAACAGTTCTTCACTCATATAAGAGTGCACGAAATTTTCTTGACACCAAGAAGTTAAGAAATCAAGCCAAACAAGTCATATTTTCAACCATTTTCATACAACAACATAAATTATTTTTAATGATTATAAAAATTAAATAAAAAGAAAAAATAACTTAAATTTTCAGCAAAATATATCCTACTCTTTAACATAGATTTTTCATGAATGCCAAATTACGAGTTCTTTGGGAGGGGTGAAAATGAATAAAGCTTAAACTTTTGAAACAAAACCTTTGGGAAATCACCAAAAGATGTCCACCAAGCATTTTCATGGATAATTTTTTTTTAAAAGAAGAATGTTATAGAGGGGGATCTATTCTACCATAAGAAAAGAAGAAAAGAAAGAAACGAACTTATTAGCAACAAAAGAAAATCAAGTCAAGAAGAAGAAGAATAGTCTTGCTG
This sequence comes from Spatholobus suberectus, assembly GCA_004329165.1. Classification (NCBI taxonomy): domain Eukaryota; kingdom Viridiplantae; phylum Streptophyta; class Magnoliopsida; order Fabales; family Fabaceae; genus Spatholobus; species Spatholobus suberectus. Next base: position 37,776,404 of record CM014732.1, read on the forward strand.
GGAAAGATCCCTCGAGTCCTTAACCTTGGTGGCTTAAATTTAGAGTTTTGGATGTGAAGAAGAAAATGAAAAGTGATAATGAAAGATGAGACTGTGTTCACGACCCTAGGAGGAAAAAAGAGTGAAGTTTTAAGACAACTTGGACAACAAGTCAATGCCTTTAAAACTTAAACATTTTAGAGTATCATAGAAGCCAAAATTTAAATAAGAAAATAAATGCCTTACCCATGTGCCCCTAAAGTTTCGGCCAATGGGAGCCTAGGGATGCATATATATGGTGCATTCAATGCAATTAAATGAATGTAAGAACAATAATTAAAGTGTTTTGTGGTAATTTGATGAAATTTTTCTTAAGAATAAAGTTTCACTAATATTTTGATAAATCTACTTACCATTAATTAGATGAATTAATGACTTATTATTAAAGATTTAAAAATATTAGGAATGATTTGAAATGACTCAAATATTTTTCTGACTCTTGGAAAGTTTACTTGGTTGCATATATTTGGAACCAAATTAAAATAATGCTATTTTAATCAATGATGTCCAAATTATCTAAATTTTTTATAGAGATCTAATTATAATTAAAATGATCAATTATAATTATTTCTATAAGATTTTTGACTATATGCTCACTTTCACAGTGTAATTCTATACTGTCAGTGTACAACGCAATCTCGTTTTTAATAGAATTTTCTACTAGAACTTCCACAAAAAAATCACACATAATTACTTAATTAAATTTTTCTATGAAATAAATTTAATTTTCTCTTATAATTATTTTCAATCACTTTTGTCTTTTCTCCAGGGGGTTATATTTTTCTTAATTTTGTTGTTTCCGGTCGCATACTGGATACTTGGGCTGTGTACATAGGCTTCTTTTGTATGTAGGCTATGGCATAACTTGTGCTTTACTTGTTTTTGTCAATAAATTTTGCTTATTCAAAAAAAAAAATTCAATCACTTTTAATCACAGAATAGGAAAATTGCCTGTGTTACATGAATCATAAGATTTTTGATTAAGAATAATGAAAAAAGTGTGAATGAAGCTTTGCCATAAAAAATTTAATAAATATATAAAGGTCTAAATTGCATAATGAATTTTATCAAATAATCTAACTTATGTAAAGAGATAGAGAGAGATCAAAGAAGGTATAAACATAAATGAGAAAAGATTCTTTTGTGCAGATATTAAGTTAAAGCCTTAATATAACTATGAAAATATGTATTGTGAAAAATATAAAAAAGATAAAAAGGGCATAATCACACCACAACCTAATAAAGCCAAATTGTATAATCTGAATTTGTGGGATGTCTCCTACTTAAACATGCAATAAGATATGTGCATGAGTTAAACTTTAGGCATATGAGATTGATCGTATGTCAAGAAATTGTAGATAAATCAATTTATTTGATTAACTAAACCAACTCATTTAGGATGAAATTATAAAAGAATTAGAAAGAATAGATTAATATATTTTAGTTTTGTCCAAGTTCAAATAATTGGAATCAAGTTACTAAAAAGAAAAATAATTTTTTTGAGCTATGTGATTCTGTAAGGTAGGAGGTGTTGTGGAATCACTTCTTTGGAAGAAACAAACATGTGGTAAAGACAGCACCGCGAATGGGGTTCAAAACATATCAACATTTAGAGCCTCCAATGACACCCATAATTAGGTGGAGAGGAAGAATCTTGTGGTGGGAAGTAAGATAATTTGGATTTATATTTGTCTATGTGTTAAGGGCAACCAAAAACCCTGTGTGAGGTCTAGGATTAGGTGAATTATTCACCTAGATCCTAATGTTAAGTAAACTAATTTAGACTCACTAATTAGAATTATATTATTTTCTACTATGATTGGTGTCTTTATGTATGTAATTGTCGTAATATGAATTGACTCTTGATAATTGAATTGATTGATTGTCTAGTTATTGATTGATTAAGAGATTTTATTGAATGAATATCATTGAGTCTATCACATGCATGATGGTTGGTCCTTCAAATTGAAGTTGGTATTGTTCAAAGAAGTGGAATTATTGACGTTTGTCAAGTGAAACAATAATGACTCCTACTAATGGCAAATCATGAAACTAGTATTGAAATATTATATTCTTAGTTAAATTCTTGAATGATACCAACATTAAATAGATCCAACTATGATCATATACCATTATTGTTAGGCCTGGAACCCCGAAGTTAGCTACACCCTATGACGAAATGCGAACTTTGTAGTGAAGGCTAAGGAGACCTCGAGGACGCCTAGCACACATCATCCCATGTATGGCAAAGGGTCGTGACTCTGGGTTGTGGTCA